>CM041788.1:17207100-17806477 GCA_023375725.1 Nephotettix cincticeps | reverse complement strand
AAGTGGCTAAACTCGTGGCTAAATGAAAGATTTTTACATAAAACAAATTACCCTTAAACATTAAATATTCTTATAACAGAAAAAGTATTTTTTACGCACAGCTGTTTATGGGACATCTGCTGTAGGTTTAACGTGTGCTTGTGCCTTATCAAGTTATGTCAACACTTTTTGTAAGACTTCGAAGTCACCTTTACATTACGAATCTTTGATGTTTAAAATTAATTCGAACATAGATTGTCCTATTTTAATCCTATTGTTTCGAATTATCAGACCAATACCTTAACGGTTTCTGGAGACGGATCGCCTTCTGTTAAACTGACTCTTTATGTTTCTTCATCGGTACGTCAAAAAGCCGAATAAATTATCATGACTACGATCGTATCGTAAAGAATGATGTATGACGTCATCTATAGTATACATGATTATAAATGTTTAGGATTATATAGGACTAAAATTTAGAGTAACTCATTTACTTTAAGAATTAGACAATGAATTTTAAAACACTTTTAATGCCATGTACCTAGACAATATAATAAAGAGTCCAAATATACTAGCGAGATATTTTTAATTTGGGTTTATAGAGCAAAGTTACTTTTGTAAAAGCATTACTGGTAAAACGATAGACGTAAAAGTATGGCAGGGGTGACAAATTAAAAGGTAAGTGGTTTTCTAGGTGATTGCGTCATAGTCTTTCAGAAAAGTATAAATACAATGCAAATGTAAAAAATGGATAATGTGTAGCCTTAGATAACCACTTTACGTTTAGTTTGAATCCTTTAGTTTTAACACATTTTAACAATTTTAATAGACAGGAATCCTGTCACATAATCAACGTTGTTCTTATGGGGCTAAAATCCAAGGTGCGGAGGTATTTCTGACTCTTACCTATGGGAATATGGTACCAGTTCTTAATATTTGTATTGATCGCCGTTACTCCGTTACTGGTTCTTGTTCTGAGGTAACCCAAATAATAAGGAATAATCTGAAGTACCTATAACTAGTCGTCATAAACTTATCTAAGGGGGAACTATTGAATTACCACAAGCTTACTTTTACGCTGAGAACTAGATTAGGCGAAATACTCTAGGAGCCTTCTAAAACTTTATCTCACTGACCCTGCCTCTGTTTCTGAAGAATATTTCAAAACATTTTGGATTTGTATTTTACAATCAATTGGTGCTTACAAATTGCGTCGTACAAAATACTTGATAACTAGAGTTTTGTTAAACGTATTATGGTATTCAGGGGGAAATGAAATTTATTGGAATTTAATTTATATCTTATTTATTAAGATATTAATACGAATAACTATTTACAAGTTTCTTATCGTAATGAGGTTTGTGATGAAAGAATGGCGATGAATGAAGGATGAGTTCTTAGGCTCAACCGTAATGAGAGTACTTGGGAGCCTCGTATTTGGGAGCTTCGTACTTGTGCTCGTATTTGGGTGCCTCGTACTTGTGCTCATACTTGTGCTCGTACTTGGGGGTCTCGTAGTGAGTGGGGTGTTGGTTGTGTTCCCTGTGGACGATGGCGTTGAAGCCGGTCTTGTGGTCAGCTGTGTAGTGGACTACCCTCTTGGTGCCGTCGGGCTCCACTAGGCTGTAGCTGCCGTGGACGACGTCTCCGTCGCGCTCCTCCTTCTGGCTGTGGATGTCGTAGGTGTGGGGGTCGTGGACGCCGTACTCGAAGGAGTACTTGGGATGAGGGTCGTAGGGCTCCTCCTTGTACTCGTACTTGTGCTCGTAGCCGTGACCCCCGTACTGGGCCAGCGCGCTCGACGCCAGGGTGGCGAACAGACAGAAAAGGATTACCTGTAACATAACAACGTTGTTTGAATTACAAAAAAAAACCATTGTTACGTAGTAAAAGTTTAGTTTAAATTTACAATGGTCATGATTGTACGTTACCCGTGGTTTTAAAGTATAAATGTAACATAAAGTACATGTATATGTAATGTTGTTTTAATGTATAATTGTATCGTAACTCGCTCGCTGTATGGGTAATTGGTTATATATTGGATCATTAAAAAATAACCGACTGCCTTTTTTCGTTGGACAATTGAAAAGAACTTTTTAGTATAAAGGGGATTGTGCAGTAGCCTTTTTTTCAATGGTGTAACTCTTGAAAAATATGTTTTCTTAACAACCAGGGTACATAATTGTATTTTGTAAAGGGTTTATACCGATCGAAAGATTAGATTCAAAAATATTGTTACGTACCATATTGGTTTAAAAAAAATACTGTATACATTCCAACATCCATACCACAATACTCAGTATGACGTTGATAGATGTACAAGAATCTTAGAGTTGTAAATATATCACTATTGAAAGTAAAGTTAGTATATCTTCTATATATTTCAATTGACTCGTTCAAAATAGTTTTGCCAGAATATGAATACTACGTTATGATAGCTTTCGTTAAAAATGATTTATGAATGTGATATAACTTATTCAACAATCCTATAGTCTCAATTTGGTGAAGTTTAAATGCTAAATTTAATTTTAAATCTTTAAATATTTGTTTCAAAAATGTCGTAAGATAAACGGTTATGACTTATTGATACTGTAGTGGTGATTAAACAAGGTGGAGATTACCGTCTGCACATTACAACCATTTGGCTTAATTGTTACTCTAGAGTTTTGACGATATGAAAGAACGGACCGTTTTAGGTTGGAATGAAGAATTTATGTTAATTTATTAACGATTTTTATTCATTGGCATAACACGATCTTAGTGAAAGGATTGTACAGTATAAAGATTTTTTTACGTTTGAGGCATGAAGTTCGCCTCTGCTCTTGGAAGCAAATAAAAAGGTCTAAATACAGTATGTTTTGATTTTAGTTCCGAAAAAGTATCGTACACTGCTTTGGATATATTCTTTAATTAGGTTGGTGCTAAAATCCCAATTACCAATGTGATTCTAGAGTTGTACCTCATAGGTTGTTATATTTATAGGCTTTATATTAATCTCCTGCATCTGTTAAAACACAATAGTATTTAGCTTATTACCCTTGCGTTGAAAATATTCAAATTGATTGTCATTCATTCGTAAGTCTTAAGTCAATCATTTCAGTATATATTTGGACTTTCAATGCATTATTACGACAAAAAAATACTACCAGCATTTAGAGTACATAAATTCGATTTAAGTCTTAGGTTTTTTTAATTTTTTTAAATATATTTTGTTGGCAAAGTCTACTTAGAATCTAAAGATTAAATCAGAGTGTATTAAATGTGAACAATATACTTGAATATTTCAAGTTAAATCTCAACAACGCGTAGCGTCAGATTGGAACGCGAACTACACGAGTCACTCGCAGCACAAGTGTACACACACACTGTATCCACACTACCTTGGACATGACTGTAGTCACTGCACTGTAGATCACAACTGATTCCTATAACTAACCCAGCTTAGTATTTATATAAAATTGTCACCGTCCACAAAAGTAGATATTTCACCTTTCACTCACACGTTCACTCGATAGTTGCTCCAATTATAATAAGTTCACGCGGTCAGTCGCAGACGTATTACGTGAAACGCAGATGGAATATTAGATATCCTAAAAATGGATGTGAGATTTAATAACGATGTTACATTTTACATCTTTATTTCAAATGAAAATGATGAAATGATTTCGTATGTGTACTTTTAAAAAACATCAATATGTATAGTCTTAGACCTAAATAAAGCTAAACTGATTGATATTGAAAATAAGTCAAGGAAAAAATTATTGTATTTACTTCCCTGTGGGAAATAGGTGAGATCATGGATGTCAATAGGAATGTTTTCAGTTCCTCTAAACAGCTGTCATTGTAGCCATTTGACGT
Source organism: Nephotettix cincticeps (assembly GCA_023375725.1). Lineage (NCBI taxonomy): Eukaryota > Metazoa > Arthropoda > Insecta > Hemiptera > Cicadellidae > Nephotettix > Nephotettix cincticeps. Next base: position 17,802,640 of record CM041788.1, on the reverse strand, counting down.
CACTATTTAAAATTTCGGTCTTGCAAATTGTCAACACTCTCCCCCCAGAGTTAAGACATATCCATGTCCATATGTAATGTAGTTGATTTTTAACTCATATTATGCTATACTCAACGTTCAGCTATTCTAAAAAACAATGACACTGAGTTTCACATGTTTCAAATTTATATAAGTAAAGTTGAAAAAGTCTTTAAAATCCTTGAGGGTCAGGAGGCCTCACAAAAGCCGGTTAGGCAAGTATTTTTTCGGTAATTTCGTACAGCTACCGGAAAACCAGAAGGCTACAGGATGCATGAGATAGTTAAAACATATACAATATACCTAATTTTTTGTTATGCAAAAAACATCCAAAAACGCAATCAACATGATAGACTTTTTAGGTTGTAAATATTATCGTAACATTACTTTATAAACGTATCGGTTGTAGGGATTCTGTTGCAATCATAAATTGTATGTTTTTTCGCATGTTGAAACGTTCAAAAATTTTTATATTATTTTTTTATTATTAAAAATTATACCTAAAATTTATATGAATACAGATAAAAATAAAATTAGGGTCCGCTTGGGCCTAATGGCTTGTGCAAGGCACGGAGATGTAAAACATAACAATCTGTGATTCCGAGTAAAATATACTTTTGAAAAATATATTTAGCAAAAACAATATAGCAAAATGAGTCTAGTAAACTAAACGTTATCACAGACTTATTATTAAGCTACATGCTTTAACTGAGGAAACTGAGTGATTGCAAAATGTATATAATATAATAACCTTTATTGTATTTAGACATAACATTTACTGAGGTCTTTTATCTTAATGACCATCTGGAAAACTACAAAATAAATAAAAATTTAGGAAATAGCTAAAAAGATTTACTAGGACCGAATTAAATGGAAAGAAAGGAAATGCGAGAGACGTATGAACCACTGAATTTATGGGGGGAGGATGAATAGTCTAGTCGTGGATGGATTTAGAGAACGTCATTGTTCTAGTTGCGAGTCTTGAATGGCCGAGTAGTGGGTGAGTCAATAGTGAGAAATAAACGGTATCAGTGGACTGACACATCTTTGTCCCTTAATCTCAAAATTGAAATCTTTGATAAAACGTTTATATTTCTTAGAGTTTATATAGATATGATTTAAAGGTTATGGTTCTGAAAGAATCATCCAATTACTTAAACTGAAAACAAGATAAAATAAGTTAAATAAATTGTTGGATATGTTTTGGGTGCTTTACCCCAGCCCTCCAAGGAAATAACAATTTTTTGTGTATTTTTGGGTGATGTGAAATTACACTGCATACTAAGTTTTGTCGAAAACAGTTGAGAAAATATTACATCAACAATAACATTTGAATAAGAAAAAATAACATTGGGCATTCTCAGACAACGTACTGCGTTTACCATCGAATTTAAATTTATCTTTTCTCTGGAACCGTAATGATTCAGTACAAGAATTTGTATAATTTTTTTAATTGGTTTCAATGGTGATCGTAAGATTATTTTATAAAATTTTTATTTTGCCGGATAAAATAGTTGGTTTACATGTGAAACCCATTGAAGTTTTGAACCATTAGTTTTATAGTCATACGAAAGGTGTCATATTATTCGGTCCCGAAAAGCTAAAAAAATAAAGATTTAATCAAAATTATTAAAGCGGATTTTGATAAATATGCTTTTTACATTTTTAAGGGTTTAGGGGTAAACCAACCTTAAAAATTATAAAAAACAACGATCTACAGATACATCCAAAAATGCACCCTTGTACCAAATTTCATTAAAACGAACGATTAGTGGAGTTTGCACATAGACAGACAGACAAAAAGACATCAGTCCGAAAACCACTTGTTGGATTCAAAGATCCTCAAAACGGATATGTTCACATTCAACTGATTTCGAATATTTTAACGAAAACAATACTTTCTCCATATTCTGTGTATAAGGGGAGAAAGTAAAAACTCATTATCGTGTCATTATATACGTTGATTTTTAGATACTACACAATGTAATCAAAACATCGTTCATTTCAGGGGGTTCAATGAATAGAGCCATTTAATTACCTTTTTTTATTTACTATATGTTTTAATTTTTAATGGATCTATTCATCTTTCATTTTTAAAATATGAGTGCTATAGGGATAAAAATATAACTTGAAGCAAGATTTTAAATTGAAGGAGCAAGGGATTTGTTGTTTTGTGTGTAATAATATTTTTTTGCTGCTATTTAAATCTGTCGAAAAATCCTTAAGCAGATCATTTCCTGAAATAATTTATCTTAAATATATTATGCTTGTATCTAATACGAATTCTTCCTTCATCGGAATGTGAGGAATCCAGCATATCCTGCTAAGGCGCATTGATGCTTAACATTATCATGGTATATATCGGTATCGGTGTATTGAAGAATCATCATTCAACTAGTCTCAGCTGCTGCTTCAACATGACTTCTCAGGTATTGAAAAAATATCTACCTTATTTATCTCGAAACTTTTGCGAATATGCTGTGTGGCGTATAATAAAAGTATTTAAAAGACTAACAATAAAAGGTTCTATTTAAATTTTAAACATTGTATTTTTTTATATTTGTTGTTATCGAATTACTCTAGTTTTGCTGTAATTACTTTAATCTTGTATTCAATTTTATTTTCTTCGTTATTACATACTTCATATTTCTAGCTTGCCTTGGTATCCTTTGCCATGATCATCATGACAATTGTGACTGCCTTCCCGTATCATGAGCATCATGGACACAACCACCATGACCACGGACACCACGACCACGAACACCACGACCACGGGTTCCACGTGGAGTACAAGGAGGACTACCACGACCCTCACCCCAAGTACAAGTTCGAGTACGGCGTCCACGACAGTCACACCGGCGACATCAAGAGCCACAAGGAGGAGCGCGACGGGGATGTGGTGCACGGCAGCTACGAGCTGGTGGAGGCGGACGGTTCCAAGCGCGTCGTCCACTACACAGCTGACCACCACACTGGCTTTAACGCCGTCGTCCACCGGGAACACAACGTCCACCCTCAACACTACCACCACCACGAGGAACACGTGCCAGAACACCATGGACACTACTCTTCACATCATTACTGAATAATATATTTATACATTTTTAACTGTACAAATTCAAAATAAATTTTAATGGAAAGTTTATAAATGTTTATTTGTTGGTTGTTGCTACTATTAAGTGCATTCCTTATTTAAATTATACTTCGCTATTATCTTACTAGTTTTATTATTTCTCGATTGAAGGTATTCAAATACTGTATTTAACTTTAAAATAATCGTTATTACATAGGTGTTTCTGATGTCATATCGTAGCTAATAGTTTTCATTAGCCCCAAAATTGAAACATTATATCTAAAGAATTTAAACTAGTGTTACTAAATAATACCTGGAAAATTGATAGTAGAGTATTATAACTACTAGTAGTATACCGTACAATTATGTACACGGTATCTCTTGGGTGAATCTCTTGCACAGTAAAACGAAGATTGCTGGATCGAAACCAGCATCCGGCCAAGCCAGATTATTAAGTCACCTTCATCTACTGTATGTGATTATTTAATGCTGCTACTATTCCTCGCTCTCTAATTCACCGCACAGGCCCTGGGTCTAGGCATTTGAGGGTAAAAAAAGAAAGATAATCGATACAAAAAATAGGATTTTGTCTGTATATCGCTTAGAATTATGATACCGTTGGTTGAAATGGGCCTCGTCATCATTCCTCTCTTTCTGTTTGTATGTCTGTGTGTCTTTCTTTAACGCTATACAAGATGTTCTTGTAACGTTTTTCGTGAAAGCAAGAGCACCTACAGCCATTAAGCTTATTTTGTATACTCTATATCTTTTATTGAAGGTTTTTGTGTACTTCAAACCGCTCATGCACTCTGAAATACATATTTAGTCATTCTTGTTGTTTGTATTGTAAATATTGGTACTACGTTCTAAAGAAATGTGAATATGTTAAAGTGACTCAATGGAAATAAAAAACCGTCTGCTGTTAATTAAAAACCAATATTACTTCTATTTACATTAATTTTAATATTAAAATATTTTAAATTTATATATTAAAAAATATCTTAATATATATAATACTCTTTATAAAAAAATAATTTTTTTATTAAATTTTTTATATAACTTAAAATAAATTTTGAATAACTTCTTGATTAGATACATTGTTTTTCTTTAGGATGAAGTAAAAAATTCACGTCTTCCAATATATTAAATCTACTTATAACTATTTATACATTATTATTTTAAATATTTATATACATATATTACAACATATATACTCATTAATGCTAAAAACTTAAATGAGCTAATATTTCATTTATTTATTAAAATAATTGGTTTAAAATTTCAGGATTATAAACTGTAATTGAATAACTTCTTGATTAGCATTATACGTGTTTGGTTTTATATGAAGTTTCGTCTTCCATAAATTTATTATACTTCTTGCAGAGTCAAAATATTATTTTTCATTAATTAATTTTGTTTTGTTTTTTTTTGCGATGATCGTCAAGTTACACGAACATATCAAAATAACTAAAAAAATGGCGTCCTTGTTGAATACTATTAAAATATATCGTCATATACATTTACTTGAGTTAAATAAATTTATACGTCTTAGATCATGTATTTGTTCATTTATTAATATGTGTAATTTTGTCTCCTCGATGATAAAATGACAAAATCGATCGATTTAACAACTTTATAAATTTATTAAATATAATAAGTTTTTACTTCATCCTTAACTTTAATTAAAATATGTCTTTATATCAACACTAACAAATCATACATCGATAAATGCCACTAAATTAACTAAAACCTTTTAAATAACGTCATTCAATCAGTATTCAACAATGCATATTTATAGTGTTTTTGTCTTACACTATAAAAATGACAGTGTTTTTTTAAGATTTTCCCTCATAAGAATATTTTTTTAGTGCAATTCATCAAAATATTATCATTACTTAATTTAAGTAACTTAATTAACTAATCAACTTAGGAGGATACTTTATTGTTGGGTCGCTTCGTTGTATTTTGTATATACTACCATTTGAGTATAATCACAACCTTGCATTTTTAAATATTTTTCATATTAATTATTCTGGCCTTGAAATTAAAATCCTGAAAAGCTACACTGGATTCTAAGATTATTTACACAAAGTTAAGTATTATTTTGTAAGACTACTTCGTTGTCTTTAGATTCCTGATTTGATAGTAAAATTATTTGTAATATCTTCTCAAATTAAGTGTAAACTTTAATTTAATTCCAAGTCCCATTGTTCCGATGTATTAGACCCATAATAGTTTCTGGTGTCAGATCTGCAACTACAGAATTTAGTCTTCCTGTTCCTTCATCAAAATTTGAACAAGCCAAAAATACGATGAAAATCATCGAGTCATTCTTCTTTTGCAATGTTAACTAATCGGTAAGAGTTTTGTGACTCGTCGAAAAATTACTTCAAAAGAAGGAGACTTCCCCATAACCTAGGGGAAATCTTCGCAGCCAACGTTTAAGCTGCGAGCTAGAATAAAGACAATATTTTCTAGCTCTTGTTAAACCTTTAACTTACTCAACCTGCCACGCTTGTGATCTGGCAAGAATATAGTTAGTAGCAGCTTAAAAATCCTTATCAGTATCTAAAAATGAGTGTTTATTATTCTTATTGTATTGTAAATTCATTGACTATTCAGTGATTGAAAGGGAAATTAATTTCGTCCAAAGGTATTTAATAGTTTTATTAACTAGGAATGACTATTTACAAGAGTATCTTATCGTAATGAGGAGTTTGATGATTGATGGCTGAAGTCTAAGGCTCAACCATAATGAGAGTACTTGGGAGCCTCGTATTTGTGCTCGTATTTGGGCGCTTCGTACTTGTGCTCGTATTTGGGTGCCTCGTACTTGTGCTCATACTTGTGCTCGTACTTGGGGGTCTCGTAGTGAGTGGGGTGTTTGTTGTGTTCCCTGTGGACGATGGCGTTGAAGCCGGTCTTGTGGTCAGCTGTGTAGTGGACCACCCTCTTGGTGCCGTCAGGCTCCACCAGCTCGTAGACGCCCTTGACGTAGTCTCCGTCGCGCTCCTCCTTCTGGCTGTGGATGTCGTAGGTGTGGGGGTCGTGGACGCCGTACTCGAAGGAGTACTTGGGATGAGGGTCGTAGGGCTCCTCCTTGTACTCGTACTTGTGCTCGTAGCCGTGACCCCCGTACTGGGCCAGCGCGCTCGACGCCAGGGTGGCGAACAGACAGAAAATTATGACCTGTAACATAAAATTGCTCGGTTAATATACTAAATAAAATATAAAATAAAATAATGTATTATTTGTCCGTGTCCTATAACATTATGTTTGGGCTTGATAAAGCATTTTTTCAAAATAAGAAGGAAACTATCTTATTGAAAAGAGTGAAAATTTGGATTACAATTTACCTTTTTAATGACTAAAGTTTACCCATTTTATTGAAATAAGATCGCAATGCCTCTAATGGATGATAAGTTATTTATTTGACCATTACACATCAGCCGGCTACCTTTTGTGTAGAAAATTTGAGATAACCCTTTTTTAATGTTTTAGCTTCATTTGTCATATATCTTTCGATGGTGTGGCACTTGAAAAGTAATTCTAACTATAATGGTTTGAAACAATGTTTTGTAATCCTTATTGGTAATCACTATCATATTTTTACTAAGTATTTTATAAATACACATCCACACATCCACACTATAATATTTGGTATAACGTGGATAGATTTTATGATATTTTTAAACTCTGAATTAAGTTAGGAATTCCCCATGCAGCACAGTTTTATCAAGAGTTAAATTTCAGTAAAACTTAGTATTTAAAATAAGATGATATCTTGATACCCTATTAAGGATACATTCCTTTAATGATAAGGGGAAATATTCGACGAAATAAGAGCTTTGTTACATTGAAATATCGCGTACTATTTTAAGAAAGACAAAATACCATAACAACCGATAAACCGGTATCTACATAAACGAAAATGTATATTTGTAAGACACAGAAAAAAATTTGATCCTAAAAATACATCCATAGTAGATAAATCACACGATTATGGATAACTTAAAGTGGAAACTGAGTAGTAATTTACTCTTAATAAATGCGTTGAAAATATGAAATCCTACGTCATTGATAAGTAAGTTAAAATTCAATCATTTTAAAAACATATATTTAGTCGTCAATGTGTACGTTAAAATAGACTCCACTGGTGTTTAAAATTCCCATAACGTTTCTAAATGCTAGTTATACGTGAAATAACTGGCACACATATTTGGTTGTCAATGTACACGAATTAAAAATATTCATTTCTACCGAAATGTATTCAATACGAACTATACTATCTATCACACAATACGAGGCGTCAGATTGGATTTCGAACTACACGAGTCACGCGCAGCACAAGAGTACACACACTGTATCCACACTACCTTAGACATGACTGTGGTCACTGCACTGTAGATCACAGAACTGATTGCTACAACTAACAGAGCTCAGTATTTATATAAAATTGTCACTGTGCACAAACGTAGACATTTCACCTTTCACTCACACGTTCACTCGATAGTTGCTCCAATTATAATAAGTTCACGCGGTCAGTCGCAGACTTATTACGTGAAACGCAGATGGAATATAAAATATCCTAAAAATGGCTGTAAGATGTAAGATGTAACATTTTACATCTTTATTTCAAATGAAAATGATTTTCTATGTGTACTTTTAAAAACGTCAATATGTAAAGTTTTGGACCAAAATAAAGCTAATCTGATTAATATTGTAAATAAGTCACGAAATAACAATGATTGTATTTACATCCCCGTGGTAAATAGGTTAGATCATGAATGTCAAAGGAATGTTTTCTGTTCCTCTAAACAGCCGTAATTATAGCCATTAGACGTCACTATTTCAAATTTTTGTCTCGCAAATCGCCAACACCTTCCCCCAAGAGCTAAGACATATTTAAGCCATTATATAATGTGGCCGATTTTTAACATGAGGCTTTGAAACAGATAGTCTCGATCAGCTTTTTATATTTAAGACACTGAGTTTCACATTTCTATAAGTAAATTTGAAGGCTGTAAAATCCTTATGGATGAGGAGGACGTACCAAAGCCGGTTAGGCAAGTCTTTTTTGTAATTTCGTACAGCTAACGGTATACTGGAAGGATACCGCATGCATGTGATAGACAAAACATAGATAATATACCTTATTTATTGGATTGTTAAAAACAGTTAATTTAAAAAAGGACTGATTTTTTACGTTGAAAATATTATCATAAAATTACTTTATAAACGTATTAGTTTTGATATTCTGTTGCAATCATCCATTGTATGTTTTTTAGTCTGTTGAACTGTTCAACCGTTATTTAAAAAAGAAAAATACAGTTGAGATGTATAAGAATCTAGATAAAAATCAAATTAGGTTCTGCTTGGGCCTAATGGCTGGAGATGTAAAACATAACAATCTGTGATTCCGAGTAAAATATACTTTTGAAAAATCAAAAACAATATAGCAAAATGAATCTAGTAAACTAAACGTTGCCATAGACCATAGACTAATTATTAAACTACACGCTTTAAATGAGGAAACTGAGTGATCGTATAGCTTATATAATATCATACACTTTATTGTATTTATACATAAATATGACTGAGGTGTTTTATCTTATTGACTATCTGAAAAATTACAAAATAGATAAAAATTTAGAGAATAGTTAAAATAATTTTATTAGGACCGAATTAAATGGAAAGAAAGGAAATACGAGAGACACATGGGCCACTGAATAGATTGGGGTGAATAACTAGTCCAGTAGTAGATGGATTTAAACAACGTCATTGTGGAGATTTGAGAGTCTTCAAAGGCCCAAGTAGTGGGTTCGTCAAAACGGTATCAGTGGACCGGCACATACTTTTCCCTTAATTTAAAAATTGAAACCTTTGATAAAACGTTTATATTCCTTAGAGTTTATATAGATATGATTTAAAAGTTATGGTTCCGAAAGAAATAATCATCCAATTCCTTAAACTGAAAACAAGGGATAATAAGTTAAATAGATTGTTAGATATGTTTTGGGGGCCTTACCCCCCAAGGAAATAACAATATTTTAGTGTATTTCTAGGTGATGTGAACTTACACTGGATACTAAGTTTCGTCGAAAACAGATGAGAAATAATTACATTAACAATAACATTGGAATAAGAAAGAATAACATTTGGCATTCTCAGACAACGTACTGCGTTTACCATCGACATTAAATCTATGTTTTCTCTGGAACCGTCAGTCATAGACTAATGATTCAGAACAAGAATTTGGATTCTTCCTTCATCGGAATGTGAGGATTCTGGCATATCCTGCTAAGGCGCAGTGATGCTTGACATTATCATGGTATATATCGGTATCGGTGTATTGAGGAATCATCATTCAACCAGTCTCAGCTTCTGCTTCAACATGACTTCTCAGGTATTGAAAATATATCTACCTTATTTATCTCGAAACTTTTGCTAATATGCTGTGTAGTGTATAATGAAAGTAAAAAGTATTTGAAAGACTAACAATAAAAAGTTCTATTTGGTTTTCAAACATTGTATTTTACATTTTTTGTTACTCTAGTTTTGCTCTAATTACTCTAATCTTGTATACAATTTTTTTTCGTTATTACACTTATTACTTCATGATTATAGCTCGCCTTGGTATCCTTTGCCATGATCATCATGGCAATTGTGACTGCCTTCCCATATCATGAGCATCATGGACACAACCACCACGACCACGGACACCACGACCACGAACACCACGACCACGGGTTCCACGTGGAGTACAAGGAGGACTACCACGACCCTCACCCCAAGTACAAGTTCGAGTACGGCGTCCACGACAGTCACACCGGCGACATCAAGAGCCACAAGGAGGAGCGCGACGGGGATGTGGTGCACGGCAGCTACGAGCTGGTGGAGGCGGACGGTTCCAAGCGCGTCGTCCACTACACAGCTGACCACCACACTGGCTTTAACGCCGTCGTCCACCGGGAACACAACGTCCACCCTCAACACTACCACCACCACGAGGAACACGTGCCAGTGCACCATGGACACTACTCTTCACATCACTACTGAATATTATATTTATATTTTTTTAAATTGTACAAATTTTAAATAAATTCGATCGGACAGTTTATAAATGTTGATTTGTTGGTTTTTAATACTATTAAGTGCATTCCTTATTTAAATTATACTTTGCTATTATCTTACTATTTTGATCATTTCTCGATTAAAGGTATTCAAATATTTAACTTTAAAATAATCGTTATTACATTGTTGTTTCTAATTTCTGATGTCATATCGTAGCTAAACGTTTTCATCTGGCCCAAAATTGAAATTACACTATAAAAATGACTATGTTTCATTTTTACGGTCATAAGAATTGTTTTTAGATGCATCTCATCAAAATGTTATCATTGCTTAATTTAAGTAGCTTAATTTTCTAATTAACTTAGGAAGTTACCTAATTTAGGGTCGCTTTGTTGTATTTTGTATATAATACCATTTGGGTACAACAGGTCACAACCATACATTTTTAAATATTTTTAATGTAAATATTCTGGCCTTGAAATTATAATACTGAAAATATAAACTGAATATTATTATTATGTAAACAAAATATGTACTTTTTTGTAATTTTTTGAAGTTTTCCTCAGCCTCTCATTTGAGAGTTAAACTATTTGTAATATCTTTTCGAACTAAGAGTAAACTTTAATTGAACTCCAAGTCTAATACTGGTGTCAGATCTCCAACTACGGAATTGAGCTTTCCTGTTCCTTCATCGAAACGTCAACAAGCCAAAAAAATATGAAGCAAATCCTCCATATTTTTTACTCATGGCTACTAACGTCCTGGATGATACAGAACTTGCTTTAGAGTACCACATTTTCTTGGAGTATTCTACAATAATTGGGTTTAAACTCTTTAAATGGCAACACCAGGATCGTTTAATGATTACAGACACATGGTTGGCCTACCAGTTCTTTATTATTCAGCCTCCTTTTGGCATTATAACCAATCGGTCTCGGTAACTCGTCGAAAAATTACTTCAAGAGAAGGAAATTTCCCCATGACCAATGTCCAAGCCACGAGCTAGAATTAGACCATATATTTCTAGCTCTATTGTACACCTTTAAGTTACTCCTTTTGTCACGCTTGTGATGTGGCAAGTATATAGATATCAGCAACTTAAAAAGCCTTATAAAGATTTCAAAAATTAATGCTTATTATTCTGATTGTATTAACAAGTTTGATTAGTAAATATAAATTTAATTATTGTATTATAAAGTCAGTGTTTGTAAGGAAAATTAATTTCGTTGAGATTTATTTAATACTTTTATTAACTAGGAATGACTATTTACAAGAATATCTTATCGTAATGAGTAGTTTGATGAATGATGGGTGAAATCTATGGCTCAACCATAATGAGAGTACTTGGGAGCCTCGTATTTGGGAGCTTCGTACTTGTGCTCGTATTTGGGAGCCTCGTACTTGTGCTCATACTTGTGCTCGTACTTGGGGGTCTCGTAGTGAGTGGGGTGTTTGTTGTGTTCCCTGTGGACGATGGCGTTGAAGCCGGTCTTGTGGTCGGCTGTGTAGTGGACCACCCTCTTGGTGCCGTCGGGCTCCACCAGACTGTAGCTGCCGTGGACGACGTCTCCGTCGCGCTCCTCCTTCTGGCTGTGGATGTCGTAGGTGTGGGGGTCGTGGACGCCGTACTCGAAGGAGTACTTGGGATGAGGGTCGTAGGGCTCCTCCTTGTACTCGTACTTGTGCTCGTAGCCGTGGCCCCCGTACTGGGCCAGCGTGCTCGACGCCAGGGTGGCGAATAGGCAGAAAATGATTACCTGTAACATAAAATTGCTCGGTTAATTTACTAAATAAATAAAAATAAAATAATGTATTATTCGTCCGTGTCCTATAATGTTATGTTTGGGTTTGATAAAGCATTTTTTCAAAATAAGAAGGAAAGGATCTTATTGAAAAGAGTGAAAATTTGGATTTTAATTTACCTTTTTAATGACTAAAGTTTACCCATTTCATTAAGTAACATCGCAACGTACAATAGAAGATAAGTTATTTATCTTACCGTTGTAAACCAGCCGGCTACCTTTTTTGTAGAAAAATTGAGATAAACTTTTATAAACTTTTTAATATGTTATAGCTTCATTTGTTTATATTTCGATGTTGTGGCAATTGACAAGTAATTCTTACTATAAGGGTTTGAAACAATGTTTTTTAAACCTTTTTAAACATTGCTAACCACCATATTGATTTTACTAAATATTTTATAACTACCAAAATCCACACTGTAATACTCGTTATAACGTAGATAGATTTTATAAAATTTTTAAACTCTGAATAAAGTTAGTAATTTCACAGTTTTTCAAAGACTTAAATTACTGTAAAACTTAGTATTAAAAATTAGACGATATGGTACCCTGATTATAAACTATTAAGAATAGACATTCCTTCAATCATAAGGGGAAAAATATCATAACAACCCACGAATTCATGTCCACGTGAACAAAAGATTATGTTTTTAAGATGTAGAGAAACGAATTGATCCAAAAAATACATGCATAGTGGATACATCACATGATTATGGATAGCTTAGTGTCGAAATTAAGTATTATTGAACTCTTAATAATTGCGTTGAAAATATGAAAAACTACGTCATCAATACGTAAGTTATAATTTAAAAACATATATTTGGTCGTCAATGTGTTTTTACGTCAAAATATACACCACTGGTGCCTAAAATTCGCATAATCTTTCTACACACTTGGTATCGTTACATAACTGGCACACATATTTGGTTGTCGATGTACACGAATTTAAAATATTCTTCCGGAATGTATTCAATACTAACTATACTATCACTGTATGTTAACTCAAGATCACAAAAATACGAGACGTCAGATTGGATTTCGAACTTCACGAGTCACGCGCAGCACAAGAGTACACACACTGTATCCACACTACCTTGGACATGACTGAGATTGCCGTACTGTAGATCACAACTGATTCCTATAACTAACAGAGCTCAGTATTTATATAAAATTGTCACCATGCACAAAAGTAGATATTTCACCTTTCACTCACACGTTCACTCGATAGTTGCTCCAATTATAATAAGTTCACGCGGTCAGTCATAGTTATATAACGTGAAGCGCACATGGAAAATAATATGCTCTTTTATTTTAAGTCTAAATGAATTAGTATGTGTGAATGGATTAAAATATTTATACATTCAAAGTGTCGCTAAAACGATTGAATTGGAAATTTGTCAGCAAAAATCAACAGATTATGAAATAGATTTTTATTATACTTGATGATAGTTTAATATATACACTAAGTTCCACATTACTCTATTCAAATTTGAAGAGCGATTAGCTTGTTAAATAGTGGAGAATTAGGAGGCTCTGGCAAAGACGAATATTTGGTCTTCTAATGTAATGGTCAGCCACTGGAAAATCTGGGAGGATGAGACTACCGGATGCAAGAGACTACCGAAAGGACGAGACTACCTAATGGAATAGACTAACCGAGGGAAGAGAATACCGGCCGAAAGAGACTACCTGGTGGAAGGGATATAAAATCCTACACAATGCCTTGTTTGGAGATAGGTGAAAAACAATCAATCCTAACTCTATTTTGAGCTATAAAATGCTCCTATAGAATGATTTTCATTGATTCCAACCTATTGAATCTAACTAAACTACTACGGCACCCAACTCTACTAGACAAAGAATGGGTCTACCCGAGAGCTAACTGCAACGAAGGTTCTTTTTCAAATACATGGTCTATAAAATTCTACAAAATTTCCGGCAGAAGCTAGGTTTATATGTTTGTTGTTTACCACATACTCAGTGAGGAAGACAGCACACATGGAATAAAGCTGAAAATCTATACCAATTTAAAACTATCCCTTTGACTTAAAAAGGTGGTAAAGCCAGACAAAAAATTATATCATTAAATATTCCTGGTGGTGGGACAGGCGGCGCAGAATAAAAACTAGTATAAGAAGCTCAAATAGAAAAGAGAAATAGATTGAAATATGTAACGATTTTATTTTTATAACTAACATAATCTAAAACCATATTGTCTCTGCGTATGAATTAGTATAAATCTAATAAATATAGTCCATGAAACTTTCTAACTTTAATAAATGATCCGATTGAAGTTTACACTAGAACGACAATAACATTAGAATCAATAGAGAAAGAAGTACAACACACAGAGCATAATAACTTTGCTTACCTATGGTATAAAAGATAATACCTCGTATTATTGGGAGAATTGATACTTGGAGCACAATCCATTTTGAAAGGCGTCAAAATTCATTTTGAAGGGTCCCATGTCATATGTAAATATGGTTATTTTGAACTCCATGCGCTCGACTGCCTTTTTCGGTTAATGTGGATGCGAAATTTTGTTTTTTATGTCTTGTTAGACATTTTAAAAATTAGTTTTATTTGATCTGCGGATCTGCTTTACTCTTTTAAAGTATATCGTATAAGACAAGGATCTACACTAGGGCTTCTCAAAGAACCAATTAGTTTGCATACAATTTTCCCCAGGGCTACAAACAGTGGCGGTTCGTGATCGCTTTAGAGGGGGGGACAAACTTGGAGGTATGGAATGTTGTTCAATAAAATGGGGGTTTGGGGTGCCCTGGAAAAATATTTTAAAATGAAAATTTCCAAATCGTGCTTTTGGACCATATAAGCTATTTATTTGTGACAAAGAAGCCCGCACGTACAAATGGCGTTGAATAACATAGAAAGACTGATTTACAACAGTTTATCTTTATAAATAAAATTAGAGTTTAGTCTGTACATTTCTCAGAATTATTCATTTTTAGTTATTTTTACTTTTCGTGCGTCAGAGAAGCCTAAACAAGTCTTATCTCAATTTGTGTCTGTTTGTATGTAACGCTCTAGGAGGCATTTTACACCGTCTTCTCCGATAAAACGGGAAAACTGATAACAATGAATCTCATTCCATGCATTCTCTCCATTCCAGAGGAGGGTTTTAAAAGCTTGAAATTGTTCAACGCCCCTTTAAAAGTAAATCACGAGTATTTAAAAAGCCACTTTTTACGTGATAATAGACGCATTTTGCTTTCAAATTATCAATGAACCACCTACTAGTAATAATCATTTGTCTTCGTAGTTTAAAGACTTACTAGAAAGAAAAAACAGCTGTTAAATCAATATAAGTAGTTTCATAGATTTTAAACCCATTTCGAAATCAAAATAAATTAAAAATTTGTTTCAACGTATAACTGATAATTATGATAATGTTTTAACTGTCAAGTAATGCTAAATAATAAAGCTGGGTATTGATTTACTTTCTTTGTACTAATTTGTTTAAGATTTCAGGTTTACATTTTGGTATGATAATCTTTCTTCTTTAAACTGAATCCTACAAACCGTACAAAGGACGGGCTTACTGCTAGTTCTATGAATAAAAAAGTTTGTATTTACTTCTCTGTGGAAATAGGTTAGATCATGGATATGTCTAAGGGGAATGATTTCAGTTCATCTAAACAGCTGTTCTAATTCTTTTATATTTAAAATTCAATACAATAGTTCTAGTAGTTTCTATGGAAACCTGTTACATGTTTTCCACCTTAAAAATCACTAACACCCCCCCAGAGCTAAGACATATCCATGTCAAAAAGTAAAAAGTTAGGAATAAAATGTATGTAACTTAAATAAGAAATACAATATAAGTTTACAAAGCATTATATAGTTTCCTTACAAATTATTTTAATAACTTCAATTTTTGTTTTGATTCATAATAGCCCGCAGGCCGTTTGGTAAGGTTACCTGGTATAAGCTATACCATGTAAGTAAAGTATTATATAAATGGAATAATTTTGTAAGTTTAACAATTTTCAAGCTTCGTATGTTCAATCAAAGGACTTTTTGGAAATATCAAATATTTAAGTTGAAAATATGACTTAGTAAATAATCAGCTATCTTTGATTAATGATTATCATACTATCAAAGTTTTAAATTATTAAATTAATAATAGTATTACTCAGTGATTTGGAGGTTAATCATCGTGAAAATGATCTTTAGTCCCTTTTAAGGTGTAATAATTTCTCATTGGAAATACAATTTAGTAAAAAAACATGGGATGCGTAGTTGGAACCATGCATTGTCCAAAGTAGGCTCATCTTTGATTGCAGATATATTAATACACTACTATTGTCAACAGGTCAAAAATAGTAATGTGTTTTCGTGGGTTATTAGAAAATAACATGCAACAAAAACAGCTTTTTAAGACATATTGATAAAACATACTAAGTTTATTTTTTATTAAAGACTTAACATTAAGATATAATTCTTTTTTTTGTTTCATTTTGCATGGTTCAGTTAAAGATGTACTATACTATTAAAATTGTTACTTTAAATAAATTTCTTTTTTCAGTGCAAAAATGTTTATTTAGGTAATAGTTAGATTTTACATATGTATTTTATTTTTTAGGTGTTATATGTTTTGTAATTATTAAAAATATTATAATAAGTTAATCAAATGGAGTTTTTGTGTTTTCTTTTTGGAATTCATAATTTTAATATGGATGAATAGTACACAATTTTGTAGGTAGAGGTGCTAATTATGAAAGTGTTTTCGTAGAAGCGAACTAAATGCGAAGATTAACTTAGCTTAAATTACTTGAGCATAATAAAAGTTTCTGGATAAGTGAAATGGTTTATTTAAATATACTGGAGATGTTTCAGTAAAACTATGATGTCCATGTTTGTGTTCCTCGTGGTGATGGTAATGGTTGAGGGGGACAGTTGTGTTCCCGGTGGACGACGGCGTTAAAGCCAGTGTGGTGGTCAGCTGTGTAGTGGACGACGCGCTTGGAACCGTCCGCCTCCACCAGCTCGTAGCTGCCGTGCACCACATCCCCGTCGCGCTCCTCCTTGTGGCTCTTGATAGCCCGCAGGCCGTTTGGTAAGGTTACCTGGTATAAGCTATACCATGTAAGTAAAGAATTATATAAATGAGAACATTTTGTAAGTTTAACAATTTTCAAGCTTTGTATGTTCAACCAAAGGACTTTTTGGAAATATCAAATATTTAAGTTGAAAATATGACTAAGCAAATAATTAACTATCTTTGATTAATGGTTGTCATAATATCAAAGTTTTAAATTATTAAATTATTTATGGTATTACTCAGTGATTATGAGGCTTACCATCGTGAAAATGATCTTTAGTCCCTTTTAAGGTGTAATAATTTCTCATTGGAAATACAATTTAGTAAAAAAAACATGGGATGCGTAGTTGGAACCATGTATTGTCCAAAGTAGGCTCATCTTTGATTGCAGATATATTAATACACTACTATTGTCAACAGGTCGAAATAATTAATGTAATGTGTTTTCGTGCATATTAGAAAATATCGAACTAAATGCTGAAGTCAATTAACTTAGCTTAAATTACTTGAGCATAACGGTATATAAAAGTTTCTGAGAAGTGTAATGGTTTATTTTTCTTCAAATATCACAGACTTATTTAACATTGTGTTAGATGTAAGATACTGGAAAATGTCAGTAATAACTATGATGTCCATGTTTGTGTTCCTCGTGATGGTGGTAGTGTTGAGGGTGGACGTTGTGTTCCCGGTGGACGACGGCGTTAAAGCCAGTGTGGTGGTCAGCTGTGTAGTGGACGACGCGCTTGGAACCGTCCGCCTCCACCAGCTCGTAGCTGCCGTGCACCACATCCCCGTCGCGCTCCTCCTTGTGGCTCTTGATGTCGCCGGTGTGACTGTCGTGGACGCCGTACTCGAACTTGTACTTGGGGTGAGGGTCGTGGTAGTCCTCCTTGTACTCCACGTGGAACCCGTGGTCGTGGTGTTCGTGGTCGTGGTGGCCGTGGTCATGGTGGTTGTGTCCATGATGCTCATGATACGGGAAGGCAGTCACGATTGTCATGATGATCATGGCAAAGGATACCAAGGCAAGCTAAAAGAGCATAAGAAATTAATTTATTTATATTTAAAATTTTTACTCAAGCGTAAAAAATTGTATTAAGTTTAGTTATAGTTAAAATAAAATAAAAACTGACAATTAGACTCAAATACTGAGTAGTAAAAAAATACGAGACCCGTATGAAAAATACAAATGATTCAGAAAAAGAGATTATCCCGACACAGCACATTATTCTCCTTTTCTACATTAGTATCATCAGAGAGGAACGGATTATGGAGAGGAGGCACCTTTTGGGACTTATGGGATAAAATCTCGATAAAATCAAGTGTTGCCATCTGTCGGATCTAGCGGTGAACTAGGTCTCTGTGACGCCGTCAGGTGTGTCATTTGTCATCATTTGTCATATTTGACGCTAGCGCTATCTGAGGATGGCAGTACCTACTACGTCAATTGGCGGTACGATGTACCGTCTTTATCCTTAACTGCACTACTTTACTATCCGTTCATCTACCAGGTTAAGTGTAAGAAAGGGCCAAGTGGCCCTAACTTTGCCTGGATAAATAAAAGATTTTACATTTCATTTCATTTCATCTATGGTATTATACACTACATTAGTTTTTCTACAAAGTATTATAAACTGAATTTTGAATACATTTATTTTACAAATAAAATACAAGCAAAAAATGCTAATAATCTTAGTATTAGAAATAAGTTTTTTTCATAAGTGTTATTAAAAATAATTAATCGAATCCGGTCTGGAGAGTAGTCTGAATTGTTCTTTCAAACTTACTTACTTTCAAAGAAGCTATACTGTCTTTGTTTTTTGGTTAAAATATTTGTTTTGATTTTTTTTAAATAGTCAATTCTTTTAAGATATCCTCCTTCTGCAAGATGAAAAATCTCTTCAAAGAGAATTCTCCGTGTTTCAATAACTAACATATTCGAGCAAGTTTCATTTGAACTATAACCTTACGCTGCATTCTAGGTTTTATGGGGAACGATAGTGAAATAAAAAATATATTACTTTTTTATTAATCTCTATATAAATAAAATAAGCATTAGGAATAATATAGCGTATTGTGTTTACAGTGCATTTTAAATTAAAAGATAATAATTTTTTTAGGTTTTCAGCTGGATCTAATGATGCGGTTGTTACATTATACTACTATTAATTTATGCCGGGAAGAAATTGGCACGTTAAATCCACATGCGTTTGGTGTCATATTATTTGAAACTATAAACTATGTAATTTTAATTAAAACTATTTTCCAGAAATTTAAATTTAATTTTTTCAAGGGTTTAGGAACCTAAAAATTTTAAAACATAAAATAAATGTTTCGGCCAATTCCAAAATGTACCTTTTTACCAAATTACACAAGAGTTAAGCCATCAGTGTGGTCTCGGACTCAAAACAATGACGGGAAGATAGTCAAAACTACACTTTATATTGGATTCAGAAAGTCTTTTAAATATAAACTAAATTTTGAAAATTTTTACATGAACGCGACTTTTTTCATAAAGTTTAATAACATATTTTTTAATGTCTACAAAAAACAACGGAATATTTTACGTTTATATTTTACCGTCAGATGTTTAGTTCACAAGATCGAAATGGTGTCACAGTTAAAAACATCCTGTATAATCTTAATATTTCGTATAATAGAATATCTTTCATACCTGAGAAGACATGTTGAAGCTTGATCGGTGACTGGGCGAATGATGATCACCCAATAAACCGATACCAATTTATACCATGTTCATGTCAAGCATCGCTGCGATTTTACAGGATGTGGGATCCTCATCTTCTTATGCAGATTAATTATCTTTCATAACAACTTCACTGAGAGTGTGAAAAGAGATGTGCTGGTTCAGAAATTTTAAGACAATGATTATGTAACAAAAATTATATAATTGCGTCCAGCTATTAATCCATCAATCTGTTAATGCCTAAATTTGAATATTGATAAAAACCTTTACAATACCATAAAACACCATGTATTATAGGACTGTTAATGTAGAGTGATTGGATAAGGTAACGTCACTACGTTACCTTATCCAATCACTCTACTAACAAAAGATGACTAAGCATAAATCTGTTAGGAGTTGTTTGCCATTGGGTTTGCATCAGGAACATTTGCTCCTGACTTAAGACCAATAAATGAGGTATCCGTATTACGTGAAATGATACCAAGTACGCCATCTTGGTGTAGGATAGAAACGCAAAACTCGACCTGGAACATCGAAAAACTGCAGAGCTTGTCCTACGCTCGCTAGTGGGGTGACCCATGGTCCCGTCGCTATCTTAATGTCCCCTGGTTTCACTGCATGGGCCGAGTAGAACATCTATTGGTCTAATGTTATCTTTGACCCTGTCGTAATGCATCGTAGTTGTCATAGTTTATAAGAGGAATTAAACACGTGGAAATAAATTTAACAATACCTTATTTATTAGCGAATAATGACTATTTACAAGTTTCCTATCGTAATGAGGTGTGTGATGAATGAATGGCGATGAGTGATAGGTAAATGTTGAGGCTCAACCGTAATGAGAGTACTTGGGAGCCTCGTATTTGTGCTCGTATTTGGGCGCTTCGTACTTGTGCTCGTATTTGGGTGCTTCGTACTTGTGCTCATACTTGTGCTCGTACTTGGGGGTCTCGTAGTGAGTGGGGTGTTTGTTGTGTTCCCTGTGTACAACGGCGTTGAAGCCGGTCTTGTGGTCGGCTGTGTAGTGGACCACCCTCTTGGTGCCGTCAGGCTCCACCAGCTCGTAGACGCCCTTGACGTAGTCTCCGTCGCGCTCCTCCTTCTGGCTGTGGATGTCGTAGGTGTGGGGGTCGTGGACGCCGTACTCGAAGGAGTACTTGGGATGAGGGTCGTAGGGCTCCTCCTTGTACTCGTACTTGTGCTCGTAGCCGTGACCCCCGTACTGGGCCAGCGCGCTCGACGCCAGGGTGGCGAACAGACAGAAAAAGATTACCTGTAACATAACAATGATAGTTAAATTATTGTATAAGCAGTAAAATTTAACTATTTTTTACATTATTTTAAGCTAGGAGACGGGTTTGAATCTAACTGGCAATGTTACGCAACAAGCGAAATTAGTTATTTCAACAACACGATCATGCTTTAAATATGAAAAACGTTGAAATTTATCTTTATATCAAAATATATACCGTCATGATGGGCATTAGTGTTTCACAATACCTTTTAAGTAGTAAATAATTTACTAAATTTAAGTAATCTTGGTAATTATTTTCTTTATTTCATTCCCTTCACCATATATAGTTATTCTAGAATTCGAATACCACATTATGATAGCTCTGAGTTTTAATGATTTAGGAATTTTCTCATAACTTATTTAACATTCTTGTAATAAGTTTCCATTAAAATAAAGTTTCCATTCTTAATTTTATTCAAAAGCCTGGCCTTAGGGAAAACGTGGTCATCAAATATTATCACACGGTTAGGAGTAAATAACATTGTAACGGCGATGTTAAAAGCTGCATTAACACATTATTAAAACCCCATTGTATTTTTAGAGGTTTTAAGAAGTGATTTTTTTTATTTTTTATAAAATACAGGTAAACTTAAATTTTGAACTTGATGCAGATTTTTTGAATACATAATATAAGTTATATACGTATATATCAAATTATATCGATAGTTATATTAAGTTATGTACGTGGAATATAAAAGTGAAATATATATTCCCAGTTATTAATGAAGGAACACGTTAGTGTTGAAATTACATGGACGAATGGTCAAGTTGACATGAGTATTTTCCTCGTAGCATGTTCTATAGTCACCCGTACTTTCTCATTACTAGTCTCAGAAAACAGATGATTTATTCCAACGCTAAGCAATCCTAAACGTGAATTTTTTACTACATTAATTTGTATTTTGCTTGAAATATTCTGCATATTCTTCAATATTACTTGAAAATATATCGCTAAATATATAACCTTATACCTTTAAATGTGTAAAATAAACATGCGGTTTCATTCTATTTATTGAAAAATACATGTCTAACTTATTATTAATTGACTTTAATTTAGTAGGTTCACAGGCAATATGGGCCGTAATATTTATGTTTAGTTCATAGCTATTGACATTTTTTTATATATTATAATAGATCACACGAGTAAAAAATTATGTTACTTCCAAATTTATGGTTTTATCAAAAATAGGTTATCGCATACTGTTACGATTTTGAGCAATACGCCAACTAAACTACAATTAAACAAGGGATTGCGAAAAAAGGATTCCATTAAACATTATTAAACATGCCTAAATACAACTTCTGTTAGATATATAAACTAAAACTGTAATCAGTATATTATAATTTTTTATTTTTATAATATCAGTACTTTTGATGCATGAATAAAACGTTAGTAAAAATACCCCTGACTTTGGAAATTCAGGAAAATGTTTCGTAATCAATATTAAAGTTTTAAGTTAAATAGCTTTTGTATATATATGTCGAAGTCCATATATATTCGTAAGTTAACTTAAGAAAATCTGAACATATTAAACACGAACAATATATTCGATAGTTTCAATAGTTTGATAGTTAAAAATCACAATTTTGGGAGGTTTCAGATTCGAACGCGAACTGCACGAGTCACTCGCAGCACTAGAGTACACACACTGTATCCACACTACCTTGGACATGACTGTGGTCACTGCACTGTAGATCACAACTGATTCCTACAACTAACAGAACTCAGTATTTATATAAATTGTCACTGTGCACAAACGCAGGCATTTCACCTTTCACTCACACGTTCACCCGAGAGCTGCTCCAATTAATCCGTTCACTCGGTCAATCACAGCAATTACGTATTACTTGAAACGCAAATGTAAAATTCTACATCTTTGATTCAAGTCTAAGCGGTTGTTTCTAAAAGTAAATAGTGTCAAAACTATAACCAACCCAAAACTGATTGTGAAAAAGCTACAAAACCTTTTCGGTCGTTGCGTACCTGTAGTTATGAAACAGGTCGTCATATATATCTCTTTTATCTATCAGTTGACGCTTCTAACTTGTTAAAGTTAAATTTTAGGTGTACCTGATATCCACCCATAGATTTAGCAAAAGCATTGCGTAGTGGGGTATTACGTGACCCAGTGTATTTCTAATCACGGGCACTTCCGAAAATTCCTGAACAAGGCTACGAAGACAGGTAGTCCGAACCGGTACTACCTGCTAGTACTGCCCGGACGTCCCTGATATCGTAAATCACACCAATTTTACCTGCGGCAGGTTGCAAGCGTCACATGTAGTCCCTCGGAGATGAGAGAGAGTTTTTAGTACGTGAGAGACCTACACTCGTGCATAACGTATTTTCCTTCTTCTCGTCCCCGTAAAATGTTAAGTTGTAGATGTAAACAGCTTTGAGGTGTTCATAAATTACACTTTTACACTATAATTAGTGTAATTAATTGACAACTTAAGTCAGCTTACAAAGGTAAATAGCTTTGAATCATATTACTTGGTGTCAAGGATGTTTAATGGTTAAAGATTGCTAGATAATGGTGTTTTAGTAGGACTCAACAAAGCCGTGGTCCCATCCCATCCGAAAATACTTTAGATTTGAAACAGATATGATGATTTATACTTGTCTTCCTATGGAATTTTGTAGAGCTACTGGAAAACTTGAATGAAGGCGTTTATTAATGGGATAGGTAGGACATACTTAACTGTTGGATAAAACCCACATAAAAACCCTTCTAGGTCCGAGTTTGGGCTACAGAACAACCTGATAGGGTTTGTGCTCTGTCAAAACTACCCCTCAAGTCTTCCTGAAAAGGCAGTGGTCTGCAATTTAGAGCCCTAAAACGAGGTATTAAAAAAAATTAAGTTCATAAAATAATAACTGATGTCATTTTTTACTTAAAAATTATCAAACAAATTGTTTTCTGTACAAAAACTTTGGAAGATGGAAAGAAAAAGAGTGAATAAGATTTACAAAGCTGTACGAATAGGAAGACGACGCTTAGTTGTACTGTCAGTGACGGAAGGAAATTGTTTACTGTGAAGGCTGCAGAGTAAGGAATCGGAAAAAAACTTACATCGATAAAGATTTACCAATATTTTAATGATTTAATTCCTACAGTTCTCTGAAAACAAAGCGTATAATAAGCGAAACTTATAATATATGTATGTTTAACTAGCTTCGCAAGTCCTCTAATACCTAAAATATTAAACATTCACAAATGAAACGTTTTAAAATAAATGAAAACTAATACCAAAAATCTTGTTAAGACGATAGAACCTAGAGAATAAAAACCATGCTCATCTGTGATAGATAATCGAATAACTCGTAATATTTCGGGTTATGCTGGCTCCTTAACTGACACAAAGTTCATTTTTGAGGTTGAGAGATGTCACACGAACGCACGCCTTGGATATTACTCAATATGCTCGACTTCAGGTGTATTAATATCCGCTACACTCTTCACTAATATTTGCCCATATATATACACTACGTGGTCGTGTTCGTGTCTCAAGAATAAGAATACGAATTGTACAGATGAGATGAGGGGGTGGCGAATTTACCTTTTGTCTGAATGAAAATGATCTATAATGTTTAAGACATTTTCATAGGATTTAGTAAATTATTTATACTGTTCTTAAAAATCTTTTACGTAAACCCTCCATGTTCTCCAGTAAGTTCGTCGTTACTTGAATAATCACATTAATGATTAATATTAAATATTATACAGGTCCAAATAGCTTTTATTTTTACTAATAAATATCAAAATGTATACCTTAGCTAGTATGGCTTAGCACAAATGTATCGAAAAAATTGCATACAAATTTAACGTATTTACAATTTTAATTTTCCATAAATATCACAGACTATTTAACATTGTGTTAGATGTAAGATACTGGAAAATGTCAGTAATGACCATGATGTTCATGGGCGTGTTTTTCGTGGTGATGGTAGTGTTGAGGGTGGAAGTTGTGTTCCCGGTGGACGACGGCGTTAAAGCCAGTGTGGTGGTCAGCTGTGTAGTGGACGACGCGCTTGGAACCGTCCGCCTCCACCAGCTCGTAGCTGCCGTGCACCACATCCCCGTCGCGCTCCTCCTTGTGGCTCTTGATGTCGCCGGTGTGACTGTCGTGGACGCCGTACTCGAACTTGTACTTGGGGTGAGGGTCGTGGTAGTCCTCCTTGTACTCCACGTGGAACCCGTGGTCGTGGTGTTCGTGGTCGTGGTGTCCGTGGTCGTGGTGGTTGTGTTCATGATGCTCATGATACGGGAAGGCAGTCACAATTGTCATGATGATCATGGCAAAGGATACCAAGGCGAGCTAGAAAAACAAAAAAAGTGGTAATTGGTTCCTATTATCTGTCCTTTAATTTCCCTACCGAAGTTGTGTTGATTACTATAAAAACCTCCCTAAAGTATTAGGAATAGAAAAAACACATAACAATTCCTTTTTTTAGTGTTTTAGGGTACAAACTGATTATAAAACTTGTTATAGCTGTTTTTTGGTTAACCTTAGTATACCTTAGATAGTTTTATATCTATATAATATTTTTGGTTTGTCCTAAGTGTTTTTAAAATAATAAATGACAAGTAAATAAAAATATTAATCTACTTTTTTTATAAAATATATATTTTGTTTATTGCTGAGTGATACATTACGTCACTTTTAGAATGGTTTGTGAAAAAATCGCATACAATTAAAACAAAGATAAAGAACGTGTAAACAATTATAAATTGTTAAATAACTGTTAAATAATTGTTGATGATTGTTAAATTATTTAAAATAAATTTGAAAAATATTTTTACTGCTTAGTCGGAATATTTTAATGGAAAATATATTGGTAGTACCTGAGAAGTCATGTTGAAGCAGGAGCTGAGACTGGCTGAATGATGATCACACAATACTCCGTTACCGATATATACCATGATGATGTCAAGCATCACTGCACCTTATTAGAGAGTACAGATAACTTCATCTACTTCCAGAGTAGATTCCGTACATCCGCTATATTGAACTTAAGCCTCGTAAGAGTAATGTTTAAAAACACTAAACAATTACTCTCTTCAAATGTAAAATTTAAAAGAAGACACATTTGAGCAGTTTTAAATAATTATTTATTAACCTTGAAAATAGTTTTTGGCTGAAAATGATTTATGTTCAATAAATATTTTTTGTGGTGCTGATTTTGTATAAAATTTTATTACGTATTTTCTGACAAAATTCTAAAAACATATAATATTAACAAACAGGTAGATTGCTAGTCATATAAATCACCTTATAATAATACCAAGTAAAGAACTTTATGGGTGAAAATCAATGCAAATGATATTGCTTGAATTTAACATTATTGTTTTTGTTATATAGGAAGCTAGTAAAAAAATACTGCGGACTATTAGAAAAGGTAGAATGATGACGAATGTTTTGTCCTATAAATAGTTTAAGTTTAGTGATGTACCAAAACTATACCTATGTATAACTACAATTATTGTATTACATTAAATATTAGTTAAAATGTCTTACCTAATGAAATGTTGCTTATAGAGAGTATACAGTAGTTTCAAATATATTACCGGTGATTCGATTATGTAAAAATTATTATTTGTTATTACAATCTGACTTTGGCTTTTGGCCAGGTGATATTTTTCTGTACAAAGATTCAACAGATAATTTTGTTTACATAGTAATAAAAACCCAATATAGATTGTAGGTTAAACCTACTAAAATATGAAGGAAAATAACCTGAGTTTGGTGTTTTCAGTTCCAGTTACTTTTTGAAAGAGTATAAATCCACTGATGGAGAAACATTTTTTCTGAGAAATTATTTTTCAAAGAATGCCTTTTAACTATTTTTATGAGTTAGCAAACTCTACTTATACGACGTGTTTTGAATCAGTTTAATTTATATAATTCCTAACCAGGTCAGTGTGTTAATACTTATATAAAATTAAACAAAATTATGGTCCCTTTAAATATGATAGTGCAATTTAAAAACCTCTTACTTTAATAATATACAGAAGATTATGTTTGGGAAATGTTACAGAACGACGTCAAGTAGATGAGATTAACCTACGAGTTAATATATTTGTGCAGTTTTCATTGTTTTTATTATACTATTCAGAGCTTTACGTTGTAAAAAAATAATTTTGCATCACGTAAGAAAATAATTCATAATAAATTATTAATTCGTCTTTCAAAGTGGGGAAAGGGTTCAATTAAGTATAGGTTAATGTGGAAAGTAAGAGTATGGAGCATTGCATGTTCATGCTTCGTTGAACAAGACAGTAAGTATATATAGGCTCCCAATGAAGCCATCATCATTCGCCTTCCATCGTTGGACGAAATAAGCTTCGAAATGTACTTCCAGGTAATATATATTAAATAGTAAATTTCCTTTCTTAAAAAATGCAAAATAATTTTTTATAATAAACTATTTTCGTTTTATCAGGTCGTTAGTTTTCTTATCAGTTTTTCAAACTAAAATCATAAATTAGGAGGGTTTAAAGTATATTACTATTTTCTGTCTTTAGAAATTAGAACTATTTATAATCTGGAGTTCACCATAACATTCTGCAAAATTTTGCCATATTTGGTGCTACCAAACTATATTTTTCCTGTAACATGGGCGTGTAATGGGGCAATATGTAAGTATTTTTTAATAAGAATGTATCTTGTGATTGTTCTCTTTAAATACTGTATGATTTTGTTTTTATTTCCTAGTCTTTTGTGGGTTTTATGCAGCTTAAACTACACAGAGAAGATTTACTAATGTTACCTTTATATCTTAAGATAACTTGTTTTATGATAAATCTTTTGAAGATAGAAACTCTTTTTGAGCAAATTCACAAAGGATAATTTTTAGGGTGTGTCTTTAGGAAAGGTGAAACTTAGAATACGAAAAAACCTTTTAAGTTTATTAGTTATAGTTAAAATATTTTTTATGACCTAAAGACAGTTAATCTAAGCAGTTGATGGCCGAAATTTTGTTAAATAAAGTATTTAGTGTTATTCGGCGAAATATATTGAAAATACTTCAATTCTTAATAATCTGTATCAAACTGCTTTATTTATAGTAATATTAATGTTTGAGGCTATAATGCGCCATTTACCAAAATGGGCAAATGTGTTTGAGAAATGTTAAGTGGAAGTGATAGGGGAGTGAAGAAAAATTTGCTGTATTTCCATTGTTAGAATTATCTGAAGAATGATTTATGAATAGTGTTAGTGTGGTCAAAGTGTAATGATAAAGGACGCTATAACTGTAGTATGCAAAACAAACAAATTTAAACAAAAGAAATAATAATTTAATGTACCACTACTTATTTTTGTATTTAAAGAATTAACCCAACGTAAGGAGACTTATAAAATGTAATACAACTAAACCTATTATGGTTACTTGGGTACGGATATTTTAAAAGATTTATAAAGTTCAATTGTGTTTTTGAGTAAATGTCTTCAAATTCTCTTTGCTGGTTTCATTTTTACTAACAATTTATTTTTACTAGGTTTCTGTTGTATTGTTCGTCGCTTTGGCGATGTCTATTGCTTTCCCCCAATACGAACATCACAAACATGAAAACCATGACCACGAACACGAACACCACGACCACGGTTTCCACGTGGAGTACAAGGAGGACTACCACGACCCTCACCCCAAGTACAAGTTCGAGTACGGCGTCCACGACAGTCACACCGGCGACATCAAGAGCCACAAGGAGGAGCGCGACGGGGATGTGGTGCACGGCAGCTACGAGCTGGTGGAGGCGGACGGTTCCAAGCGCGTCGTCCACTACACAGCTGACCACCACACTGGCTTTAACGCCGTCGTCCACCGGGAACACAACGTCCACCCTCAACACTACCACCATCACGAGGAGCACATACAAAAGCATCATGGTTATTTCTGAGCTTTCCCAGTGTAACTGAGTTCAATGTTAACTGAATTTGTGATATTTATGGGAAAACTGATAAACTAATCTTGTTTTTTCTAATTTCTTGTCTTAATTCTACAAAAATTAACCAAACATACATCGTTAGTTATTTCCTTTTAAAAATATTAACTTTATTTGGACCTACTATTATCCTATTTTAAATTTGCATATGAAGAGATAGACCTTCTAGGGAACATTCATGGTTTAGTCATAAGGGTCATCCACGTACAGTACAAATAATGTTCAGTGGTCTATAAAAAATGTAGAAACTATTTATGATCTTCGGAGAATTGGGCATAGTTTAATAAATCAAAAAGGGGTAGACTATGGTTCTTAAGATACCCGTTCAAATCCTGTCAATCACAAATGAATTTTCTTTATGTGATAACGTAACAACCCATCAGATACATTGTGAAGGATTATGTGAACTGGTTCCTATTGATGGCCTATTAAGTCCTGGAATGAGATTGTGGATCATTAAAAAATATTGCCCTATATAATGCAACTACTGAGTATGCTATAAGTTTGTAACCATCAGTACAATTGTGATGCGGCTTATGTATCACAGTTACATTTAGATTTTACACAGGGCAGGACAAAACTATCAACACTCATTTTATATTTTAATTGATTTTAACAATCCATTAATAAATGTTATTTTGTAATTATTAACAAATCATTGTGTCAGAAATAGGAAAATATAGGCTACAAAATACGTCAACTAAGAAGAACAAGTGTGAGGTCTGACATCTCGATGGATTAGAAACAATGCAGTTAGATTGAACAAGCCTAGGAATTATCTAGCCAAATCAAAGTGTGTTGTGTTGGTCCATACCAAAGTTTTGAACCAGTTAAAAAAATAAATCATCCCAAATTTAGGTTTTTTGTTTTAATAAGAAAACGAATACATGGGAAAAGCTTGACCATCAAACTTCCACACTTAATTTCATCTTAAGATATAAATTGATAGCTAAAGTTGAAGATAAAATATAATAGGATTGACTGTTTCTATGTCTTATGTTGTTCTGCCGTTTGAAATTATAAAAGTTCATAATACTGCATTGTGTTATTTATGAGATATATTTAATGGTATGTGCTTTACAATATTTAAGTAAAACAATAATTTATTTAAGTTACTTGGTTACATGTGTAATAACTTAATATAGTTTTTTTTATTAAAAGCTTAAAAATATTTGTCAAAATCATAACCGGTACTCTATATAATATTTAAATGCAAGTTAGAATGAGTTTAAAAATAAAAGGTTGAATCTTGAAATGGAATTCATGGACAGGAAATGTTTAATTTGCTGAAAAAGTATTTTATATCATCATATAAATCACTGCAGTAATTCGTGAAGTTTTATCTCTAAGGATACTACTGAGAATACTGCTGGGAAGCGCTGGTCTAGGTGTAGAGCGCGGATCTTTGTGCCCAAGGTTCCGGGTTCAATTCCTGTCAATCAGTAACGGCCTTACGCTAAGTGATAATTTTGTAACCCACTAGGTCTAGCCTAAATTAATGAGTAAAACGGATCGGATGATTGCCTAGACTAAATACTGGGATGAGAAAGGGGGACAGTATAAAAACTACTACAACTTAATAAAGGGGTAATAAAGAGCAAAACCCCAGTCACGGGATACACCCCCCCATAATTGTCTACTTTTACTGAGGGTCTATTTTTGGTAGAAAGTTAACATCCTCAACACTCCTGGGTAGTTTATTTGATACTTTGTTCACTTTTACTTATTTATTATTGATATTGTTTTATTTACTTGATACTTATTTCAAAAATCTAGTAAATAACACTGCGAGAGCTAGTAATTCATCAAAATAAACTATTACTGTGTCTCAAACTTAACCAAGGAACAAGTCACATTATTAAGAGTGTGATAGGTGAAAACAAAATGAGAGTTCCCGGTGGTAGTAAATTGTGGTAACCTGAATCAATTTTGAAATAAGGAAAATAGTCCTAGATTCAGTGTATTTATATTTTTAATAATAAATATTATTCAGCTTGGGAACAAAAACTGTTTCAATTTTACAGCACTTTTGTGACTCCCTTGTGAAACCTCTCAAGGCAAACATAGAATAAAAGTTATTTTAAACTCAGTACAAAATTTTCATTTCGTTTGATATAGTTCGCTGGAAATATGATATTTCAAAGACAAAAATAAGTACTTCACGTTCAATGATTTTCGTATGAATGCTTTTGTTAGAATTAATGATTCACTTATTGATATAAATGGTAGGGAATAATTGCGATATTACATGTAGGAACTACAAATATTAGTCGACTTCGGTCATTGTTTTTACAATGTTACTAAAAGGACAACACAAGATGTAAAATAAAAATACGATATTGTAAAAAAAGATAACGTTCCTAGCTTTAGGAAAAAGTAAAAATTAAAATATTTACAAAATATATAAAACAATTTTATTTGTCTAAAAAAATTACTTAAACAATGAGATATATTGACTAAATATTCTATTGACTACATATTCAGACTAGTATTTGGGGCTTGAGTGGTACGTCGAAAAAGACGAGCTGGAGTAGCTGGGTTTGTACGAGTACTTGGGCTCCTCGTACTTAGGAGCTTCGTACTTGGGGGACTCGTACTTGTAAGATGGAGAAGGTTTGTAGCTGTTGCTGCTCGAGTAAGCGCTCTTGTAGGATGGTTTGTACTCGTACTTAGGGGCTTCATACTGATACTCGTACTTGGGTTTGTACTCGTACTTGGGTGCTTCGTACTTTGGCGCCGCGTAGTGGGTGGGGTGTTTGTTGTGTTCCCTGTGGACGACGGCGTTGAAGCCGGTCTTGTGGTCAGCTGTGTAGTGGACCACCCTCTTGGTGCCGTCGGGCTCCACCAGCTCGTAGACGCCCTTGACGTAGTCTCCGTCGCGCTCCTCCTTCTGGCTGTGGATGTCGTAGGTGTGGGGGTCGTGGACGCCGTACTCGAAGGAGTACTTGGGATGAGGGTCGTAGGGCTCCTCCTTGTACTCGTACTTGTGCTCGTAGCCGTGACCCCCGTACTGGGCCAGCGCGCTCGACGCCAGGGTGGCGAACAGACAGAAGATGACGATCTGTAATACACATTTCATTTTTATTTTTAATTTATTTCAAATATGTTTTTAATATTTGAACCATTAGCAAAACTAGTCGGTTTTAGTATCTATATTTAATCATATACATAAGTATACCATTTACAGAATAAGTGCCATCAAATTGAAAGTATTTTTAAGCGTTTTAAGTTTGTGTTGATGATAACAAAAACATTTATTCTTCATTCTCATTAAATTTAAGAACAAAATCACTAAAATATTAGTTATATTGTATTCTACTGTAACTAAAATAAATAATAAATTTAAAATAATAAAACTCTTTACATTTCGAATACGGTTTGTATGTAAACCAATTTAAAAAAATCAATGGTCCTACTGTGTGAAATCTCCATTAAAATGTGTTCAGTTGGGTTTAGTTACTGATTGTATGTTATTAGGCTTTATTATATTTTTAACGCTTGAGATTAGCCATTGTTAAAAATGTTGTTATATGTCTAGTCCTAAAGTTAACTTAAACGAAAAATTAAATCGTACAATGATACTGTTGTGAAAATTAATAGTTATAATGACGATCATTGGCACTGTAATTTGTTACATTCTTGTAACTGAACCGGCAAATAATTTATTGAGAATCTATAACATAGTTTAATGAAATGTTAACAATTGTACTTAAGTTATTCTATCCAATTTTATTTTTACTGTTTTTAAGATGTTTTATTTATTTTTTTCGGAATAATAAGATGAACTGTCTGTATCTCATTCAATATAGTGTACTCGTAAGAAATTTATAAAGGAACATCTAGGCCTACGTATTTTATTAGGTCTCATTCATTTTATACTATTTATATACATAAAGTTAAATAGCATTTGACGTTGTACGAGAAAACACTATTTCCAATCATTCTGTAATAAATTAAGATAGTATTTTACCTTTTTTAACGTTTTTTAATGTTTCACGTCATTAGTCTTGCTGTACAAATTTCAACCGATTGAAATTGTAACTGTTAAAATGTAACGGTCCATATAGTTTTTAATAATATAAATTAGTATTATAATTACTTGCAACTTTTTAATAACACTATTGTAGTTTAATTTTTCTCATAATAATATATAGAACGAACAAAGTAACGTTATTCCATGTGTAATTAAAGAAACGACAATAATATCGTGGTTTATATTTCAAGACATTTTAATACTATTGTATTAAAACTTACAAACTATCGATTTTGTCACGGTTAATTGTAAAACTCGATAGTATGATGATGATACTAATAACTGCAGATTACTTTTTTATATTTAATTTTCTAATTCTAGTAACAGTTAAATAATTATAAAAATTGTTTTTGATTAAACGTTGATATATTTTATAAGGTGAATAAACAGAAGTTATCGTTTAATTTTCAGTTTAGAGGAAAATCACTACTAAATGAACTTAACGAAGGGTAATAGAGTAAAACGTGCCGACAACTATTGTCGCACTCTAACCACTAGATTAGATTAGATTTTTGATATAGTGACCGTATCACAAGGTAGGTATTTTAACCCAAGTATGAATGAGAAACGAGTGTAGGATGAACTTACCCGACTCATGATGACGCACTGCACTGCACTGTAACGTTGGCTTCACCACATTGACTGCAACTGCTAACTGCCTCAGTATTTATATAAAACTGTCACCAGCTGCACTCTTGTCATTTCTCCTTTCACTCTCCCGGTTAACCTGGACTCAACAATTTTACACGTTCCGCACATGTGTCCTAATTGGCATTGTTTGTACGTTACACAATGCCTTGATCTTGCTCTTGCATTTTGAACATTGCCGGTGTTAAGTGGGTCTATGTAGTTGAACGTTTTTGTTTATTAATTGATTATAAATTAGTTTAAAACTAACCAAGTACAAGGTATACTACAAATTAGATTGGAATGCTCGGTGTAGGATTGTTTTTTCATTTACAAGAACAAGATAGATAGGAACAGTGTTTCGTATAGTTAGCAGTCAGCGCCGCAAGATGCATGAGTGGATTGCCTTCCCAGCGCGATGGAAGGTCAGTCATTTTTTATAATATTTACTCTGCCCTCCCCTAGAACTCTACCCCTGCACAATTAATGAAACCACAAGTCCAGCACACTTTCCGCCTATCCTAAATTCTCCTAAGCGCCTAAATCTTCTGGCTGTATAGAAGAGGTATCCTAGGATACATTAGTAAGGGTAAATATTTTCGTTAACCTTTCAACCCTCTAGATGATGTCTTATTACTCCTGGGTCTTAATGCCATATTTCGTGTAAGGATCTAAGAATATCTAATGCCAGTTATAACTTTGAGACACTCTACTCGATATAATTGGTCGCATCTGAAACCATGCAATATTTTCTTGCGTATTAACGATCAAGTTATATGGATTTAATTATGAGATAAGTATATAAATATGATGTAGGTTTATACAACTTTTATTAAACAGCTATAAACATGATTAGTAGTGATGTGAAAAATGTTCATGATGCACTGGCACGTGTTCCTCGTGATGGTGGTAGTGTTGAGGGTGGACGTTGTGTTCCCGGTGGACGACGGCGTTAAAGCCAGTGTGGTGGTCAGCTGTGTAGTGGACGACGCGCTTGGAACCGTCCGCCTCCACCAGCTCGTAGCTGCCGTGCACCACATCCCCGTCGCGCTCCTCCTTGTGGCTCTTGATGTCGCCGGTGTGACTGTCGTGGACGCCGTACTCGAACTTGTACTTGGGGTGAGGGTCGTGGTAGTCCTCCTTGTACTCCACGTGGAACCCGTGGTCGTGGTGGCCGTGTTCGTGATGATGGTTTTCATGTTCGTGGTGTTCATATGGATATGACATTACTGTGGCCACCAGAAACAGAACAAGAACGACCTGAAACAGATATTTATATTTCAAGTACTTAATAGTTCCCTGTGATTATCATTACTTTATAGTTCAATGTTAACATTTATTGCTTACTCGTTCCCAACGAACAGTTTATTAATGGCGAGCGAGTTGTGTAAATACAATGACGAGTTTACGATCAATAACCCAATCAATAAATCGATCAATAAATTTTTGCAATATTCTAAGTTAAAAATCAGTTAGTTAGTAAAATACTACTTCTTTATTTTTAAATTTTAATTATTTTTCATAGCCCATATACTGAAGTGTTTTTTTCAAGAACTCTTTACTTCTCATACTGTACTTATTATACTTACTTCT
Organism: Nephotettix cincticeps; assembly: GCA_023375725.1. NCBI lineage: Eukaryota > Metazoa > Arthropoda > Insecta > Hemiptera > Cicadellidae > Nephotettix > Nephotettix cincticeps. The sequence continues at coordinate 17,767,405 of CM041788.1, read as the reverse complement.
CAGTTAATTTTGAGTTTATCAGATGTTCGTTTGACAATATAAATTAGATTAAATTACGTGCATATCATTGAGAAGTTATCATAGTAGTAAACTTAGCGGATTATTACTATTGATAATCAGCTGATTATTTACAACTGCAAGAAAATTATAGAAGCAGGTCTTTGGTCTTTTAAAAATTTTGTTTAAACAGCAATTACTCGTAGCCTAATTTTTAGGCATTCTGACGAAAAAGTCGTTCATAACATGGGTCTATCTTTTGTTATGTGTTAAAATTAAAACTAGAGTTTGAACAAAAAGCGTTACTTTAAACCCTTAAAACAGTTCAAAAAAGTAACAATACCTACCTGTGTGTACATTTTGATTGCTGAGATCTTGTAGGGATGGTAAGAAAGTAGTGACTGTGACTTCAGCAGTGAACGCAAAGTATATATAGTGTTCCGATATAACAACCGCATTCTTCACGCTTCTTTAATTTACTTATGACATAATCGAATCAATTGTTGTGTACGTAGGCATGATGGAAAATTTATCAATTTTTCCTCATTTTACTTGTCAGAAAGGTACAAGAAAAAAGTTCATATGTTTTCAACCATCATACATAAATTATTATAAAGCGTTACATTTTAATTAAAGGCTCATTTTTCGGAGTAGATTTACGCTCTTGCCGCCATGTAAAATTAAATATATATATTAAAAACGACTTATTTCTCAATAAATTGAGTTTAATTTAATTACTCATATCTTCATGGGGTTGATCGAAAACAAAATGGCAACGGTTTTAAAATTGAAATTTATTAACCAGGAATCGCTGTCAGTTTGTTTTGTTCTGTTCTTTTTAGATCCGGTTCTAGGAGTTTATTCTAACAATAATAACCTAAAACTGAAATAGCGATTTCGATTCATGCTTCTACTATAGAATTTAGTTTAACTCATCTAGATAAGGAGTTACAGAAAACTCTTGAGTGCAGATTAAGTCAAATTTAACTTAAAATTGTATTATATTCTATGTAAATGCAAGCCATGAGACTGTATGTGGAAAGGTCGATCCAAAAAAATTTTGGTGATTCCAAGTTCTTAAATTTTTTTAAACTATTTTACTGTTTTTTTTTACTAGTACCATTTTGTTTTGGAACAAACTTTTAGATCGTTTTGTGACTGGTCGCTTTTCTACCAGATTTCACTTTTGGTTTCCTTTCAGATTCTCAACTTACTCCTCGTTTTACATCCTCTTCATCTCATGCTTGTTGCTTAAACAAGTACATTTTTGTAAGACCAATATTTATATATTTATTTATTATAATTATGTATGATGGCTGAAAATATACTAAATTGTTTCTAGACCTTTTCTGACAGGCTCTATTATGAGAACAAACATTATAATTGTAGATTGTTTATTATATTCGTTTGAGTTATAATTAAACCATCGCAACTTTTTTATAATATATATGATAAATATTTTATCTTGTAAATGTTTTATCTCCTCCTGATGGCTCTGATTGTATTTTTATTGAAAAAATGTAAATGGCGGTGATAAGCATTTCATTGGAGTATAGAGGGAGGAAGAAAGAAAGAGAGAGAAAGGGAAGAAATGATGTTCATTAGACCACAACAATATGAGGTATATATACTCCTTTGAATAGAGATCCCGGCCATCAATCGTTTACCTGCAGCCAACCAACCACGCTATGATGCACCAGGTACTTTCAGATTCGCTTTTAACATCTACACTTAATTTACACTTACACTCTTCACTTAGTTTGATTACATTTTAATAAATGAGTCCTTAAATCGTAATAACTTAAAAACCTTTTAACGCGGTTTTATTTTATTTTGAAATTTTGTTGGAATTTTAATGATTAAATCATAAATAAATTCATCAAAGGGATAATTACCTTAAAAGTCATAATTGTCCATTCCCTAAGTTTTAAAAAGACCAAGCTCAGTTGGATTTTTTTTGTTCCATATCAAATAACAAAATTATATTTCGCACGGTATAATTAATGTTTAATATAATACACAAATTGATCCCAATTAATTTAATACAGGATTTTTTCAACCAAGAATTGCAGTTCTTTAAATATTAAACCTTCAGTATATGGACTATGAAAGATAATTTAAATAATCTAGTGTAAAGTATGTTACTAACTAACTGTTTTAGAACTAAGAATATTGCAATAGTTTGTTGATTGGTTTAGTGATTGTAATTCGTCATTGCTTTTACACAACTCTACCCCATTAATAAACTGCTCGTTGAGAACAGGCAGTAAGCAATAAATTTTAACATTAACAGTGGAGTATTAAAAATCACGGGGAACTATTAAGTACTTGAAATATAATATTATATCTGTTTTAGGTCGTTCTTGTTCTACTTTTGGTGGCTGCAGTAATGTCATATCCATATGAACACCACGAACATGAAAACCACCACCTCGAACACCACGACCATGAGTTCCACGTGGAGTACAAGGAGGACTACCACGACCCTCACCCCAAGTACAAGTTCGAGTACGGCGTCCACGACAGTCACACCGGCGACATCAAGAGCCACAAGGAGGAGCGCGACGGGGATGTGGTGCACGGCAGCTACGAGCTGGTGGAGGCGGACGGTTCCAAGCGCGTCGTCCACTACACAGCTGACCACCACACTGGCTTTAACGCCGTCGTCCACCGGGAACACAACGTCCACCCTCAACACTACCACCACGAGGAACACATGCCAAAGCATCACGGTTATAACTGACTTTTCGAGTATCTTACATTTAACGCAACGTTAACAGTCTGTGATATTTATGGAAAATATTAAATTGTAAAATTGTAAATAAATTGAATCTGTGTGCAATTTTTCCATATATGTGTGCTAAACCAAACCAACCCAAGTATACATATTGATATTTCTTAGTAAAAATAAAAGTTATTTGTACTTATTAATATAAAAACTTTAATGCAATTATTCAAGTAAGGACGCACTTACTGGAGAAAATGGAGGGTTTACGTAAAGGATTTTCATGAACAGTATAAATAATTCACAACATTCTATGAAAATGGCCTAAACATTATAGATCGCTTTTATAAAGACAAAATGAAACCACTCCCAATTATCTCACCTGAACTATTGGTATTTCTATTCTTGAGACATGAACAACCACGTAGGGTGTACGAGTATATTAAGGTAAATATTAGTGATGAGTGTAGCGGATATTATTACACATGAAGTCGAGCACAAGGCGTGCGGTCGTGTCGTGACATCTCTCAACCTTAAAAATGAACTTTGTGTCAATTAAAGAGCCAGCATATCCTGAAATATTACGAGTTATTCGATTATCTATCTCAGATGAGCATAGTTTTTATCCTCTATGTTCTGTTGTCTTTACTCAATGGGATTTCGGTATTAGTTTTCATTTATTTTAAAACTTCTCATTTATGAATGTTTAATATTTTAGGTATTAGAGGACTTGCGAAACTACGTAGTTGAAGAATCATTTATTGCTTATAAGTTAGGTCTACGTTTATTTTTCAGATAAATGTAAGATTTAAATCATTAAAATCTCGGTAGAACAGTTTAGATTATTGAAATGGCAACCTTACCACAAGGTAGGTTTTTTAAGATAAGTATTAATGAGGGTTGAGTGTAAGATGATAGTGGCATGATCTTGCAGTCTTGTTATTGACTATGGCTGGCATGTTAGATTTTTATCCATGTAAGTTTTTTTTCGATTCCTTCCTCTGTGAGCGTCACAGTGAGAGATTTCACAAGGACACATGGAGGAGCGCGACGGGGATTTAATGCACGGATGCTACGAGCTGGTGGAGGCGGACGGTTCCAATTTAAAGCGTCCTTCCTAATCCCGATACTAAAATGTTAGCTACTAGATCAGGTAACAACCTCGTATCAAAGAATTAAATACTTTAAGTTCTCGTAGTTTCTATTAAACTTTTAGAGAAATTAAAAACACCCAATTACAAAAATGGTTTATTTTAGAAATAATTGGAATCCAAAAATAAAATAAAATACAGGGTGTTATATAAGACATTTTTAAGTTAGCCGCCATTTTAGAAAATTGCGACCATATTGAAAAATGTAAAATTATATTCCTGAGTGAAACTTGAAATTGAGCAAGTTCCAAATTTAAAGTGAGGAGCTAAGTTACGCTAAAAAATTAGCTATTGGACTACTTACAAAAACTCACTAGGTATAATGGATCATAAAAATGTCGGTAGTAAAAGGAATCTGAATGGGCTACACAACTCCAATTCTATACTTTTTAACCATCTAAAGTACATTCAGCAAAACATTCTAACACATCTGGTCTTTTATTTAATGAACTATGAAACAGATACAGTTTACTTAAAACAATTTATATCTCCATATAGACACGCGTGTGGGTGGGGTGCGTGTGTGCGTATAGGTTTGTACGTTATTTTGGTTTTAGAAGCACGTTGAAAAATTATATATCCTATATTTGTGGCAATATGATGAATTATGTAGTGACTAGGTGTAACTTTGTGGCTTCATATAATGCATATTATTTTGGTATTTTATGTATATTATACTATCACTAAAGAGCTTATATTCAGCCTTATAAAATTAATATGTTAATTATTTTCCAACAACCGTGCATTCCTGCATTTACTGCAGAGTTACTACGATTTAGTTACTGCTAGTTACTTTTATTTACCAAAGTGCTACTATTTATTGCAGAGTAACGATCAAGCTATAAGGGTCCGATTATAAGATAAGTATATAAATATGATGTAGTTTTATAAAATATTTTATTAAACAGCTATAAAATTTTTAGTAGTGATGTGAAAAATGTTCATGATGCACTGGCACGTGTTCCTCGTGGTGGTGGTAGTGTTGAGGGTGGACGTTGTGTTCCCGGTGGACGACGGCGTTAAAGCCAGTGTGGTGGTCAGCTGTGTAGTGGACGACGCGCTTGGAACCGTCCGCCTCCACCAGCTCGTAGCTGCCGTGCACCACATCCCCGTCGCGCTCCTCCTTGTGGCTCTTGATGTCGCCGGTGTGACTGTCGTGGACGCCGTACTCGAACTTGTACTTGGGGTGAGGGTCGTGGTAGTCCTCCTTGTACTCCACGTGGAACCCGTGGTCGTGGCCTTCGATGTGCTCGTGGCCGTGTTCTTGGTGTTCGTATTCATGTCCGTATTGAGGCTTGGCGAAGGAACAGGAGACTAGAAGCGTCATGACGAGGAAATTCTGAAAATTAGGTCAATTGTAGTTTTTTAATTTCTTAAATAAGCTTAAATATGTCAATTTTAATATTTAAAAAATTTTAAAATATAGTGTTAATTATTTTACCCTGTTTTAAGGTAACATTCCTCTTATAAGGGGTGTGTGGGTATTTTTATGAGTTATCTTTTTTAAATGTGTTTAGAAAATTCTTAAAATTAAACTATTTGTGCAATTATATAACCTAGATATATTTTATCTGGAATATTGGTGTAACACTTTTTAACATGCATAAGTTTACTAACCTGAATATTTTTGATGCAAATTAACGCTAATTTTTGAGTTTTTGCTGATGAATGTGAATCAAAATGTTTAAGCTGTTATGCTGTAACTTTAGTTGATCAAATCACAACACGTTTAATTTTGTTAGTTAATTTATGTCATAATCTGTTTCACTTAGTGATATTCCGTATCCACATTTATGTATAATACTGACCCCACGAAAAAACAACTAATAATTACAGTGAGACAAACGAACTAACCAGTAATCTATAATTTTTCATTTTTTTTAACAATCCCAATCAATCGTTAAAAATGACGCACAATGGCGTTAGCTGTTGACTGGTGGAAATAAAGGAACAGAAAATCAGATGTTAATAAAATTACATATTTGATGTAAGTATATAACCAAAATTCATCACGTCTTTACCTCATAAGCTTTACAAAGCTAGTGGGTACTATACCTAAGGTTAAATACAAAATTTATTATGACTATGTCCTGCTCGGAGCAGAGACGAATCCAAAAAATTAAAAATCGTTAAAATTGATCCTTCCGTTCACAAGTAAATGTTGTGACTAACACGATTTGCTTATATATTTAGATTACTTAAACCAACTAGCTGTAGTATTTCCTGTTTAAAACATTTATTTGAAAAACAATTCTTTTTTGATTAGGTTTTATATCATTGACTTAGTGAGCGGCTTATGTCGCTTATGCTCCAACACACTCACTTTTCGCAGGCTTGTTGCTTATGCAGCTTAACGTATTGGTTTGTTTCTTGGAATCGAAATATTTTACGTATCCATTTACAATGAAACTTTAAATATGTTAAGTACTTTTCGTACCTAGTATTCGATCCAATCTGTTAGATAGTTAATTATTAATGAGGTTTGGTAATTAATCAGATCCGTATTAATAATTCTATTACGTATAATATGATAGTTCAATGCTAATACTTCCTTAATTATAGTTAGCCATAGATACCGTACGAATTACGATATATATTATCTATGAATCCCATCATAAAATTATCATCCTACAGAAATGTAAAAGTAAACGATCTATGGAGATAACAAACTAGTTTATTCACATACTTATGAAAAAAGAGTAATCTTTTTGGATTCTAACGTTCAAAGGTTTATTATTATTATAAACCTTTGTTAATTTATTTTTAAACAATACTGAAAAAATAATTATTGTATAATACTTACTAGTGAGATCATGTTGTGTGTTGCTGGGGAGATTTGGTCACTGACTGATAATCATCGTGCTCGTGTTGGACATATATACTGCCAGAAACCTTCAGTTATTGAGGATGTTACATAGAAGCTTTCGCCGTTACGCGCGCTGCCATCGAACCGTCACGCGTGTGCTGAAAATAGCTATCAACGTGACGTATGTGATGATAGTAGCCATCGATGTGACTTAGTCGTAATATAGGACTGGAATGGTGGCGACGTCCTGTAATCCATCCACTCGAAGGTCACGAATTGAGGATAGTTGTGAGCGGTGGTCGGTGGGTGTAGTGTTCTATTGTGTGGATTAACGTCCGCACTATTGAGTACTACGTTAATCCGCAAAGACAATCCTCATCATAAGACCAATTCGTAATTCAGAGGCCGTGGTTTAAATTCCACGTTAAACTGTAGGTCGCTTTAGTTGTCATCAGCTGATGGACTATTCATAAACAGTCCTGTTTAAGGAACATGAGATCCGTATTAATAATTTCACTACGTTTAATATGAGAGTTCAATGCCAATAATTCCTTAGACATAGTTAGACATAGATCCCATACGAATCGCAATTGATCGCAATTGATCAAATCGCAATTGATAGTATCTATGAATCTCATAATGAAACTATCATCCCAGAGAGATGTGAAAGTAAATTAACTATAACATATCAAACTGGTTTATTCGCATACTTATGAAATAAATAGTAATCTTTTTGGATTCTAACGTTCAAAGGTAGTATAGCTGTTTTAGTAGTAGCTCTATAACAGGTATTTGTAGTTTATTTTTAAACAATAATGAAAAAATAATACGTATACAATACTTACTAGTGAGATCATGTTGTGTGTTGCTGGGGAGATTTGGTCACTGACTGATAATCATCGTGCTCGTGTTGGACATATATACTGCCAGAAACCTTCAGTTATTGAGGATGTTACATAGAAGCTTTCGCCGTTACGCGCGCTGCCATCGAACCGTCACGCGTGTGCTGAAAATAGCTATCAACGTGACGTAGTTACATATGTGATGATAGTAGCCATCGATGTGACGTAGTCGTAATATGGGACTGGAATGGTGGTGACGTCCTGTAATCCATCCACTCGGAGGTCACGAATTATTAAGGATAGTTGTGAGCGGTGGTCGGTGGATGTAGTATTCTCTTGTGTTGATTAACGTTCGCACTATTGAAAACTACGTTAATCCTTATAGACCTTCCTCATAATTAGACCAATTCGCAATTCAGAGGCCGTGGTTTAAATTAAACGTTATACTGTAGGTCGCTTTAGTTGCCATCGGCTGTTGGGCTATTAATTAACAGTCCTGTTTAAGGAACATGTCAGCCTTAGTCAGTAACAAGACCACAAGATCGCACCACAATCATATTACACTCAATCCTCATTCATACTTGGCTTAAAATACCCTACCTTGTAATATGATCGCCATTTCATTAATCTGATCTAATACATAGAGTGTCAATTAAGTTAATATTTACTACTTTAAAACTTAAATACGAAAAAAGATACCACAACATTTGGTATAACTGTTAATCGGAGGCTATCTTTTTCCCCTATAGGGGATGAGGGATTCAAAAATCTTAATGGCAAACACAATCATACAGTTATATTTACTTTAAAATAAAAAAACGTCTTGCTTAACTAAAAACTATGCCACAAGCTCTACCTTAAAAGATTAATGAAAAACAAAAAGGTGGTGTTTTTAATATGGAAATATGTGAATCAAACCGCTGCCATTTTGTTTGGATCGACATTTTTTTGAGATCCGGTTTCAGGCGTTTTATTCTAATCAAAAAGACCTATGCTCCAGCTTAATAATTTCCTATTAGATGTATTGGGAGATTCTGAAGCTGCAGCATAAGTAAACTTTCTTATAAAATTGTGGATATTTTAAATTTAATTACGATGCCTGAACCCGGATGTGAAAAAGTAAATCCAAAACAAAATGGCGGTGGTTGGAATTTTATAATTTTCATTTTCAAGCAACAGCTTCATTTTTTGCATCAACCCTTAAAGATTGTGTTAGCGGCACTGTATTAGTTTAACAACACATGAAAAACCTATGCTTACCTTTAAGATTTTTATCTTACCCCCCATGGACCGTCCCCTAAAGGTGATATCCAATCAGTATGTACTCAATAAATTAACTAACTATTACCAGTAATGATACGACAAACTTTATATATAAATACTGTTTGAGGTCTTATTTACAGTATTATTTTCAACAGTAAAGACATTTGGATTTCTTCTCAAAATACTCAAGCTAGGACAAAAACTTTACCCGAAAACCTTTCTAGTTATTAATATTAAGTCAGTTAATAAAGTATGGTAAAATTGTGGTTTAATTTTTGTACGTTTATTCAATCTATATTTATAAAACCCAAATCTGACTCACTCACTGACTGACTGATTTGGTACACAGATTCTATTTTAGGTGTAGATCCAAACTAAGAATGGATTTTTCGAAACTCCCAAAGGGCTCTGCCCTACAGAGGGACAAAGTTCCCTTATTAACCTTATGGGGAGTAAATTTGTTAAGAAATTCTCTACAATCAAAACATTTGATTCCTAAAGCTACAGCTGTTGGTTTACTTTTCATTAGAAATATGTATTCAACCTTTTCCGTATCAATCGTCAATTTAAAGCTATCAAGTAAATAAATACTGTACAAAATGAACAGTTTTAATAGCCAAGTTGATCAATTCAGAATTTTCGGGGTTTACGTATTTATTTTTTTTATTTCGTGCTACATTAAATGTCATAATAAATGCAATAGTATTGTATAATGATAGATGTATTTTTATCATCCATCTAAATAATAAAACAAAGACGTGTTAGTTACACCATTCACAACTTGAGAACGGCTCATAACTATACCGTGACCCAGAATATCTAAATCTTTCACAACGAAGCCGTAATGCTATTTGATTTCGGAACATGACCAATCTTAAAGTTAACACATACTTCCTGTAGGGCGTTACGAAGTTTGCCGTGTCAGCTAGTAAATAATAAAGATGTAACTATTTTTTGTAAAACCAGTACCTATTAATTCCTTACTATACGAGAAAATTATTATCATTTCTTTTTCGGTTCTCGTGGAATAATTAATATTCTTGTAAATGTTTATCAGACCGACAAACACCATAAATTACTCACTCCTTGCCGGCGAACACAATTACGTCTTTTTTTCTCACCTTGCGTAAAATTAATTCCTTGTTTTATTAGACTCGCTTGTTTTAATTGAGGCCAAAGCTATTCAAACTAAACGAACGTTTTACCTTTTGGATCATAATGTTTGTTAACCTCTTGCCATTTTCGAGACTTTGTTGGTGAAATTAATAAATCAGATGTTGGAATGATAGTGTTACGGTATTCGAACATGAGGTAGAGAATTATCTATTGATTTCCATCAGTTTTTTATGACTTATTACACTTTTTTTAAAGTTTTTTAATTTTGGTTAATGTAAATTTTGTTTATTAGAGGTTAAGTGGTAGAGAGGACTTGTGGGTCCTAACTTCGCCTTTAAAATAAAGACATTTTTCATTTACACTTAGTATTTTGTTGACTCACCGATATCTTTGCTTCTTGTATACCACTTATAGATATATCCTTTGTGAACAGAATTTGTATTGATATCAAATAGTCCTCCATATACATTTTAAAAATTTAGTTGGCTGATTATGAACATGAAACTTAGATGGTTAAATGTGAACATTTTTAGAAATTTGTATATTTTATAATGATTTTTTTCAACCAATATAAATTCACTACGAATTCAAAAAGAAAATATTATTTGTGTAGTTTTATTTGATAAATATTTGTAACCGCGGTGATAAAGTTTAAAAAAAGCATACAATTATTTAACTAATTTATCAATTTAATACATTTCTATCTTATTAGCAGTAGAAGGCTAATACGGTAAACATTTCAATTCATAACTGTTAGTGTATTAAGAATATCATATAATTGTTTTACACTTTCCATTTCTGGGGTTTATAATTTTTAATACTCTATAAACATTAAGCTAAAACGGCTGTAACTGAATTTCATTCAGCCACGTGGTCTACAACTAACGTTCCATTTTTTTAAATATTTTGAGTACAGCTCTTTTCCTACAAAAAATTCTAGAAATTATTCTGTAAAATTATATTCAACTTTGAAGATTTTGTTTGCGCTTAGTCCTAAGATCTGTTGTTACTGATGTGTGATATAAAATTACTTTCTTTCATATAGATAGTGTCTTTGAATCTGACTAATGTTTCTCTAACATACATACCTGAGTGTTTATATTAACTAACAATCAGTGATTATAAGTTAATATATCAGTGGAGCCACTGCAGTAAGTAAGTAAGTATAATCAGTATTGATCTTTAATTGCGGTGGCTCAGATCTCTGATATAGAGAGTATTGTATCACATTGAAACATTTCGCAAAATAATAATATTTTTTTCGCAGAGACTCTTAAAAATTAATGTATCAGTGAACCGACGTATTTTCTTTAGTAAACTAAGGGATATTTCGTAAAAATTACCTCTTTAAATCAGTTAATTAAATAAATATTATCACATTTTTGAAATAATTAATTTCATAACTACTAATCTGACTGGGACGGTGGCGACGTCCTATAATCCAGCTACTTGGAAGTCACGAATTGTGGATAGTTGTGAAAGAGGGTTGGTGGATGTAGTGTTCTCTTGTGTGGATTAACGTCCGCACTATTGAATACTACGTTAATCCACAAAGACCATCCCCATAATTAGACCAATTCGTAATTCAGAGGCTGTGGTTCGGATTCCACGTTAAACTGTAGGTCCATTAGTTGCCATCGGCTGTTGGGCTATTAATTAACAGTCCTATCTAAGGAACATGTCAGCCTTAGTCAGTAACAAGACTACAAGATCGCGCCACAATCATCCTACATTCATTGCTCATTCATACTTGGCTTAAAATACCTACCTGGGTAGGTCGCCATTTCAGTTAAAAGAGTATAAAGTATAAAGTAAAGTATAATCATATCTCTGTCCCAAAATCTTGTGATTCAGTATTAGCATTTTTGTGGGATACCCATTATTAGACTTCCACGTTGACGTAAAAAACTTTTTTTAATGGATTTTATCGGTTGACAAGTAGCCGATTCAATGGGAAAGATTAATGACGTCACATGTATCTTGACGATAGTGGGACAAAAGCTGAATGATAACACCACTTTTATGTGAGCCTTGAAAGGTGTTTTATCAAGTTCTTGGTTTTGTCGATCGTGAATATTGTGAAAGTATTTTCCTTTTATTTTTCAACTTATAGTTAGTTAGTTATTTACATACCATCAAACACAAATTTACTCGCTCACTCGTATGCATATAAATACTCACACATACAATCACACATTAACCCACTACACACTCACTCATATGATTAGGTATTGCCATTTTTAATATTCTCGAAACGTGCTGTGTTAGGAATAGTTAATCCTCATTAATTAGTTACTACTATTAGTTTTCTGCTATGTCTTTATCACTATTATTTGTTTTTTCTTATGAATTTTTAATTTTTTGAAGAAGTCACTTTGCTGTTGAAATAAATAAACCATTTTCCTTTAACAATTTATGAATTATAACAAACCCGTAACGACGCATCACAATTAGTCAAGATTATATTATGAATTTATAATATAAACAGTTAGGTATAACTGTAGCAATACACTTAAAGGTGAAAGCTCATGATTTGTTAGGAATCGTTTGCCATTTGTTTGAAATCAAGTACGTTTACATTTTTCTGTTTTTTTTATGTTTACCTTCCTTTTCTTTTCTTTTTCTTCATACGTCTACTTCCATCTTGAAGGTGTATTCTCCTCTTTATACTACTAGTACCTGGTGACCGAGCTTTGCTCGTATAGAATTAAATAAAAAAAATTAAGTTAAGTTTTAAATAGAAAACTAAAACGCATTTATTACTCAATGAAAACGTTTATGTGGGTTAAATAAAACCGATTTAATACACCATAATTAATTTAGCACTGAACGAAAAGTAGTGCCCCTGACGGGGATGGAACTCACGACCCTCGGTGCACGAGGTCGACACGCTCCCGCTAGACCACGGCGTCTGCCGAATAATCATCTCCGTTTTAGGCATTTTAGCCAACCTCAATAATGGTTTTAGACGATCATTTACTGTTTAATTATCCATACAGTTATTATTAGCCTGTGATCAACTGATTTTGTTAGAAACAGAATGAGGATTGCAAAGCAAAAGAGAAATTTTATTTACACCTATTAATTGGTTTGTGACAGTGGCTTCAAGCAATATAATGAATAAGTTTTCTATCAAAACACGGAAGATTTTGGAAATACATTTTCTGCTTTTATTCGCACAGTTATGTTTCCCTTAAGTTTTTACAAATGTTTGGTAACCTGATAATTTTGCATTTATTACATACATGTAATAAATATTTATGAAAAACCTCTATTCACATATTGCTCCCCACCATCTTCAATCAAGATCTGTCAAACGGTTATAAACAGATGTTTTGATTAGTATTGTTTACATTTGATTCTCCATAAGCGTAATGTAAAATTTTTAGATTTTAAACTTAATATTACAAGAAAACACGAATTTTCTTGGACATTAGACCTATCTAGAATTTATTTTCTACTCGGAAATTAGTTATTTCCAAAATTTAAAGAAATTCCTTAGTGCCGTTTTAGATATCTGTGTGCAAATATATATACAAACCTTGCTCGTATTATAGTATTTGATATTGTACTACTATTATTATAAATACTATATTACTATATTGTATAGGTTAATACTTTACTTAATATGTTTCAAAGATCTATAGTCTATGTAGGCAGGCAAAGTACAAGCCATAAAGCCTGCCACCCTCGTACAAAGTCGACACAAGATCGATATCTAAGCGATATGACGACCGCGACATATCGCATCGTGTCATGTCACCAGCGATAATGAGTGTTTAATAGCAACATCAATCCAATACGAACTTTTTATTACAGTTTTATCCTCTAAGCGATTATCAGTTTTACATCAGTGATGACGGTGTAGACATTTTAGTCGAAAAACAGCAATTATCTTTAATCGTAGTTTTATTAAAGTATTCTGTCAACATGTAACTTTTGTAAATATGATTAATATTAACATGGTGTTATTTTTGTAAAGTGGTTTTTAGTGTCCTTTTTTATAGTTTAGAAGCTCGAACTTTCAGTTTTGATTACTTATGAGCTGTAGTCCCGAGTTTTCAATGATTTCCAAATCGTAAGTGAGACTGAAGAGATTTTCAATTGTATTTATACATTTTGTTGTTCTTTCTAAGCCGCAGGTATTTTGTAACAGAGTCAGAGAGAGATTGTACACAAAAAGTTTTTGGGAAACCAGTCCAAACCAAAATGGGCATCCCGGGATTTGAACCCGTGACCTCTTGCACTCTAGTCCAAGACGCTAAACTCTAGGCCAGTAAGATAACAAGAGATCCAAGAGATGTGGCGATGTTTGATCACTGTGTTCTGCTATATGAGATATACCAGAGTAACTTTTGTTTCCTTAAAATACTATATACATTAGGTGTAGTAAATACAGATCCTTTGATATAAATTCATTTTCAGTAAAGTTAAGTTTATGTCATTTAGATTGTTATTACTGACATTATTTCTAAACGCCTAGTAATCAGTGAAACTTCACACCTTCTTGATCAGTGAATCTTTGTTTTATGAATTAGCTGTGATATAAAATGTCTTCAATTACAATCTAAGCTATATGTTGAGATGCTTCAAGACTATACATTAATGTTTTGAGGTATTGCCTATGTGTCATAAGATATGAATTGATATTAGATTTGAATAATTTCATCCTAAGTTTCATACAAAGCCACAATTTTTATATACTTATTTTTCATAAACTATTATAATTTTCTTGTTTGACATAGATATACCACTAGTGAGGTAACTTATAAAATAATAAAACGTCCGATTAAAAAATAATGGCTAAAACAACTAAATAAATTTGGTTTTACAATAATATGTTTTGTGAAATCGTTAAAATATTTTAAAAATATTTTTTTAGTAAACTAAATTATTTAGTTTTAATTTATCATTTCTCACATATATTTTACTCTAGTAAACTTATAACTTACAGGTAATGTTGAAAGAATACCAATATTTCGCATCAAAAAAATTTATTAGACATACTATAATTTCAACGAATTTTTTCTAATCAGATAATGTTCTTCTTCAGTTATTTCCTGTTCCTGCTCCCTCCTGTGTTGTCGTAAGGTCCTCTTTGTGAGCTCTGCTCCTTTTTCTTTTTCTAGCTTCTTTTTCCTTTTTCTTCTCCTTAGTGTGAGGGACCTCTCTTCTTTTTTCCTAGTGAAATTCCTGTCAAAAAATTAAAAATCAAATAAAACGCGCAAAATTAAGATCAGGAATGGACCGTAGTATATAAGATAACAACCAATGCAACGTGACGTGAAAAAATAAGTTTGTTTCAGTGTTCTGAGGATTACGTCTGTTATGGACATGTTTGGTTGTTAAATTAATTTTATTTCCATGGTTATTCCATTCAGTATTTTTTGTCATAGTAACACTTTCAACAATGAAACGTTTCATTTCGCCAGTTAGATTAAGCCGTGTTTAGTTATAGTTGTTAAGATTTGATATTCTTTTATCTGGTACAATATACCTAAACTAATGTTTGTATACTGTATGTCTACCAAAATAAAGTGTTGGGTATAGTAATTCAACTATTTTTAGAACTGTTCTTATATTGAATTTTACGGTGTAGTTAAAAGTTGGAAACCCCAATAATTGATTGTACTGCAGAAAAATATGTTTTGCATTTAAATTCCTCCATAAACCGGTGTGTTTCAGTAAATCAGAGGCTGTACTTTTATTTTGGACAGATTCAATTAAGATTTAACAAACTGTATTTTTTGAGATCCTTTAAAATAAAATTTACTATAATGTGTTTTACGTTATGTAAAACCAAAACTACCGATCTCGATATTCATGCACAAATGATCTGACTTATAATATATTTTACCGGAAGGGCTTTCCCAACTAAACTTTATTAGGATTAGCTTTAATAATTGAATATAAAATTATAACAAAGATAACATACTTTATTTGGTACAGATTAAACACACTTGTAACACTGTTTGACTAGTAATGACCACTTTGGTGTTCTTGGTATTGTTCCTCGGTTGCATCGTGTACCTCAGGAACATGTTCATGGTGAACTGGTACGTGTTCCTCGTGGTGGTGGTAGTGTTGAGGGTGGACGTTGTGTTCCCGGTGGACGACGGCGTTAAAGCCAGTGTGGTGGTCAGCTGTGTAGTGGACGACGCGCTTGGAACCGTCCGCCTCCACCAGCTCGTAGCTGCCGTGCACCACATCCCCGTCGCGCTCCTCCTTGTGGCTCTTGATGTCGCCGGTGTGACTGTCGTGGACGCCGTACTCGAACTTGTACTTGGGGTGAGGGTCGTGGTAGTCCTCCTTGTACTCCACGTGGTAGTCGTGTTTCACTTCCGGTACGTGTTCGTGGTGTTCTTCAATTTCTGGGACGTGTTCCTGGTGTTGGTGAGCCTCGGCAACGTGGTAGTCTTGTCTGTGGTGTAGTTGAGGGATGAGTCTGTGGCCATGACGGATCGTGCCTTGGTGAACGTAGATGGGCAGAGATGAAGCGACCGCCAACAAGGCGATAGCTGGGATACTTACCTAAAAATACAAATAATTTTATAATTTAAAATTGTTTCATCCAATTTCAACTTCAACCTGATTTACACTTAGTCTTGCTCTTGTTGTAGTTTTAAAATTAATTAGTTCTGAAATAAACCACATAAAACATCTTTTGTCATATTTATTTTTATTTTTAAAAGCCACTTATATTATTTAACTAATATTGTACAAAACACGATAAGAGTCTTTTATTTAGACACATTCATTTTGTACTGTTCTTTTTTAACCTTTCTTGATGTCACATAGAGAATTCTAAAACTTGTTTTAAAATTTAAAAAAATCGTTCGAAGGTTTAAACTACCTGTACTTTTAGGTGATCCAGTCAGTGAACCACGGGGCTCGAACTCAAGATTCAAACTAAGATCGACAACCGTGGTTGCTATAATAACTACAGGATCACCTGACAGTAGTACATAGTGTTAATCAGAGGTCTAGAGACAACTCATCATGAACTGATGTTTTTATTTACTTCCCTATGGGAAATAGGTTAGATAATAGATATAAAGGAATTGTTTTCAGTTCATCTAAACAGCTGTTTTTATAACCAAACTTTGACTTCACTAACCGAATGACGTCAGTGTTTCAAATTTTGGTCACGCAAATGGCAAGCCCCCTCCCTCAGAGCTAAGACATATCCATGACAAAAATAATTGCAATATTCGTTAATTTATATACCAACCATTAGTTAATATAACTAACAAGCAAAATATGTTAGCTGAATTTATAACTTCTATGTTTCTCATAAATCTTCTTAAGGTAGCAACGAGATATTTGTCATATCATTTAGTGTTTTTCTCCATTAATCGTATTGATTACATACAAAATATGAATATCGGGGTCGGGATTGACTCGTTTAACCGGTTAAAAAGGTTTGATCCTTGAGGGCATTCTTATAAAAAACCAGCTCTAATCTGATATCGATATTAGAGTTGAATTGGTTGCCAACATCATTACGGGCTACTATGTGGTCATTGGCCAAAACCTTGCTTTGTATGTTAAAACGAGTTTTTAATTAAAGTTTAGTAATTCAAATCATGTCAACAAATCGTTTTTTTCAGTTGTTTTTATCGTTGCATAGACTAGGCCAAACCTTAATCATCATTAAGGAAATGAATCTGGTTTCTCTCTAGTTTATAATTAATTCGTTGCCTGTTGACGACAATTGTTAATTAGTACTTTGACCTGATTAAAATTTATCAGTAGCAGCGTGATATACCGAGAAGATTGGACGATTGTAATATTATTTATTAGCTATCATTACAAAGTGTTACGGATAAACATGTGGATGATAATTTAGCTGTATTTTGTGTTACTAGGAGTAAACTGTAAACAAAAACACTACATATCTATGAACTATACAATAAGACGAGATGGTATTGAATATTAAATAAACGTATAAAGTGATTTTTAGGAACCATATTGTTTGAAGGTTAAAATTACACTATTTGATACGGGTTGTTTGCTTTATAATTGAATCTAGATTACAGTCGTACTAAGAATTACTTGTAGTTTAGATTGTATGCTGTTTTTGAATAAAGAAAATCAACCTATAGTCAAATGAACCTAGGAATAGTGATGAATTCTGAAATTTGGAATTCGTAAATCGAATTTTGAATAAAATTATAAATCACAGCCTTAATTTGATTGATCAAAGCTTTCACTATGGTTATATTTTGCCGATTTAAACAAACTAACTGTATTCAACTCATTATTAACGTTTTTCGCTTTTTCAATTAAAATAAATAAAGTTAGAGTTTTGTCTGTACATTTCTTCAAGTTATAATACAGTCGGCAATTTTAATGTTTAATCCTCTTCCCCAGAAAACCCAAAATTAATCTTTTCAATTTCTATTCGCTTTTTGTAACGCCAAAAAGAGTATTAACGGATTAAGAAGAAATTTATATTTTTGATTTTATTCTTTTAGAGAAGATTTTTTTGTTCTCAAACCACCGTAGTAAACACTAATATAAAGTAATGAACTCTCAAACCCCAAGTTTAAGCGTTTTAAGCAAATCTTTTTTCAAATTTTTAGTAAACACTTTTCGAGTTACACGGTGAAATTTGGTGGTTTTCATGCAAGGAGTGTGGGAAAACTATTTGTGTTTTAAGCTGAAATTTAGGGATTGTAGATGAATAATAGACGAAAAATTTTTAGACTTGTATAATGAAACTGAATCGTCATCTTAAATGGGTCACTCAGGAAGCTTGCATAAAACAATCACATGTGTAACTAATAAGCGACACTAGCGCCGACCTAGCGGATTTCATGTGTCCCTAACTCCGCTCGCACCGTTTTAAATTAAAAATATATTGAATTATTAACGAATACAAGATACTGTTCTTGTGATAGCCTTTTAATTAATCATTAATGAACCAATTGTAAATATTTAAAGATATAAATTAAAATGCAAAATTTTCAACGAACAGTTTCTGAGTGTGAAGTGTATGAGGAGTAGTGACTTACCAGAAGTGCCATGATGGTGTGCCGGGAAGAGGATCCTGTCTTCATTTATACTCGTAGCTGGCTGCCAGCTCATAGCGGCGTGAACCTCTCTGCCGGAACCTCCCTTTCACAGAGCTCCTCATGTGCGACGTACGATGCAGATAGACTAATTACCTCTCCTTCTGCATTCCCATTGTAAACTGGGATAACACTTTCATCTGATATGGCACTACCGTTGTAGGATATCTTCATATATTTACACACTATAAAGTCTCTAAATGGCTGACGCGATAGCTTGGGGATAAAGCCCTTTAATTATAACCGTTCACAAGAACATTAGAAGATAGTACAGCAGCTTAAGTAGGTCTGACGGTTCTTGTTAATTTTTTGTCGATTTTTTAAAAGTATTTTTTATTGAGAAGCTAGTCATACGACATGTCAAATAACATTCATAAGGAATTCTGAAGTTGACTTCTACAGACCTTAGGTGCCTCCCGAAATATTTTAATTATTACAAAAGTTAGAATATTTACCTAGTAAAATGAATCCAATCATTGAAGATCACTTTAAATATAAATAGTAGCAAAAACCAAAGGGGAAAGGGACTTGAAAACCTCAGGGTCATAGTTTTCGAAATGCCGCCATTTTGTATTGGGTTGAGGTAGATACCCCCAATATTCGCCAATCGTCTTTAAATTTCAAGACCTTTAAAATGAGGTACATCTCAATGGGGCTTTACATTTGAAAAATTTTAGTTGCTCTCAAAATCCCCCAATTTTGGGGGCACTAAAAATTTCCGAACTTCAAAAGATACTTTGGGTTAAGTTTGCATGGTTTCCCCAAAGGTTATTTATTTCTTCTAACAAATAAAAAATAATAGGGGTAAGAGACTCTATAATCACCCTGTATACCTGATTTATCTGAGATCTGATTAGTTTTATGTGTGACTTTGATTTTATAAAGTCTCATAGGTCTGTGCTAAACAAAACTATTAATATCATATGTTCAAATGACTGTGTTAGTTCTATGTAAGTTTTAACTAACGAGATCTAATGTAAGATTTAAGCTATTTATTGATCAATAAAGTTCTTGATTCTTGAGAGTGCCTGGCTCGAAACCAGAGCTGGGCGATTCGTGTCAGATCACAAGCAGCCATCTCTCGCTAGCCTAGATGACAAGCAAATTTGTGACACCATTGCTTCTTTTATCTTAATCCAAAAGCGATGGTTAAGGTGTCAAATTAAAGGTAAATAGATTACCTGAAAAATTATAGTTTTTTTAATTACCAGACACTTTATAGCTTATAGTTAACGAGTAATTATTTTTGTGATACATTAAAAAAATTTTGAAAACATAATTATTTGGTAGGGTGCTTATAAAGTCCCTTCCCCCCATTATTTTTTATTTGTTAGAATAAATAAATAACTTTTGGGAAATTACATAAACCTAACCCACAATATCTTTTGAATTGCCGAAAATGTTGAGTTCCCCCAAAAATGCGGGATTTTAGGGGCAACACAAAATTTTCAAAAGTAAAGCCCCATCCAGATGTACCTCATTTTAACGGTCTTGAAATTGAAAGACGATTGGCCAAAATAGTGGGTCTCTACCTCAACTCAGTACAAAATGGCGGCAGTTTGATAATTATGACCCAGGGTTTTTAAGTCCCTTCTCACTTGGGTTTTGCTACATTTTGCATTAAAAGTTATTTTCAATGATAGGATTCATTGTAATAGGAACATTTTCTAACTGTTGTAGTAATTAAAGGTGTTGGGAGGTACCTAAGGTCTCCCTCATAAGGAATTCGGAAGTTAACTCCTACATCTTAGACCTTAGTTTTATCTTTAATTTGATGTTTAAACAATATTTTTAAGATACTCGAGTGATCAGTAATGCTGTCGCAAAATAAAAATAATCCAGAAATTTGCATAACTCAGGGTTACGGTGATAGGGATGTTAAAAACATTACTTTGATCTAGGGTAAGTTATGGTTCACTGATTAGCTTAACTTTTAAATTCTGTATTTGTAGAAACCCATATACAGGGTTGAACAATATTACAATTGAACTAGAGCAGCAAGATAATAGATTTTTTAAGTTTCATTTTGTATTTTGTGAATTTTCGTCGTCAGGAACTTATTTTACATTTTGATATCGAAAGGTCCGTAACCACGATATTGTTACTATCTAATGTTGATACTTTTAGGTTGAGAATAATCAGACTAATTACTAAGGTCGAATAGTATAACATGAAATTCCTTGAAACGTTTATTTTTGGCATCTCAACCATATTTTTATGACAATCGTGAAACTAGTCATTGAAACTAACATTGTTCTTATGAAGTTATAAATAAATGTTTCTTCAGTCAAGCTTACTCTGAATACAAATAAGTAATTAAAAACAATCTGGAATATTTGTAATTTTATATTGCTAATTCATCCCTTTTGTTGCAGGTACCTTTAACATGGAAGTTAATAGCCACGGGTGGTGAGTGTATATTTAGTTCCAAACACTCATATTGTTGCGAGGCAGTACAAATCACAGCAACAGGTCGACCGCCCCGCTCCTGGCGGCAGTTAGTGTAAACTTAACGACCCCTCCAAGGAGCATTCCTGCCACCGCTGCAGAAGGAAGAGAGATCTGCGGTTCCTAGAAGATATAATTACAGGACCGTCAACACGCACGATACTCGTCACTGGACATCTGCGACTGCGCTGCAATTACGTGAAAATTACTCTTACAATTGTAAACTAAGAAAGCCGGACGGGGCTATATTTCCCTTATTAAATCAGACTACTTTATATACCTTTTAAAAAAACCTTTAGACCCACAGGTTTGATTTCTACGTCGTTTTAAAGACCTTAGTTCCTCATTTAGTTCGAGTGTAGGGTTTTTGTAAATATTATCATTTAGTTTTTTATTGATTTTTAAATTTTCTACATAAACTATTATGTATAAAAACATACATTAAAAATCCTTTCACACAAAATAAAGAGGAGTTTTTAATTTATAAAGGTAATCCGTAAAGAAAAACATTCATTTTTCGATAAAATAGATTTATAGAAGTGTTAAATGAAGTTACATAATACGATTATGAACTTTCCAAAAAATAATATTTTTTACTACTCTCAGGATTTTGTGAATATTTTCTTTTAATTTTAACTATTAAAACATATACTTGTTGATCATCGAACATAATTGTGTGGTAGTTATATGTTTATTAGAAATAAAATAAAAAATCAATGTGATTCTCTAGATAACAACTTTACCTTTGATTCGACACCTCAGTCATATTTTGTGACTAAGGATTAGTACAGATTAGTTCAGATTAGTACACTCGCAAAACTAATACGCTCCTATGAGGCTAGAACGAAATATTTTTCTAGTAATCGAGACTCTTAACGTCATTTAATAACCCTTTAATCGTATGAAAGAAATATAATATTCGAAATATTACTTTTACTTAGTTTATATTTTCCTTAAAAATGGCAACGTATTTTGGTAGGTGTATTCGAAACCAAGTAAGAATGAGAACTGAGTGTAAAATGATCGTGTATGGTTCTAAAGGACTGTTGATCAATATTCAACAGCCTATGACATCTATTGGATCTATAGTTTAACGTTGAATCCGAACCAAATTTGTTTCTAAGTGACGGTGTAGTCTAATTATAAGGATGGTCTAAGCGGAGAATATAGTATTTAATAGTGTGGACGTTAGTTCACACAAGATAATATCGCATCCACTTATAACTATCCATAATTCGTGACCTCTAAGTATCTGTATTAATGGACACACCACCTCTAAACTTCAGTCTAAACTTCAGTAGATGTATGTTTAGTATAATATGGACTGTCTAGACAAGTAGACGCAAGGAATGTGTTTACATAAATGGACTAACAAATTACCTATGCAATTATTGCATAACAAGTGTTGAAGGCCACAATAATCGTATGCCAGATGTCCATTGGCATATTACTTGCATTTAATACTATGCGTGTAATGTCGCTGTGTGAAAGAAACGCACAGCATGTGTTGACACATAACTTGTTCAAACAGTCTAATTTCCCCAACGAGGATAACTGTGTGGGAGGTGAAGGAACGGCGGTGTGGGAGGACCTTTCACCGTCCACTCCGCAGTCCACAGTCCGGTGTTCCGCAGTCCAGTCCACCGTTCCGCGCCAGCACAATAATCAAAAACTTATGCAACATTCCGCTTGTGGAAACTTGCCCGACACCCGCCTTGGCTAATCATTGCTCTTGTTTACTGTAAAAAATACGCGGCCCGTAACTGGTTTTTGAATAAAGATATATGGGTCAGGAGGTCTCGGTAAAGGCAGAGACTGCCGAAACTGGAATTTTCTTTTCCGAACGTTTCAAGTTTAGAAAGTAACCGGTGTGGGTGATATGCTACATATAAATTACAGGTAATGAGTAGTTGTTTGCGGTTCAAAATACATAAGTGGAACAGTGACGTGACCTGTAACTCAGCTGCTTGGAGGTCACGAATTGTGGATAGTTATGAGCGATGGTCACATTGGTCAGTGGATGTAAAACTCTCTGGTATGGATTAACGTCCGTACTGTTGGATAGTACAATCATCCTCATAATTAAACCAATTTATAATTAAGAAGCAAAATTGTGGTTAGGATCGCACGTTAAACTGTAGGTCCCTTATGTCATTGACTGTTGGGCCAGTAATTAACAGTTCTTTCTGAGGGACATGTCAGCCTTAGTCATTAACAAGACTACAAGATCGGATCACAATCATTTTATTCACCTGGGTAAGGGAGAGGCAGAAGAAATGATTTTTGCACACTGGTGGTCAGCCTGTAGTGTGGGACCCCCTTAAAAATGGGGCTACCCACTAAAAAAACCTTCTTTAATCTTTAGGATTCTAACCTGGAACCGTTTGACACATTACAACAGGCTAAGCCTAAATTTGGCTTACGTCCTTGGAGCTCAGAATAATAATAATAACACATCTAGCAAGTAAAATAGTTTTGTCCACTAATAATCAATTTTTAGAATGTATGGTGATGGTTTACAAGATTTATTCAACACAGTTTAACATTAGTTTTTACTTGATTTAGGGTCATAGAAAACTCTGTGACCTTGAAGTGTACGGTAATCATTTTCAAATACTTTACAGAATTTAGTGAAACTGAAATATAATACAGTACAAAATAAATTCTCGAAAAAATCGTAAGTTAATGTTTAGTAGTTATGTCTAAATGTATTTTATCTTCTTACGTTTCAAATTCTCTTCTATAGTAACAAGTTTTTTTTCAGGTTTACTTGAATTTTTTGACATATATTACAAAATACGTGATTTTATAAATGATTATAAAATTCATTTTCTGTCGCTTATTACTGCGTTTTTGGATCGAAGGAAACGTGTGCCTACGCATTATCTTAACCAATGTTTATGCTTATTTGTAGTTAATAAACAGGTTTTTGTAGCAAACATATTTTTATAGATTTTTTTAGAGTAATCTTTTAGATTTTTAACGTTACTCTTCTGGGCGATCCAATTGGGCGTCATATGACATCCGCACTCCTTAAAGGGTTAAAAATGGTGAAAATAAAAATATGTGAACTCTATAATTATTGACTGAGATTGATCAAACCTGTCATTGGAAAATTCGCCGAGTACACAGGTCTGCTGCGGTGTTGGTATTTAAAGCTTTTATTCCGTCGGTAAAGAAAATATACGTCTGTCAAGAGTCACCAAATGATTCGAAAATACATTCAGTAATTTTGTTTCATCGAATAGACAGAAATAGACTGTTGACCTAGTGTCAGACAGTGGAGGTCACGGCCAGCTGTCGTCGAGGTCGAGTAAGCGAGAGGTCGAGTTAAAGGGGGGGCGATGGGAGGGCGGAGTAATTCACTCCATAATCACGGTGATTTTGCCGCTCAGTCAGTCCCTGATCACCACCAGTCATGCGTATCGCTGCCACATTTCTGCAGATCGCAGATTGAACACTGACTGATTACATATTGTCACAGTTACTTCTGAAACAGTGACAGTAGTCACTATTATTTTGTTCGGTTTTGGGTTGATGGTATATTTTAGTGAATCTCCTGCAGAAACCTATAAAACTTTTATTGTGTTTTTATGACCAGAAATCCATACAGTACTAATTTTTCGTTTTGAATCCCTTAGGTTCCGAAAACACTATTTTTGTCTAAGGCAAAAACGAAAAACAGGTTATGATATATACAGGGTACATCCAGATTATGGTTGCATGGATCTAATTTGAAACGTAAATAATGTGCTTTTATTATTTTAAGTTTAAAAACCACGGTCGGAATTAAATTGGAGGCATTTTCTACTCAATTATGACAATTTCAATATATTTAACATTTATTACATTAAAAATGTATTGTAATTCGTATCATTTTAATTAGCTGAAAAGAACATACAATTTAAATCTTTGCTCTTAATAAGTCAATTACTGGTACTTAGAAGTTGGTAAACACACTACGTGGAGAAAATGTAAAAGTTGATATGTTGCTTATTATTTGAAATTATGGGACAAATAATTTATATTTTGAATCATATAGTTAAGATATAATGACTTTATTATATCCAAAAGACAAACAACAAACAACAATATTATAGTTTCAGTCCATCTTATTTAATTGTCCTACAGCAAAATATTTTACCAAACAAAGATTTTGTTAAAAAATAACACTACTTATAGCTTTACTCATAGCTTATATCATACTTATAGTTTTACATATAGCTTTATAAAATCATATGTATTGAAATATGTAATTTTATTTGTTCTTCAGCAGCAAAGAACTTATCCATTTTATACGTATTTGTATTTTGCTATTTGAATTATGTAAGTCTTTAGTAAAAATTTTTATACAACTTTATACCGGGTGGCTATAAAGTCAAAAAAAAGAAAAAAATGAGAATTCTCATTTCATTCCCAATGAACTGAATTCTCAGTTAGCAATTACTAAAGTGTTTGTCCTCTGTGGGAAATAGGTTAGATAATGGATATGTCTAAAGGGAATATTTTCAGTTCATCTAAACAGGGGTTCTTATGTTTCAAATTTTCGTCTTACAAATTTCTAACACCCCACCAAAGCTAAGACATATCCATGTAAAAAAACTTATTAAAATCAAAACGATAAATAACATACCAAATTCATGTTTCAGTTTCTAGCCTCCGGAATACTGTGAAATACTTAGAAGTATTTTAAAGTACTTGTTTTCAAAGTTGGCCTAATTAAAATCCATGTTTGGAGCAACTAGTTTTAACTAATATATCGAATAATCTTCAGGCTGTGAGAGGGCATCATTTGAAGGTATTTAAATTTTTTAATAACGCCCCCTAGTTCAGCATAAAACTTTGTGTATGTGTGTTTTCGTTATGTTTTATATTTAACCATACGGTTTTGTAATTTTTCAATATTTTGACCGTCTTATTAAGAAGATGATTTGATGTCTTTTAACAGCCTCAAGATGATTCAATAGATGTATTAAAACTTACAAAAAACATGTATATGTATGCGATGTCACTTGAAAAAAATTTGAATTTTGAGTTTTGACTTTGAAAGCAGGTACTGTAAACCACGTTTAAGAATCAAATTTAACAATTTCTTTGAATATCACAATCGTAGTGGAATATTCATATCAACTGTTGAAATATATGATATTAGATGACAAATCTGACGATTAATTTAATTTAATCCAAACTTAATTACTTATTAAATAGTTTATTTAATTCGATTTAGTGTAAACTTGGACTTATTATTTAATTAGAAATGTATCGGGTACTTACGTTTCGCAGATCTGCTGTATCCATGTTGATCCCGATATAGTCTGACTCACGTAATACACAAGTAATACACAATATTACACTGTAACTGATATGACCTTGTAAGCCCTGTTGGGTGGAAATTAAATAATATATCTTTAAAAAAATAGATTAGACGTTTATACCGATGGTATTGTTAATGACACGAATGTTAATGTCCACGAGATAAAAGAAAGCAGTATTTCATTTTTTTAAATCTCACACTCTGTCTAGGTTGGCGGTGGGTTGTCTAGAGACTCACTTATCTTACCTCAAGGTGAAATTTAAACCTTAAAATTAGTATTTTTTCATCATAAAAATAATTTACACGGATATTTATTAAACCGTAACATAACGTAAATTTGGCGTTCTGCTTTAATAGCGTCTACTGTTACGAAATCGTTTGCTATCTACACGATCTATCTTCACGCACTGATTCCAGTGGAAATAATTACGAACTAAATACAATTTGACGTCAACTAAATTTTAATGTTTTTATGTATATCACACCTGTGAGTTTACGTATTTGTGAATCACAACGTGTAGCACGATCTATCACTCTGTACACACCGATAAATAATTAAGAAACAAATTTTAAAATCTAAATCACTTAACATAACGCCCCTAAATATGCTTGAATTCATTCTGTACGCATGATGTCCATCCAAACAATTACGAATTAAGTTTACAAATTTAATCTAACTTTTAATGTTTTTATACACTCACAACTGTAGTTTATGTATTTGAAAATCGCAACGTGTAGCACGGTCTATCAATCTGTACGCACCAATTCCCATATAAATAATTCGGAATTAAATTTACAAATCAAAGTTCTTTAATTTTTAAGTTTTATATTGACCCAAACTGTGAATTTTAGAACAACAACGTATAGCGGTCTATCACCCTGTATTCCGTTCCCAATTCCCTAATTTCCGTCAAAGTCACTTTGAGTTTTGTCTTACCCCAAACGTATTGTTGATACTACTACAACCTATTTTAACGATTGAAGCATAATTCGACTTGTGAAACAGTTGCAAACTCACCCCAGAGTGCCGGTGTCGTTCCGTCGCGTGGGTGTGGGGAGGGGCAGATGTCAACTAGAAGTGGTTCAGTTCCTATTTGGAGCGACCCAGTCCCACTCGGGTGGGCGGTGCAGTGTGTGGTGTCGACCGTGTCCGCCAATGTGCCCGAGGCAACCGTTCGCCTAATTTACACAGCACACCTTTGCGCAAGCTCGGTTATAAAAGCTTTTACGAGTATGACGGAGATTTGAGTTTTCTAATTAACGCTTTAATCGAGTGGACTAATTTGAAGGTGCTTCGTCTCCTAAAACGGCCTTATCTGATCGATCTGGTTTGACTTATAGAAAAGTTGTTTCGTTCCCGATCAGTTTAAATGTTTGGAAAACCAGTTTTGGGAACTTTAGCAAATAGTGTCCGAGTTTTATGAGTGATGGGTTAATAACATCACCATTAGGTGTATGTTTTGTTATTTTTACTAAAGTTCGAAAATTTCCAGAGAAAAAACAATGTGAATTTGAGTTTTTTCTTTCAAAAACCTTTACAACCACATACATAGCCTTATTTGACACTGATTGCAAAAGTAGGTTTTAGAGTAAAATATACTTAACTAAATAACCATTTGGGTAGAGTAAAGTAAGCAATGTTTACGGTGATTTACATGTTTTATTGTTCAGTATAAAAACAACTAGCCTAGCGATGGTGGTCGTAT
The DNA here is from genome assembly GCA_023375725.1 of Nephotettix cincticeps. NCBI lineage: Eukaryota > Metazoa > Arthropoda > Insecta > Hemiptera > Cicadellidae > Nephotettix > Nephotettix cincticeps. The sequence goes on along the minus strand of CM041788.1, from coordinate 17,738,963 downwards.
TTACAATGTACATGAGATTTGTGAAATTGCTAATGACTATTTGACTTTTAGTACTTGGGGTAAGAAGGGTACTTGGGGGCGGAGTACGAGGGGTAGGCGGGGGCGGCGTAGGGCTTGGGGGCGTAGGCGGGGGCGGCGGCGTAGCCCTTGGCGGGTTCCTTGTTCACGACAGCCTGGAAGCCGTATCCGTCGTCGGAGTAGGTGACGATCCTCTTGGTGCCGTCGGGCTCGTACAGCTCATAGTATCCCTTGACGTAGTCTCCGTCGCGCTCCTCCTTCTGGCTCTTGACGTCGTAGGTGTGGGGGTCGTTGACGGCGTACTCGAAGGCGTACTTGGGGTGGGCGTCGTACGGCTCGGGCTCGGCGTACTTGGCGGCGTAGGGGGCGGGGGCGTAGGGCTTGGGGGCGTAGCCGTACTGGGCGGCGGCGACGGCCAAGAGGCAGGAAGCGGCGAAAAACTGAAACAAAATATTATTGTATTAAAACTTCGAATTTTATCCTAAATTCAAAATTGTACAAAATTAAAAAAAAGTTGGACGAATATCTTTGTAAAAATGAGGTTTTATCTTGCTTATAACAAGAGTTAACTATGGGATGAGAGTTACTATTTTCCAGGGGAGTATGATCGTACTCAAAAAACAATCTTACATGTAAGACATGTATTTACACGTATTTTGAGCAGTTACTTTATCCTCAAATTTTTTTCTATTCAATGGTGAACTAGGATCTTCAAAAATTGATCATTTACTGATAATCTAATACAAATTAAGTGACCAAAATGAAATTTTAATTAAATTTGAACACCATTGTCTTCTACGTCTCGCTGAGTTATAAAAGAAACTCAATTAAGTATCATAAGTAAAAAAAACTGGAAAATCCTAACTAAACTGGTTTATCAGTAAGTAAGTTTGTTTTGTTAGAAGATGTAACTGTAAAATTGTAAAAATGTACTGTAATCATATTAGCAACAGTTCCATAGGCAAAAACAATTTCAAGAACTGGATTTCCATCCTAAACCTATTGAATTATTTTTCATTGTTTTTTATGTTTTGTTGGAATTGTAGCACTGTGTTTGTAAAAGTGAAAGCTGTAATCGGTCAGATACACTTTTGATTTGTATTCACAAAAGCTTAAATAACTTTGTAGATTTTTTCAAAACGTTTAACAAGATTAATTTATCAGTCTTTCAATTTTGTTTTGTGTTAAAAAAATATTTTAGAAAAATAGTTCTATAAAAATTAAATTGTATTGTGAATTTGGAAACTTCGTATAAGTTTGTGGTTTGCTACCTAATAAAAACTGAGATTTGTTTATGGATTAATAGTGAAAACTATTTTACGACCAATTGATGATCGGATAGTGAATAGCTGACTTACCCTGAGAGCCATGTCGAGCTGTGAGGAGCGAATGATGCCATGTTTGCTCTTGCCCTCATATTTATAGTTAACATTTTTGGTAGGAGGGGGCGGCCCTTTCACCACAGGTGGTGGCTCCGTCCCCCGCCAAAACATTGCTAAACTTCGCGACAAGTTTCTAGTTCAAGTTCGCGCCGCGCCCTACGCGCGGCGCTGCTGTAGTGGTCAAGCCGTCCGCGCGACCGCATGTTCATTGGTCACTACAACACCGATCGGCTTCAACACATAATTCGTTTATTTAGCCAGCAGATAGTTTTTATTTTACCCAGCAATAATCTATAGATATGAGTCTGTAACATTTCTGTCTTTTATAAATGCTTGTAACAAACTTCTATGGCTGATAGTTCTCACAAAAAGTAACGAAATATAATTGTTCTATAAACATACGTTTAAATGTCCATCAAAACCACTAGACGCCATTTTGTATTAAAAAATATTTTATGCCTTAAGAGTTATTCTAACTGCAGGAACAAAATTTTGTATAAACTCTCGTGAATAAGTGAAAGAGGCAAAGTGAATATTTTTTTAACTTACTAAAAGATATCAAATTTGTGGCCATTTAAATTTTTGAACTCAAATAACGAAAAGAACGATGTTTTATGAACGATTCTTGAGGAACTTAGATAATTTTAGTTTTATTACAAGTACAACTTTACTATACTCAATTATATTGGTTACAATTTGACCTGTAATGTTGGTCCGTAGAAATCTACTATAACTGACTGGTGGCACAGCCGGGCTCAATCAACAATGATCATCCTGCGGAAAGGTTTAAAATTTATACCTCCCATAATTATCAACGGAAATATTGTAATAAAACTTTATATACAGCTTCATATACACTGTTTGAAATTAATTATTGGTGATGGTGGATTTATGTTCTGTAGATTTTATTTGCGGAAGTTTTCTATCTCGGTTTTATGTAAAAGAAAAACATGTTTGTGCCTTGTTTTGTCTTATGTGTGTTTTACGTAAACTCGTGGTACAAATGTCCGCAGTAAAAATCTAAATAGCTTCATATATACGCACTTTCTTTTCACATTTTTTCCTTACTACAAAATTTACCAATTTACTGAACCAATAACAAATACATTCGTGTAAACTGTAGTCTAGTAAGTTTTATCAGTGCCAGTATTTCAACTGCACTTGTAACACACGGAGTACATAAGTTTCAATCATCAGCAGTAGTTTATTTTGCAGACCACGACCGCAACACGAAGTTGTTTCCAAATCAATTACAGCATACCATTAGCTCTCGCGAGTACACACTCGAGTATAAATCATTAACTTAATTTATCTGCATTAATTAAACAGGAGTTGCAGTGAGAGGCGGGTGGGAGGTTAGGTATTTTGCTGACGTACCGGGACCACAGTCACTGGTGCTTCACATTACCATAATTGGCCTGAGCAATTTATTGTGGATGGTCTGAGTCAACACTGATGAATCGAATCATTTGAATAATTTAATTAAAACCACCTGTTTAGGTTTTAATCGTGTTTCAAATCCATCTTCTTTTACGTCCTGTTACAGTTCCCTTAAAATGCCAAGGTAATAAACTCATAATCCTTTTAAGGTACGTAAAAGGTCGTAATACTTAAAAGGTAAATACGTAAAACGTTTGTCAAATCTTTGGCAAAGGCAAATCAACCTGCTGAGTTATTTCACTGCTCCAGGGCCCTAATATTATCTGCTTCAGAAATCGGAGCTCCGAGTGAGTTTCGGTAGTTTGGCAATACTGTATCTGGGAATCTAGATGACTCTATTTCAGAGACTTCAAAATGCCTTCTTGATCCAAGTGCATCGTATCCTTATAATGTAAAATTCTTTTCTTCATTTGCATTTAATGGTGTCACTTTTAATGTTTATCAGTATTCGCATCTCATTCGTTCATTGTCTTGTATAATAGTATAATAGTGTTGTTATTTTACTTCTGAATTTAATCACCAATTACTTACTATTATTCCTATATGTATGTTTCTTATATTTTGTCACTTGTACCTTTTGAGGTAACCAGCTAGTTTTTAATTTGATAACATATTGTTAAACAAATATCCAAATAATATTATGTATTATATTTTTGAAGACGTGTTTTGAAATTACAGTAACGCAATAAAAAAAAAATAAATGATGGCCAAATATTTCATTTTATATACATTGACCATTGAATACCTTCTCCAATAATTTCTTTTATAAAATATTTTATTAGTGTTAAAAAAATTTGAACTTAAACTGAACGTAATCCGTAAGTCTGGGACGGTGGTGTGTCCTGTAATGCAGCTACTTGGAGGTCACGAATTATTCTAGATAGTTATGAGCGATGTTCGGTGGATGTGGTATTCTCTGGTGTGGATTAACGTCGGCACTATTAAACACTGCTCCTACTTTCATCCGCAAAGACGTTTAGTTCATCCGGCCTTAACTTTTCTTGGATAAATAAAGAACTGTCGATTTAATCTCAAAGACCATCCTCATAACTAGGCCAGTTCGTAATTCAAAGGCACAATTGTGGTTTGGATCCCACATTAAACAGTAGTTCCCTTAAATACCGTTTGAAGTTCGGCTATTAATTAACAGTCCTAAGAACTGTCCTATGTACTAACACCTGCTCTTAGGAAGATGTCAGCCTTAGTAAAAACCTACAATATCACAGCACAATCATCTTACACTGATTTCTCATTCGTACTTTCCTCAAGGCAAGTCTAATCATCAAAAATAAATTTTTTTATTAAAAAAATGTTTTATCTAAAACAATGAGCTGAATTGTATTCTTTCCAGTGGTACATAGCACAAAATTTGTACCATGTACTATAAACGCATTTATGAAAAAACGTTATTTACGACCTTACACGCACGGTTTGATTCCAATTTTACCACTTATCTACAAAATTATTGGAAATTCCCTTTTTTCATAAAATACCTACTAATTAGCTTCATAATAATTTTAAATAATCTTTGTGAATTAGTTTTGCCCAATAATGTTAATCAAACCTATGAACCTGGCGAACAGTCGAGTAGTGAGTATAAAGTTTTGCTTATCTATTTGTTCCGCCTTTATTGATTTCCCGAAATAGAACCATGAAGCTGTCAGTGTTAAATTACAGGTCTAGCTACCTGTGGAACGATATAATGATTGCTTTGGTTGCTTGGATACAAATTCTTTTCTCACAATCTAAAAATATTATTTGAAAATTGTAATCTTGCTATGTTAAAAATATTTCTTTACCAGGAAATCGCTTAACTCTTTTAAACAAAAAACAAACTAAGACTGTAGGTCTGTTAGGTGAGGTGACACTTTACATTAACCTAGCATTGTGCTTTATGGCGTTCTGAGTCTCCATAAAATAACTACCCGGTTAGGTCGCAATTTGAGAAAGGTAAAAATAATAGTTATATTCAACTGGTACGGCTTCGTCAGTGACACACTTAAAAACTAAACAAAAACACCTACAGTAACGCATTCAGTAAACGCAGGTTTGTGAGTTACGCAAAGTAGAAACATATGCAACTCCTAATTATCGCTTCAGCAGACCAAGGTATCACTTTGCCACTGTTGAGCTATTGTGGCAAACTGTTTTATGTCGGCTGCATTTATTTTCCTAAGTAATTGCAAGATTGCTAGCTTGCTTTCATATCCGTTAAGGTTGCTTGTATGGCAATGGGACACGGCGGTTTCTTAAATCACCACGCGTGCGTCTAGGAAGACAATTATTATGTTTCAATATTTATATTATTACTCATGATCTATTCCGTAACTTATTTGTATGATGGTATTCTGAGTATCTGTTATATTCTGGTAGTTTGGAGTATTGCGACTTAAAAATAATTATTAAATTATTAATTATTAATTGATTAAATTGGAGTAAGGCAAACAGAAAAATATATTGACTACTAATTGTATTTTATAGTGTGTACTAACCCTGAAATAATATTATTTGAAACGTAATATTATTTTATAGGACATGAATACAATATGTCACTAAAACAGAAGTAAACGATCCTTCGAATGATCTTTTTAAAGGATCATAGGAGACCGGGTTTTCTCCTGAACTTGTACTTTTATGACGGATTCACTAATATCGCAACAATTTATATCAAGTGTATATAGGTTATTTAAAATCCAATTTTCAATTAATTAATGGAATATTATGTAAATATTAAAAACAATATTTTCCCGACAACCCTCTTAAGCGACAATTTATCTAATCATTTCCCAGGGTAATTTTATAAACTCAAAACTCTGTACTGTACTCGTAACTGTGTTTTGTCAAGATGTGTATTTTGTTTGAATCATAGGTATAAAAACAAGGTAGGATTAAAAATTCAGGTAACCTTTTTTATAAGTATTTAGGGTTGCAGTATTTCATGAAAAGTTATTACACAAAGTGTAGTTACAAAGTTATTGTAAGTTACAACTACATTGGGGATTAATTATTACAATTTTTACAATTTCCTTTCTACGAAGTATAAGAGTAGTGTAAGGGATTTTTTATTTTTAATTTTTAGAGCTTTTCCTCCGCAAATTTGTTTCAACATGGTGTTGAAAATGTACCATAGTTTATATGTATTGGAAAAAGTGAGGCCACATTATAACATATGCTTTATGGATAAATTATGTATTTTTAGGTTAGAAAATAAGGTAAATTGAGATTAAACCAAATAAATATATAATGGTCGTTAAGCTTTAGATATTTAAAAATCGAAACACAGTACATTGTATTTTAAGGCTCCAATGCTAATCTTATGGTGAAAAAGGAAAAATTAATATTTTACTTATTAATCTATATTTTTTGGATGAGACTTGGTATTTAGCTTTACGTAGTCGATGTCCATCTATTGTTTATCATGACAGCTAATCTGCATACTCTTTTCCCATGTTAATCATATAGATAATAGGAAAACTCCTTTATTTATGGACAGATATTGATAAAACTTGGTATGTAGTAAAATTAAAATTGTTAATGATAAAAATGCTTACTTTCAGCATTCCTCTCTGCGGCAAACCTGCATACCCTTTTACATGTTAATCCTAGAAAGAATAGGCAAGCTCTATTTATTACGTATATTGATAAAACCTGTTACATATACATTATTATTTATTTGAAAATTCGCTGAGTACGTAAGTCTGCTGCGACGGGGGTAATAATTTATTCTGTATGTTGTTTGAAAACCGTGAAAACGCGAACAGATGTCACTTATACTTTTTATTCTAGCCCACGGTGTACTGTATATGTTACAACGTTTACAAGACGGGATATACGAGTACAACCCCGTGAACAGCTGACCTCCACCCTTGACCCGGTCGGAATGTCAAAGCCGAACATTGCTGACGATAAATCGACACGAGGCCATTTAGTGGCCAACTTTCCGGTGATGTAGGCGCTGTACGTACACGCCCCACTACGGGGGCGTACTGTAACGTAAGCGTTACGAATATCAATTAAGACCGGCGGTCGAGTCCCGATTGACAAATTAGAGCCGTTTTTACGATTTTGACAAAACCGGTCGCTCGGTCCGGCGGGCCGACCTGGTATGCGGCCTAATTGGGTCGGACTGTTGTCCTCCAGATCGCGCGCAAATCGTTCCGTTCACCGCCACATACTCGGACGCCGCGCCGTATAAACAATCGCCGAGCAAAGGCCAAGAACGAGATAGAGACGTCTGCGGCTGCGTAGACCTTGCGCATGCGCAAACTGGGCCAATCGCATTACGGTAAACGTCTCATTGTTGTCAACCAGCATGTCATGGCGGTTTGTATGTCATTACTGACTCCTTGATGTTTGAACGGTAATATTTTAGATTGCTTTAAAAGGATTTCCATGCACAAGGTTAGACGTGTGTTACGTGGACTATTTTACTTTTTCAAACTAATTTAATGTTTTTTTTAGTTTCACATGAGTGAGGCATTGACCCACTTTGGTGTGAATTTTAAGGGAAATGTTCAATTGGTGTAGTGAATTTTATGAAACGTAGTTTGATTTACTTAGTCAGTAGCGTTAATGAAATAGCCCAATTAACTATACTCAACCATCTCAAAATCATTGAGCCGGCAAACTTTGGATTAATTTAAAAAAACACTATTTTCACAGTTTTTTATTAAGCGCTTCCAGTTGCAGGACGAAAGAAAATTTCAAACAATGTTTTACGTATGAAAGGGCTCGTAAAGCAAATTTGAATGCTGCAAACTGCACATTCAAAACATAGCACGTTGAAAATTTCTATGATATAGGCGTGTTTATTACATTTATAGTTACATCATAGTCATCTCATATTTTTATAAGTGATACTTTTATAAAGCTGGAGTCGTTTAAATACTTTTGTCAATAGATTATATTTAAATCAATTTATACTACCTTTTGAATCTATTATTCGCTATATTGGGTGGTCTACCATTTAGGCAAAAGCACAAATTTTCTACCTATGAGTATACAGTATACACTATGTATGTATACACTGTGTATAAGTATACACTATGAGTGTGGCGTCGTCAGAAGTCATTCATTCTCTGTTATAACCTAAATTTCTGAACACGAAATCAGTGAATAAATGTCTTCTGACAACGCTACTCATGTGGTGAAATATAAAGACGAAAATATTGAACCATCAAGAACTTAAGGCACGAATAATAGGAACATAAATGAAAATCGTTTATTTAACTTAATTTAACTTAAAATTTAACTTATTGACAAAACAACGAAGGTCACCTTGACACATGTCCATTCCTGTAAGAGATCAACAAGTATATCTTTCGACAGAGCTTCAAATTATACAAGTTTCCAAATTTCAAATCTATATCATTATGATAGTTGATTAGTTTATCAAATCTCATTTTATGTATTACGTAAAAATAACAAATATTATTGATTTATTTTCCATTTATACATTATTAGATTTTTCGTTAGTTGAATAATGAACGAAATTATGTTGAACCTTTTTAGTTATTTGTTTCTAAACACTTAATAATATGTTCATATTTTCTCGTTTAACTTGAAAAGCCACAACAACCTTTAGACATAATGGAATTAGTAGTCTCAAAACATATTTTATCGCATCATACTTGTTCTTGGACTTTATAAAATGAAAACCATTCCTACGATAAACTATGAAAAGCGTTATATGTGGGGTTTCATAATAAAATGTACACTCATTTGGGAACTGCGTTGGTCGGATTGTAATTCACTTCACTTTCTCTATCTTAGATAAACTAGATTCATAATTTTCATTTAAGTTTTTGGAATTGTAGGATGGTTCAAAATCAATCTCTAATACCATATAACCAGTTTTGATTTACTGCAAAAAATCTTTGTATTGCATTTATAGATTCGATTAATAATATGTTCACATAATTTTACATTGATATTGCACCTAACAGGACACTGTTCCTAAGAGAACAACTTTCAGTTTCATAATTAATCAGAAAATGTTCAGGACTGAGTAGGTTCTTGTAGTAGTTTACATATCTTATCGCCTGTTATTCCTGTCTATAATCCAATAGATTAACATAGATTAGAAATATTTTGTCACGGTCAAATCTAATTTTTATACCACCTGTCCCACTTAAAGGTTAGATTTAAAATTAAGTTTTCCTTGTATGTCGTCACTCGTATATTACTGTATATAGGATTCTGAAGGTTCAATTTTAATTTGCACTATTTACATGTAAAGGTTATTTAAAGTAGTTGTAATAAAACCTATCGTGTAATGGAGTCTTGAATAGCTTCATATCATCATTTTATAGAGTGACTATAAAGTTATTAACGATTGGGTCATTTGTACTATAGAATATATTGCTCAGGGTTTAACGTTTTATGCTAATATATTATCTGTTTCACTCCAAACATCCAAATTCAATTAACCCTTTTCCTCCATCCATTTAGATTAATGCTTTACAAATTTTGTTTAAAAACTAATAGGTTCCAAGGTCCTAGATATTGAACCATTCGATAAACACTTTTACATAATTTAAAATTCATTAAACCTATTTGAATATCAGGAATCTAAATTATTCTTTTTTAAATATTTACTTTGAAAAACTGTTTACCAGTTTTTTAGTCGTTCCACATTCGTGTTGAAATTTGTTACATGTTTATTTCACATATATATGTCATTCCTTCACATACCCTTTTTACAGTAAACCATTGAACATTATTTCCTAACCTCATACATCACGAAATTTTTTAGAAGTAGTTGGAGTCACAATCAGAGAGAAAATTCTGTAAGCCTGATATTTAGAATTTGTTTTAATATCTGTTTGTTATAATTCATAAATATAATTGTGTACTAATATAGTTTTGCCTATTTTTCCGTCGTTCCTAGTTTTCTTCAAATCTTTCTTATTTCAAATATGCATAGATTTTTTTATTCCACCATTTTTTTATATTATTACAAAAAACCATGTCGTACGTGATATCCCTTGTTATTATTGATCGAAATAGTTTAAAGTGAAACGAATTATGTCAGAAATTATGAACTGCTCAACCATCTGACCAAAATTGATATCCTCCTGATTGGAGTGCTTAAGCTGTTTCAACCATTGTTTTAAACGATGGAACGTATTTTTTTAATTTATAAACTTATAACTTAACCCCCCAGAACAATCAACGAAAATAGAACACATTTCTTAAGAGAGTGAATTCACAATTTAAACACGTAAAATATTAAGTCAAGAGTCGTCGTCACTTTAATAAATAACAGCAGCGGTGCTAAAATGTCGCCCTGTGGCTGCCGATAAATAATATTAGTAAACGTAGGCCAGCCATTAGCATAGCCCGCCACCCATACGCTGCACGACCTGGCAGCTCTCGTAGCTCAGTCTGTTGTGAAACGGGCTCAGACTCTGTGTCAGGTGGTTTAGGCTAACACGACACCTTTTGTTCTCTTTACATGATAAAACAAACAAAATTTTATTGAACGGTGGTAAGTTATTTTTGTGTGGAAGTGAAATTCGTTACTTAAATTTATTGATTTGTTTTACTAATGTTTTATATGTACTATAATGATTTTAGTATAGTACTATTCAAAACGTTTCTACGAGTTATTTTTCTGGAGAAGGGACTATCATTGTGGTGGTATTTATCTTTAGTGATACATAATTTTAACTATCGTTAACGTTGATCACTTTCACAACTGTATGATTTATTCCACCGAACACATCTTCAGCATCTTATAGTTTGAAAACCTCCATCGCTTGACACATGATATGATATATTTTGCACCTACTTTTAATTTATTTAAAAAAGAATCCTTGCTCCATTTTAACTTAAAAGTTTGTGATATGTTTTATAAATGAGGTAGTTTATTTAGTATGACGAAATACTACGATTAGTATCTTTATAAAATTATTAGCAATGTCTGGTGAATACAATTTTAAATTTATATAAAAGTTTGTGTTTTTGTACTAAGCACAGATATCTGACCAAAATTGATATCCTCCTTATTGGAGTCCTCAAGCATTTTAAACCAATGTGTCAAAAGATTGAAAGTATTTTTTTTTTTATTTATAAACTTATAACTTAACACCCCAGAACAATCAACGAAAATAGAACACATTTCTTAAGAGAAATTAGTAAATTCACAATTTAAACACGTAAAATATTAAGTAGTCGTCACTTTAATAAATAACAGCAGCGGTGCTAAAATGTCGCCCTGTGGCTGCCGATAAATAATATTAGTAAACGTAGGCCAGCCATTAGCATAGCCCGCCACCCATACGCGGCACGACCTGGCAGCTCTCGTAGCTCAGTCTGTTGTGAAACGGGCTCAGACTCTGTGTCAGGTGGTTTAGGCTAACACGTCACCTTTTGTTCTCTCTACATGATAAAACAAACAAAATTCTATTGAACGGTGGTAAGTTATTTTTGGTGTGGAAGTGAAATTCGTTACTTAAATTTATTGATTTGTTTTACTAATGTTTTATATGTACTATAATGATTTTAGTATAGTACAATTCAAAACTTTTTTAGGAGTTATTTTTCTGGAGAAGGGACTATCATTGTGGTGGTATTTATCTTTCGTGATACACCTTTTTATTTGCCGTTATGTTGATCACTTTCACAACTGTATGGTTTATTTCACCGAACACTTCCCAGCACCTTATAGTTTGAAAACCTCCATTGCTTGACGTTTGATATATTGTATTGCATATTTTTTAATTTATTTAAAAAGGAATCCTTGCTCAATTTTAACTTAAAATTTTGTGATATGTTTTATAAATGAGGTAGTTTATTTAGTATGACGAAATACTACGATTAGTATCTTTATAAAATTATTAGCAATGTCTGGTGAATACAATTTTAAATTTATATAAAATTTGATGTTTTTGTGCTAAGCACAGAAACAGCTGAGAGCACATCTTCAGTCTTCATAACGTCTGTGTATAATCTAGCCAATTTGATGGCTTGAAGATGTGCTCTAGCAGCACGACCGCTGTAGGTTTAAGAACTACAACAGTATCATTTTACAGAAAACAGCTACATTAAACCATAATTTATGCTTATTCAATGATTTAAAGGCTAACTATTATTGTAAGATATTTTAATCACTTCTAATCATTTAAAAAAACTATTCATAACCTATCTGGCCCGTCTTAAATTTAACGTTAACGTTTGGAGAGAGAAATGTTACTGTTATGGGGCTTAGAAATGATAAAACAAAATGGCATACTGCAGTCCATAAGTCAGCAAATAGGAACGCATATTGCCGAAGACAAAAGTATCTATAACTTTGTAGCGGTTCAATTCGCAGTGACAAACCACGCCATTTGCAGCGCAATTTAGAACGCATAAACCGCAACTAGCGCAACCTAGCGGCCTCGAATGTTCATCACTCTGATAACACTTATCAGTCACATGGTCCGTCGCGTCGCGGTCCGTTCACCAGGCGAGCGGTCACTTATCACTGGATGCAAAGGTGATCTGTGCCGACTGGATATTACCGCCAACATTCTGCTGCAACGTATTTATTATGTTCAGCGTGTATCGAACTCCCGATAAATCTAGACTGGCTGAACGAGTTTTCTAAAATATTGCACGAGTTCGTGGTACAGATTCTTGTAAGCGTGTCGGTTTAGATTGCAAAGATGTAATTGAAAATGTCGAACTAAACAACGAGTTCTCAAACTTGTCTAGTGTCTCAACCTCATGATGTGGATTCTCATGTGTGGATTAACGTCCGCACTATTGATTACTACGTTAATTTCTGTTAATTAGTGCAATGATGAATACCATTAGCTACTTGGATCGAATTGTAGATAGTTGTGAGCGATGTTCGGTGGGTGTGGTATTCTCGTGTGTGGATTAACGTCTGCACTCTTAAACTGTAATCCGGTCCCTCAGAGGATGTCACGTTAAACTGTAGGTCCCTCAGAGATGTCATTGACTGTTGGGCTATACATCCTGGCAGTCCTGTCTAAGGAAAATGTCAGCCTAAGTCAGTAACAACACCACAAGATCGTGTCACAATCATCCTACACTCATTTCTCATTCATACTTGGCTTAAAATACCTACCTGGGTAGGTTTCTATTTCAGGTAAAAGTATAAAAGTAAAGTAAGTACCTATAATACCTGGGATATCGGAATACACATTTGTAGAGAGGTGTTTTACAGAAAATATTTCTCTTTGTTTATATAAAATAAAATAGCGTACACTCAATAGTTTTCAAAACTATATATCTTTCAGGGTTTAAAGTGAAATAAAATAAACTGACAGGTTTTCTGAGGCTAGTTTTTTACAATAAAAAAGCTACACATCATTTAACCTATTTCTCTCTCCTTTAAATTTTCTAAACCATGATAAAGGTATATTGACAATGTTTCTTGACGCATTAAAAAAATATAAATATGAATTCTTGTACTTTAAAACTTAAAGTTCAGTTGTTAACAGTTTTAGATGTGTTGTGGCGGCTAAGGTGTCAAACGTTCCTAGATCCAGTCACCACGACTCCTGTCAGATCATGATCGGTCACCTCTGACTATCCTTTGTGACTCACGCCGCTACGTTACCTCACTGTCAGATCAGGAGTCGCAGGCCACTGGTTTCGATCCAGCAACCTTTGACCTGCTAGGCCAGCGTGTTACACTTGAGGGTTTTATCATGGATATGACCAAAAGGAATGTTTTCAGTTCCCCTAAACAGCTGTCCGTATAACCAAATAACGTCACTTTTTCAAATTTTGGTGTTGCATTGCTAACACCCTGGAGCTAGGACATATCCATGTTAAAAAGTTTTTATGGATACAAAATATTAATGATGCTGGAATGTTAAGTTCCCCTTTATATAGAAGATACATTTTTATAAATACGTAATTGGATGTAATTAACAATAAATTAGTTTATTTTAACTTGTAAGTTAAATTATATGTTTAATTTATTCGAAGCACACCGGTAAATGTAAGATGAATGTGGCGCGATCTTGTATTCTTGTCACTGACTGAGGCTGACATGTTGCTTAAACAGAACTGCTAATTAATAGCCGAACAGGCAATTTAATATATAAAGGACCTACAGTTTAACGTGAAGTCTAAAGCACTGCCTCTGAACTACGACCTGGTCTAAATATAAGGATGGTATTTGCGGATGAATGTAGTATTTAATAGTGCGGACCTTATTCCACACTAGAAAATATTCCATCTACCATTGCTCATAACTAACAAACATTCCTCCAAGTAGCTGGATTACAGGACACGCCCCCGTCCCAGACAGGTTTCATCGAACGCTCTACATGGTTCGTTTTCCTTATGTTGGCAATGTTATTTCATAGTGTCGACACGGAATTTGCCGCAGGGGAGACCGTCTAAATTCACTGACTCTAGGACTTCAGTGAGAGAACGTTAAGGCTAGAAAACATTTAAAAACTTGCGTTGAAATAAAATTGAAACTGAATTTCGAGTATAAGAATATTATTTTTTACTGAGGATGAATGTGTAAGATAAACTGTTGGTACTTAAAACTTATATTTTCACAAAATCCAGTTCAGACGTGACTTGACGATTCGACAATTGGAGTAGCATTTGGCCACAAGATAGACTGATGCTGGCACTTCACAACTCCTTGGTATCGGAGTTTCCTTTCTTGATGTTCGCACGCAACGCTAAGACTTGTGGTGTAATTTGTGGCCAGTTTCAATAGACGCGGAAGTCACTACACCACAAATAATACTCATTTCTTTATGTTTCTTAGTTTTAAAATACAATTTTCTTACACCTGACGGAGTTTGAAATGGGGAATAATAGAGAATATAATTTATTGTAGTTATATGAAAAATTAAAGTAAAATGTTACTTGTGTCCAGTACTGAGGCAAAATGAATACTATAATAGGTATCTTAACCCTTTCGGTCCCAGTTTACACGATCATGTACGCCACTTTTAGCAATCTTTCCCCCGCCTACCTTAAGCATTACTCTTTGCCAAACAAATTACCCTTCATTTATAGTTTATTGTACAGAGAAAGTCAATTTTCTGGAGTGATCATAGTTGGCTAGCCTGTTCTTAACGTCTTGGAAAAGAGCATGGCTGACCATATCAAGGACACCCTTTTTATTTACTCTATGTTTTAACGTATAATTTAGATTTTTGCTGTTTCATATATATTATTATATTCTGCAAACTATAAACAAGCTCATAGAGTGTAAACAATCAGCAAAATATTAAATGTATATGTGTCGTATTTTTGTAAAAACGGCTGTTCATGATCATGTACGTTTGGGCTTTGGGCATTATTAAAAAATACTTAATTTAAAGTTTAAGTTTTTACGAAATATTAAAACCGAATATTTGTGATTAATGTGTTTATTAACTCATAACAGTCATCAGATACGTGCAGAGTAGGTGTTTAATAAGCCTGTTTCCCTATCGTGGCCAGATCTTGATCCAAGGTCCACCCTCGGTCCAGCTGGTCTAGTGTGGAGGCGCCCCGGGCGACGTGGTGACCCAGAAACGACCAATGATCAGCGCCATGCACCGTGTTAATACACTAATTATAATAGAAACTGGCGCAACCTTGGTGGGTGCATAGATGGAACTCGGCTCCCCTATCTGTGTTGTGTAAATAATAATGTAATCGAGTGCATTGTCCGTTGGATAATTAAAGTGTTTATGTAATGTTTATCTGTAAACACGTTTCTGTAGATCAGCTATATGGAGGTTACGAATTGTGAATGATTTTTTGGAACGGTTAGTACAATACACATGGCAAGGGTAATAAAGAAACAACTACACGAACCTCCACAAATAACGTCAGTGAATCGGATGTAAATCCTAAAACATGTGATTATGATCTGTGGACTGTCAATTAGTTTATTTACAAAATAACCATAACCAGTGTTAATTTAAAGAGTTTGTATTTACTCCCTTGTATGAAATAGACTGCATCATGTATATGTCTAAAGAGAATAGTGTCACCTCATCTAAACAGTTGTACAGCTGTTCTTCAGCTTCTTCTAAAGCTGTCAACTAAAATTTTAATACATATCTCTGGTAGTTTCTATTGAAACGGGATCCAAACACTTATGCTGCATTTTTTACGTTATAAAAATCTAGTAACACACCCCCAAAGTTTAGACATATCCATGTCAAACTCGTCTCTCCAATGATACCTCTCTAAAACCTCTAAACTTATGTATAATTAAAAATGTATTCAGTTCTTTTTTGGAAATAGCTTGGATCATGGATATGTCATTGTCTAAAATGGATGTTGTCAGCTCCTGTAAAAAGGTGCCCTTATAACATACGACCATATCCAACCATAAGTTGTCACTTTTGTTTCAAATTTTGGGTCTAACGAATTGCCAATAGCCTCCTCAGAGGTAAGACATATCCATGTCAAATGAAAAAGTGGTTACATTCGATTCACCGATGTCTTTTGTTTTCGTTTATGATACCGTGTGTCTTCTAGTAAACCTTGTTGTAAGTGATGGTTGGTGTGGGCTATACTGTTTTTATTTAGTCTGCTAATAAGCACAACTGTCTCAAATGTAACATATAATTTATTGCTGTATTTTGTTTTTTTGCGTTTACTGTAACTTCATGTATGTTTTTCTTAATTAGTAGAAAGTAATCTTCAAAATTTTTTTGTCTCTTTTACTATACATAACCATTCTTGGCCTGTTAATTTTGTACGCATCTACAGTTTGGGAAACCTGCATTTCATTGGAAACCTAAACAAAATCCCAAATCTTCAAAACAAAATATATTTAATTGCTAAAAAAGTTCATTGTTCATTCGTAATGCACACTTACATCAAAAATTGAGAATCGACACAATAAATTAAATAGCTACGACCACAAGAAAATGTATGCTAAATTTGTTTTATGTCCCTCGGTTTGAGGGAGATTCGATTTTAGGATGCAAACTATGCAAATACGAATTAAAGCAAGACTCTACAAGATTTTTTGCCATTAGAGTTTGTAGACGGAAAAATTCCGTAAACACAACATTTTGGTTCTTAAAAATTATTTATTCACTAATTTTGGTGTCAGTGTAGGAATGAAGCGAGCCAATTATTGTTCTTTAGTATTTTCCTACACAGTCTGTGTTATAGAAGTAAGTAATGTGTTGGTTATGAACACAGTTTCCTAAGGTTTAAATAACTTACAGAGCCAAGTAGTATTCATAGTGTGGACGTTAAGCCACACTAGAGAACACGACATCCACCGACCATGGCTCACAGCCATGCACAATTCGTGACCTCCAAGTAGCTGGATTACAGAACGTTGCCACGTCACAGTTAGATGATATCCCAAAATTAGAGTTTTGTTCAATAATTGCATATATTTGGGGGATATTTTTTCTAACCGGCTTTTGACTATTTCAGATGTAGGAGTTTCTAGTGAAGGGTTCAACAGTGCGGGTACAAAAAAAACTGCAACAATACGTTGTAAATTATTTTAGCTAACTAGTGTGACTGCTTCCACATTAACTTGGTTCTTGCCTTTCCTCTTTGGGAGTTTGACAGGCTGTCTTAAAACCGAAGTAAATTCTTTGGAGGGAGTGGTGTAACTTTTATTGTCGATCTGAGTGGGCGTCTTGGAGAAAGGATGCCTGAAAATCGCTGGATTAATTCTGGATGTGGTTATGTTTCTTAGTCATAACACCAACTTTTTAATACGAATAAAAAAATGTTCTTCAGTATTGTCCGTTTTTATAGTACTCTACTTTTTATAAAACGTCAACATGTGTAATTAAACTATAACAACTCTATTTTTGAGACCTCTTGACGCGTGGACGTGTTTCGTTTCTTCAGTGCGTGACCATTGTGGCTTGGAATTTTTTAAGGTTTGATTTTACTGTTTTTAACATTATTTTCATCTTTATACCGGCTTAGTCCGAATTATACTAAACTTGTTATGTTTTATGTTCTAACTCACCTGAGGATGGTATCAGATTCCAGATCACGAAACGTCGTGAAAATTTGTATTTAGTAATATGATGGAAAAATCCGCATTTAAAATATAACTAGCAAGGTATGATCGTATTCATTGTCGTCGTACACTAAGTGTTATTGTAGACTTTTTATGGTTACATCTACCGGATATTGGATATTTCACACTTTAGTGTAACACTCTATGTTTAACCAATATCACAATAGAAGTTAATCTATAATGACACCCTATCCTACCTAGCCACAAATCCAAGGTCACATAATATCACAGTCGATACCTACATTTCCCCGGGCAGCCTTCCAACCTAAAAATACCATTTAATTATACACCTTCGAACCTGTTAAAACACTAATTACAACCGAAACTGGTGCGGCCTTGCGGGCGTCGATGGAATTCAAATGTCTTTGTATCATATCAAAATCACGTGAAATCTGGGGACATGGGTGAAAGGTTCTCGGGTCCGCTGTTGCCGGCCACACCCCCTGGCGGCCAGCTAAGTCACTAAGGTGCTATGTATAAATACGGGCCTTGACTTAGAAGGAGTACATTCCGTCCGCTACCACCGTCATGGCTCTTAAGGTATCGTACTGCGTGCTCAACCATTTTTGTTTATATTAATTTTTTTTTCATTCGTGTAAATTAGTAATAAATATATAAGTGTAGCCTATTTTTGGTTTTATAATTTCATTTTTTATTCAAAATTCCTTAACGTAAAAGTCACTTAAAAATTAAAAAAAATCAGTAAAGGGATAATTAATTTTGAATCCAATAATATATTTTAAAACCTTAATATCTTCATTTTAAAATGAACAATAATTTAACGGAAGTCTACATCATATTTTAAACCCCTACACAATAACATTTTTCATTTATGAATTTACTTTTTTATAACAGTTTAGTCACAAAAAGATTTTTTCAAAATAATTTCTTTGAGTGGGACGTACAATTTTAAAATATTAAAATTTTTATACAATGACTGGAATACAACTACTTTCAATTGAGTACAATCTCTAAAAAAGATTAGTATCCGTTTGTTGAATTAATAACACTTTCTGTAAATGACTCCGTTATATTTTAAACTCCTTTTCTGATTGCATTTTTCATTTATGGTGTTGCCTAAATTTTAATGGACACGATTTGAAATAGTAAATAATTTTACTTCCTTAAGAATGATTACATGATAAATTAACAAAAATTCAAATAATAAAAACAAGTCTATTGATTTTATTTAATTATTATTTTATTTACTCGCCCGAATAGGAGTTTAAAACTTATTGGATACTGAACACTGATTTGTGCTTATTTATTCTTTAACACTAGACTTAAAATTACTACCGGCTACTATCGGTATGTGATAATTTATTTTGTATTATGGAGTATTTTCACTAACGTTCTTTCTTGACTGATTCAGTATTTTCATTTCTTTTGTTATATCTCAATACAATATTGTAAATTTAATTCACTGAAAATTTACTCTTGGAAGTAAAAATACAAGTTTTGATATTAACATGTATAAAACATTTCAACCTTCATTTTACTGTGATTTTTTACTCATTTGTAACACATTACAAAGTATTTATTAATTTAAATAAAGGTGCAACTGTTCTTGCTTGTAATAACTATAGTAATAATATATTTATAAAAACATTTTTATATTTAACTTCAATACATTAAAATTATAATGTAGCTTGACTAAAACATTTATGATCAATAAGTTTATTTTCATGACCTGATGAAACATAACTGACCAAATGCATGCTAAGCTACAGATATAGTATTACAATTTTAAGAGCTTATATATGATGAATTATATACAACGCTTTGATCACAAAACTGAACAAGAACAAAATCAATAAGTTCCTTTACCGTTTAAGTTTTCGAAATATTGTGTAAATAATGTAGAAAGTAGTGTTTAAAATCCATACTTTTACAAAGAGCAGCTATCTTTCATGTTTTTAAAAGTAACATTTAAAAGTTGATAGTTTATTATGAAATAGTTTATGTTTTGTATTACCGACTTAACATTTTACTAATGAAACAATTGATAGTGTTAACAGTACCTTTGCTACAGATATATATTTTATACTCTGCATTCTCATTCTGAGACTTTTACCTCTCTACCTTTATATTCTTTCTTTTATTTTTATCCTCTACTTTTTTCTTTCTTTCTTTATTTTACTTTTCTTTCATTTTCTTTTCTTTTTTCTTTTCTTGCTTTCATCTTCCTTTTACCTTGTGTTTCATTTTGTTTATTTTTTGTTTTCCTGTATATTTTTTATATTCATGAATCATTATTCATGTAATTCAGGTCGTTCTCGCCTCTTGCCTGCTGGCCGTTGCTGCCGCCCAGTACGGCTACGCCCCCAAGCCCTACGCTGCCCCCTACGCCCCCAAGCCCTACGCCGCCCCCTACGCTCCCAAGGCCTACGCCCCTGAGCCCTACGACCACCCTCACTACGCCTTCGAGTACGCCGTGAACGACCCCCACACCTACGACATCAAGAGCCAGAAGGAGGAGCGTGACGGAGACTACGTCAAGGGATACTATGAGCTGTACGAGCCCGACGGCACCAAGAGGATCGTCACCTACTCCGACGAGGGATACGGATTCCAGGCTGTCGTGACCAAGGAGCCCGCCAAGGGATACGCCCCCGCCCCCTACGCCGCCCCCGCCTACGCCGCCCCCGCCTACGCCCCCGCCCCCGCTTACCCCAAGCCCGCTTACCCCGCTTACAAGAAGTACTGAACATGTACGAACCAACACTCATCACCTCCATCTTGTAAATATGACATTGTTCACTAGTGTTATTTTTTATACGTGATACAATAAATTATTTATTTAAATCCATGTGTTTCCTTTTGTACATCAAGTTTTTGTACTTCCTGACAATGGATTCACTGGAATATTTGTGCACTGAGTGATATTTAAGGTAAAAGTGAAAATTGTTGAACTCATGGAGAATGTACTGTTTTTATATGACCATCAGTTTATTTGTACAGGGGTTCACAAAGTTGTAGAAAAGGATAATTTTTCAGTCTATTTAAAAAAGTTTGGTTTTTAGTTACCTAATAGCTATATGATGTATTTAATTTACAAGCTGGAATATCGCTATCTGATGCGTGGTAAAAGTACACCATGTGTTTTTTCAGAATCACTGAATTTAAATCTGTGCAGAAAACTCGTATTTAGTTATTCTTTAACCTGTATACGTTTGAAAATTTGTTTAGCTGGATGTTTAACGTGTAAAGAACAAACTTAGCTCGTTTACAAGTATTTGAATTTGTGTGCTCAAATAATCAACACTACTGTGTTATATTCGAAAAAAATCACTTCTATAAAAATCTGAAATAAATATGAACAATATTAAACAACGCTAGTCAGTAAAAAATCCTTTCTCCCCACAACAAAAATATTTTCATAACATATTTTGAATTGTTGAAATTAAAATTAAAAAGACTCCCCTTTTTTTAAAAATAGACTGAAACAAGTTTCTTTTTAAATATATATGTACAGAATGTTTTGAGAAGTAGTGCTGTATAATTTGTTTATCTGGTTATTTCTTAGGATATAGCATACCATAACATGTTTGCAAAACTGAGTTAAGCTATTAAATCTGGAGGACTAAATAAATAAATGTTTTAGTGGCGTGAGATTAGTTATTTGTTAGTTAAAGATATTGTACCATCAGTGGTTACTCCGAAATTACGTCGATTCGACGTATGAATCAATTTTGACATGAAAAAGGTGGAAAACTTAAATTGTTACAGTTGTATTGATATCGAAAATGAAATTAATAACTCTATTGCTCATGCCACACTGATAAAGATTTGCAATCAAATAAATTGACACACGTCAGGTTTAGTTTTACCGGTGTGTTTCTTATTTCAGTAGAGACTTTACAGGTAGAATAAAATAGTGTTGTTAAATTGTTACTTTCTCCCCTTCATAGTGTATGGAGAAAGTATTGTTTTCGTAAAGATTTTCGAATTTGAGTTGAGGGTGGATGTATCCGTTTTGGGGTCCCCTAAATCCAAAAAAGTGGGTTTGGACGTAATGTCTGTCCGTCCGTGTGTCTGTCTGTCTGCGTGTGTGTCTGGATGTGTACAGTGCCACAGCCTACCCCGTTGGTCCGATTTGGATGAAATTTGGCGTGTATATTCACGGTATCTCCAGGCGTTTTTTTTTATTTATTTAAATTTTTGATTTTTAAGGGTAGGTCACCCCTAAAAACTCTTAAAAAACGTGAAAAATCCAAATTTCTCAAAAACGGCTCTAACGATTTTGATTAAAATTTTATAGTTTATAGTGCACAGAGTACTAAATAGTTTGACACCACCCGCATGTCTGTAAAAATGACGGTTCAAAAGTTATGGACTTTTAAATGTCAAAAAAATCAAATTATTAAATTTTCAGCAAAAACAATAATAGTAAAGTATAACTTGACTGGCACCATTGAAACCAGCTCAAAAAACTAAACAAATTCGTATTTTAATTATTTGTCTACGACTAACGGTTCCAGAGAAAAGTTAAATTTACTGTCCATGATAAACGCAGTACGTTGTTTGAAAGCGCCCAATGTTATTCTTATGGAGAATATAAAAAAATCAATTTCTTTCTTATTTTCCAACCGTTTTTTATGCAACTAGGTATGAAGCGTAAGGTCAAATCACCCAACAAAACCAACTCAAAAAAGTTCGGTATCACCGGGGTGGGTTCTCCCCCCCCCATACAATTCGAACAATTAATTTAACTTTGTTTCTCTTGTTTTTATTTTCAGAAATGGGATGATTATTTTTTATACAATAAATTATTAAATGCTATTGAGATAAACTTTGAAGAACATAATATTTTTATTACAGTTTGTCGTTTTTAAATTTACTTAAGGAAGAAAGTACGTGTCAGTCCACTGATACCGTTTATATTATTTGTTTTCAAATACTTTACGAGAGGTTATTCTACGGGACTATGACCTGTACAGTTAGTTATATACAGTAAGGTGTCGTAGCCACCTTAGAACTGTCGCCGATCGTGATCTGACAGAAGCTGCCTGTCACTACACTGCGTTACATTACACTTCTGAAATGGCAACCTGTGCTGAGACAGGTATTTTAATCAGAGATACGAATAAGGAATGAGTGTAAAATTATTGTGGCGCGATCTTGTATTCTTGCTACTGACTAAGGCTGGCATGTTCCTTAGACAGGAGTTCTAATTAATAGTCTTAAAGCACCTAGTTTAACGTGGTGACCAAACCAAAAGTATGCCTCTGAGTTATTCTACAAACTTATGAGGATGGTGTTTATAGATTAAAGTAGTATTAAATTTTTAGGACGTAAATCCATACCAGAGAATATAGAATCAACTAACAAAAATCGAAGCCATTTTTAACCATTTTTAACTCCACCTTAGAGGGTACCGTGTTGCCCCTGAACCCTCCCTCCGCTCAAAAGACTATTAATAGATAGTTGGTGTAGAATAGTGAGCAGTAAACCTTAATATAATTTTTTTAATCTATGCACAAATATTACTAAAATAATCCATCCCTTGGTTGTTTCATCATCATTTGTGAACATTTGATACTATAGTATATTTTTTTAAATACAATTAAATTACCATACATAGTCTAGTACAGTTAGTACAGTGTTTGATTTTCTATTTGCCAAATTTAAAATACATTCGCCAATGCATGTGCTGGTAAAGTTGACTGAAATTTAAGTTTACAGTTACAAAGTGGTTAAGGCTAAATTGAAAAAAATATTCATCCTTACAAATTCGTTCTTAATTATCTTACAAAACAAAACAAAACTTTTGTAGTTTATTTTTTAAATATTGCTTCCGTTATTTTATGTGGTTTTTTGTATATATGTGTAGTTGATTTATTATTTAAATCTTACCTTGACGGTAAAAATTAAAAAATTTGTATTTCATACCACATATTAGTTTTATAAGATTGGCAGAATATTTAGGTGCTTCTTTGTTCCATAGGAATAGATATGGACAAGATAAAATTTAGTATGTCAAATTTAGGAAGTAATGTTTTTCATTTATCATTTAGTATTCAAATAATAGTTGATCTACAATTAAACCAACCAGGAGTAGTCAGTAATACTTATTATAATCAAAGTATTATATATTAAAAATTGTGTCTCATTACGAGTAAATGCAATAAATTAAATGAAAAAGAATTACATGTTTTATTAGAAAGATGAAATTACGTCCGCTTGATTTATATACAGGGTGTTCATTAAAGTCGGGAACAAACTTCGAAGGGTGATAGTACTCATCAAAATAAACAAAAAATCCCCTATAACCATTTGTCGAAAAATCCTTCGTTTAGCCGCTAGCCGCCATTTTGTATTTTTTACAAAAAAACGTTATATGTCAAAAACTATTTAAGATACAGAAACCAAACTTTGCACACATATTTATTGGTCAAAGAGAAACATATTTTCAAAGTATAATTTAATTTGCTCTTATATTTTCAAAATGGCGGTGGTTAAAAATCTTTTAATCAAAATAACAAAAACCCATTAACTTTATGTTTAATGTTACATTACAGGGCCTACGCGCCACCGCGGCGCGGCCGTGGCAAAGAAGCCGCGTTGTGCCAGCTGAACTCCGCGTGTTAGCCACGGCCGCGCCGCGTTGGCGCATGGGCCCTGTATTCTAACATTAAAAGTGCATTTTCTCGGTTATCTGTGGACAGATTTCGTTCACCAAAGTACCGTTCGATTTGAAATTAAAATTCCAATCTTTTTGTATCGTGTAAAAATTTTATAAAGCTTATGGGTAACCGCGCGGCATATCAGCCGCCCAATGTGTTAACCTCCATTTAATCTTGTAGGCGACTGCTCGAACGGCGGAGACTGCGAAACTACCCCCGCGGCAGAAACCGTCCAATGTGTAACGAACGTTATGGTCGACCGAATTACTGGAGGGTCCGGATTTTCAAGGGCCGGATTATCGAGGTTGTACTGTATTTCTTGAATATCCCGCCATCTTGTCCTAATGTGTCATAATTAACTGATACTCGGGGGTATTTCTTTTGCACATGTATATGTTAGGACTGTTGATTTCCGGGTCCGTCCATACCTTGATCCACACGTCCGTCACACCAACGCAAAAATAGGGACTTCTTCGTGGGACATCCGTTATATAATTAATTATACTATATTATATCCAGGTATTTTAATCCAAATTACATATAAGTAATGAGTGTATTCATGTGGACTTGAAACATAAAAACAATAATGACAAATTGAGAAAGACTATTATTTTATCTTACACCAGGGTGTAAGATAAAATAATAATAATAGGGTACCTTTGATCATTTTACAGCCTGGTAAACACATACACGCGCACGCGCGCGTTTACTTACTCACACACACAAACATAAACACATGCACATGTCAAATATTCCTTAATATACACAATATCACCCGGTAGCTAAAGGAAGGTAAAAAAATGTAACAGCTGATAATTATAATAAACGTAATAATATATGTATAAAAATTGTAACTATTTTTTTTGTCAACATATAACATTTTACTTTTTAATCTAAATATATAATCCCCAGAAACAGTAAAATATTAACGTGTGAATAAAACCTTTCATCGAGTACAGTGAGTATTTATATTTATAATTTTACATTGAATGAGTGAATGATTCTGACAGCATTTGATAGTAAAGCGTATTGCTAATTGTTTACATTTGAAGATATGATAGTTTAAAGAAGCTTTCAAAATATTTAATTGCAGCTGTTAGTTTTGTAAACTCAAAATGTCAATAACCTAAAGGTACACCATTTTATGGCTTCTAGGTTGGAGCCCAGAGTTGGACGGGTTTCCACCAAACTTCACCGAACCCATCCTCAAATCATGCTCAATAACACACATATATACTTCCTCTTTTATGTATTAAAATTTTATTTTTTAATTTTTTTTCAACGTGCCACTATTCCTAAACATTAATCTTTAATTATTACCGATTTTAATTAAAATAAAGTTTATATGGTTATCCTAGTATTAAAATAACGTTAAGAAAATAAATGGTTAGATTCAGCCTATGTTTAAGAACACATTGTCTTAAAGTGTGTACTTAATAGAAACATTTTTGTTATTTTTTCGCTCACATGACATTTTATTTTTTTGCGGCCATTTTTACCACAATAAATGTAACATATGTCGTTATAAAAAACAAAATAACATAATCAACAAATAACTTGTGGCAGCATGATAAGTTATATTTTCCAAGGAATTGCTTTTAAACCTTCATCTCAGTAGTTGCTAGGGAATTACAAGGATTTTAAAATCACTTGTTTATTATTCACTAGATACAAATATGTTCTGATATGACTTGTATTGAACATTCTTACGCTGCTAATTTTTATGTTTTATATTTTTATTTACGTATAAAAATTTGTTGGTTAACTCTTTAGTTTTTTGAACGTATACTTTTTATCTAAATATGAATAAAGCAAACTTAACGCATATCTATGGATTTACTTATGCCAGGTCACCTCCATAGTTATAATTATTACTTATGAAATGGGAATTAATTAAAAATAAGAGTTTGTAAAAATAGTTGTACTTTATTGTACTATCACGTATAAAAAGTTACACTAATGATCGATGTTGTATTTACAGTGTTGATGACTTGATTGGTTTCATATCCCTTAGTACTTGGGGTAAGAAGGGTACTTGGGGGCGGAGTACGAGGGGTAGGCGGGGGCGGCGTAGGGCTTGGGGGCGTAGGCGGGGGCGGCGGCGTAGCCCTTGGAAGGCTCCTTGTGGACAACAGCCTGGAAGCCGTATCCGTCGTCGGAGTACTCGACGATCCTCTTGGTGCCGTCGGGCTCGTACAGCTCGTAGACTCCCTTCACGTAGTCTCCGTCACGCTCCTCGTGCTGGCTCTTGATGTCGTAGGTGCTGTCGTCATGGACGGAGTAGTCGAAAGCGTACTTGGGGTAGGCGGGGGCGGGTTCCTCGTACTTGGGAGCGTAGGCCTTGGGGGCGTATGAGGGGGCGGGGGCGTATTTGGGGGCAGGGGCGTAGCCTCCGTACTGGGGCATAGCCGAAGCGACGGCCAGAAGGCAAGCGGCGGCGACGATCTGGAACATCATAAATATAATTATAATAATTATTACGATGAATAAATTACATTAATGTAACTAGGAACCAACTAATTCTTATGACGAATAAAAATGTTGTTTGGCAAAACTGGTGTTTTCTTAATACTACAAATAAAAATTGTGTGATATAAATTAATTTATTATAAATGATTATAATTAGGTTACCTCATTTGACATCTTAAAATTTAAACACATCAAGTTTTATTCGCAATATAAATGTATGACGGTTTACTAAAAAAACGCTACTTCATTTTATTACTGAAAATATATTAAATTAAATGTTTAAAAATAATAAGATTTGTAACCCAACTAGATGAAGAATAGTGAAACATTGTTTTAAATTGGTATTAGTATAACAGTAATAATCTGTGTGCAATTTATATTATCTAAACGAACAAATCATGATGGTAACCCATTATTGTATACGAAACTAAGCATAAATAAATACTTAGTCTAACTTATGCTTTTATTTTTTTCATGCAGTAATCTTTTATTAGATATAAATTCACCAAAGATTCTGTAAACTCGTATTTTCTAACTAAGGAAAAATTAGCCTATTGGATATTCTGACTAAATTTAATTCTAAGCTTTCAATATAATGAAACTTTTAAAAACTAGCCATAAGCTTTTATATCCTGTAAGGTTTACTTAATAATGTAGTCGATGCACTTAAACTAATAATTGAACTACTTTTGATATTCAGTTGAGTAAATAGAGTTCATTGAACCTTTTTAAATACTCTCCACTAGCTGGTTGTTGACAAATAGTAATCTTGAAATATTATTTATTAGCTTGTGATAGCTTTTAGTGGCTAGAACTTTAAGGCAAAACTTATTGATCATCTGTGATCAGTTACAATTAATCATCAAATAATTTAATTTATTCAGTAACTAAACAATTTAATAAGTGCAGTATTTATTTATGTATACAGTCTTACAACTGAATTATTTAAAAATATGGAATAGTTCTTACAAAAAGTAAGGGATGATTTGTAATATGTTCTTTGGTTTGTATAATTTATTAATAAGTATAATGTATCGTATTTAATGTTTAAGGACATATACTATTATATGACTTTTGATTTTTTCATCTTACTGAAACTATTTATTCTCTATAAATGACTGTGTCACAGTACTTGCCTGTCAAGACATTAGAAAATGGAAGAAGGAAATTATTACAGTATGCCTGACAAAAAATATTTTTATTCTTTTTGCCAAAATGAAGTTAAAACAATTGAAGCATCAGAACTTCAAATAGTTGTGAAGAATTATTTTCATAAATAAAGATAATTTAAATAATTTAAAATACTTAAAATGTTGACTAAACTTTTAAACGTTTTTCTAAAATTAATTGTTAATTATTGTAATTGTTAACTCTATGTTTTTAGATCTTAATAATATTTTTTTAAATAATTTGTTTTCCTTATGCCCTAAGTATAAATTTTGAAAAATTATAAATAGACAGTGAGCAAGAGGAGGTCCTGGCCCTACCTTGAAGGACATGTTGAGCTGAAGCACTGACCACGGATGGTTGTCCAGCCGTCCGGTCGGTATTTATATTTGTCAGTTTACAGGGTGCCGGTGGCGGTGGTCAATGTCGGGGGTGGAGGGGGGTTGTCCATGTCCACCTCCCCACGCCTTTCACCTACCACACGACTGTCGCGGTATGCAACATTGGCCCAGTCAACGGTCGGTTCAGGGTTATGCAAGAAAACCTGCCGATTGCAATATTACGAATAATCTAAATAAGTCGATTCGTGGGGGTAGTTTATCGATATCGTATCGGATTTGTGAGTCAATTAGCGACAACTAGTTAGGCAGGCGACGGTAGCGACAGGAGCGACAGGTGGCGGCCGGTGGAACTAGAGGCTAGGTCATTGTCACGCGGACAGCTGACACGTGACAGCTGGCTGATCAGCTGACTCAATAAGTCACCCGGTTGCACGTGATCGCGTGCGGCCAGCTGGCCATCCGCCACCTAAATATCGTGGATGTTTATCTCTTTAGTACCAGATTTGTTAGAGACTAAATAATATAGGATTTAAAGGCCCCAGCAAAGCCTGGATGTGTCTTCCTACTAAATAATATACAGCCGCAGGAATAAAAGTGTTTGTAAAATGGATAAAGTAGGATATGAATGGTCTCACTAATTATCAAATCTTATAGATAATTTTATATTAGGACGAAAATATATTAGGCTGGAAAAAATCTCGTTTTTGTTCCACAGTCCCTCAAAGAGACTCATGCTTTCTTTATGGACCATTATTGTAGCTGCAGTTAACCAAAACAGCTCATTCAGGACCATACTAAAATCCGTTAACAATGAATGTTTAATTTTAATTGTTGTTATATTTGGATTGGTTCATTTTTTACAAAACGTGTTTAGTATTAAATATTGTCACGAATAATTTTTAGAATTAAACATGAAACGCCACAGACCTCTTAAATGAAATCTGTGTTGAGTACATAATAAATGTGTTTTAATGTAGCTTGTTTACTTATCTAGTACACGTTTTATTCTGTCCAATAAAGGTTGGTTCCCTGGTACTAAGTTAAAAAACACACTATAGCACAGTACACACTAGACACTCTTGTCCATAAAAATCCCCCTCTCCCCTTCCCACCGTTTCAAATGGACAAAACACTAACCCCCTGGTATTCGAATTATCCGTGAGTCGAACCTCAGGGGATACAAAAATAATCCAGTGTGAATGTAAGAAGTCCGTCATTAATGTCACAGTTGGATCCAAAATCCAACTGTGACATTAATGACGGTCCAAAATTGGATTCATTAAACATTTATAATGAATCCAATTTTGATCTACTAACTAGAACAATACCAGCCAGAGCCTACTAAGGCTAAAATACCTTATTTGGAAATTTTACAACAGATGGTAAACAATTTAGATTACCCCTAGAAATGGCGACATACCAGGTAGATATTTTATGTTAAGTTTGAATGAGAAATGAATGTAATATGATTGTGGCGCGATCTTGTAGTCTTGTTACTGACTAAGATTAACATGTTCCTCAGACGGGACTGATAGTTAATAGGTCAACAACCCAGACATCTAGGTGACCTGGAGTTTAACGTGGATTACAAACAGGTCTAATTATGTGGATGATCTTTTCGGATGAACTTAGTTTCCAATAGTGCGGAAATGGCGACCTACCCAGGTAGGTATTTTAAGCTAAGTACGAATGAGGAATGAATGTAAGATGATTGTGGCGCAATATTTTAGTCTTGTTACTGACTAAGGCTGACATGTTCCTTAGACAGGACTGTCAATTAATAACCCAACAGCCGATGGCAACTAATGGACCTACAGTTTAACGTGGAATCCGAATTACGAATTGGTCCAATTATGAGGAGGGTCTTTGTGGGTTAACTTAGTATTCAATAGTTCGGACGATAATCCACACCATAGAATATTACATCCACTGGCCATTGCTCACAACTATCCCTAATTCGTGACCTCCAAGTAGGTGGATTACAGGACACGCTACCATCCCAGTACATTTCTCACTTTTCAGATGTTTGAGAGGATTTTTTCTACATGTAGTCTTTGTAGCCTATATGTATGTAGGCCGACTATATGAATTTGTAGGGTAGACCTCCTATTACACTTGACTCTCTGGACCCTTGGGTCTCGTCAGGATTTTACCACAAACAACTCTATTATTGCATTCCTGCACCAACAATGTTATTATTCAATACTAGACTCAGTTACCTTTTTTCTTTTGACCATAAATTAATGAGCCTAGTTTTTGTCAGTATCAAGCTATATTTCATAAAATTAATTTGACTCATAGTGTTCAAACTGCTATTCAACTAAACGTGCTCTACTTTGTGGTTTGATTCTTATATTGGTATAAAGTTGGTGGTTTTATTGCCTGGAAGGAGAACTCCTTCTCGGGGGAGATGACGATCCTTTTGCCACCGCCAGGCTTACTCTCCGTCACACTCCTTATGGCTGTTGATGACGTAGTAGTAATAATTAAGATAATCATTCTTCATTTAGCTGTTTTGGTAAAAAAATTCTGTCTAACATATTAAAAAATAGTTTTGTAAATAGCTATAGTTGTTATAATAATTTTCCATATATTTGAGGTCAAGTTATGTAGAAACACGTATTAGTTTGTATATTTTTATGTGAGATAAGATTTAGAAATAAAATATTGGTTTGGTTTTAGTTATTACTAATATGTTCCAAAAGTAACACACATATCTGTAAAAAGTTTAAACCCCACTGGTAAAGGGATCAATGCTCAATTGGTACTTCACAGCTTAAAAACCAAAAAGGGAGCTAAGTGTTATAAAAATTGTTTGTATTTACTTCCCTGTTTTCAATTAATTTCAACAGCTGTACTTATTTTTTTATTGAAAATTCAATAAAATTAGCTCTGGTAGTTTCTATGGAAACCTGTTTAAAATTTTCGTCTTACCAACTACCCCATAGAACTAAGGCATATTCATGTAAAAATGCTCAAAGACGTCTCTTAGCTGTTATGTATTTTAAAGCGAACATATGATGTCATAATTGTCTATTCGCCTGTCCACTCCCGAAGTGGAAATCACGTGTCACCACCAGTTTCGAGAGTTCCACCAGCGGCTGTGTTTTGAAATAAGTCAGCTGTTTTTTGCCTGTACAAGGGAACACGCGGTTTAGTACAGTGGGCCACGTGTAGGCCGCGCTGCCATAGGTGACACAGCCTCCAGCCACCGGCACCGCAGCTACCGCCGGACCGGTCTACGAGATTTATCGTCAATTCTGCTCCATTTCACAACTTTACTACATTTGTCCAATTATGATCAAGATCGCGTTTTGGTTGCACCGGTTTTTACCACAGGAACAATGCGATTGTTAAGGGCATTGGAATTTGATTTGTAGAACACTACAAACTTTTTGGAACACTCAACTCCCTAACAATCTACAGTGCTTGTCCTATTAATTACTCACTTTCTATAGGAACAATGTTGAGTTCAACCAATCCCTGTTACGTTACTCTCTACCAGACAATACTGTTTTGGTGTCATTTAAAAGTGTACTATAATGTTTAGCGATATAATCAGGTTTTTTTTATAATTTGCTTTGTAGAACCTTAAATTCAGTTGAGCTACAAATTCTCCTCTACAAAATAATGTTGTTGACATTCCCAGATGGTTTATGAGAATTTAAATAAGGAATCCGATCGATTTAGACCTAATTTAATTCAAAACAATCCTATGTAAACTCGTGTTTGTTGACTTTCATGTGTTTAAGTTTTTACCGTAACTCTTAATGGACTAAAAATCCATGATTGAAGCTAATTCATTGGTAACTGATAAAATATTTAATAATCACCTGTTTTGATACAGTTTAAATATGAATATAAGGTACGAACGATGTACACGTTATGTTTAGTTATATTGTGATAAAGGTTTGAAAAGACTGTTTAAATATTGTTATAACATATGCTAGTATGATTTTATTTTGTTGAAAGTGAAAACAACGCTTTTTATGAACTAGGACCAAACCTAATTGGACCAGCGACTTCGTCAACTCTAGCAACTGAGTTAAGGAACTATTTTATGAGTATATTAAGTTACTTATGGTGTTAAGTTTTAACACTGCATGGTCTGCAAACTCTTACAATTAAAAAAGTACTCCTTAAGATGTAGTGATACGTTTAGGTAAAAAATATAGTATAAGCTAGAAAAAAATACTTTTTCAAAGTAGACAACTAAATGAAGATAACGACTTAATGCGAATAACCCCTTGAAAAATTTGTGAATGGTTGTCCTTTGGATTTTTTAAAACTGAGAGTTCGTTTTTAACTACTTAATGTATTATTGGAAATAATGTGTACAACTCTCTTTGCTAGGGCTTATATTCTACACTTAGATATCATTCGTTATTAATTGAAATTATTGAAAGTTATACATGTTCACACGATGTAAAACATACTTTTCTTTGCAGAGCTATCAGGTAAAGGCAGACAGATAAATGTTATTTACAAATTATATTTGGCACGTACAAAAATTTACAGGTTATGAAATGCACTATGTACAAGAAGATGAATATGATTTCTACTATTTGTACTTGGTCAGTAGTACGGCTTGTAGGGTTTGGGTGCGTAAGCAGGCTTTGGCTCGTAGGCAGGCTTACGAGCGTAAGCAGGGGCGGGGGCGTAGCCCTTGGCGGGTTCCTTGGACACCTCAGCCTGGAAGCCGGACCCGTCATCGGAGTAGACGACGATCCTCTTGGAGCCGTCGGGCTCCACCAGCTCGTAGACTCCCTTGACGACATCTCCATCACGCTCCTCCTTCTGGCTCTTGATGTCGTGTGTGCTGTCGTCGTGGACGTAGTACTCGAAGGCGTACTTGGGGTAGGCGAGCTCCGACTCGAAAAACTTTGAGGCTTCAGCAGGTCGTTGTGCTTCACCTCTCAGAGCTTCACTTCTCGGAGCTTCACTTCTCGGAGCTTCGGCCTCGGGCTGCTTAGTCTCAGGAGCTTCAGACACCGGAGTTTCGGACTTGGGAGCGTCAACCTTAGGTTCCTCAGATTTGGGTGCGTAAGGGAAATGGGGGTATGGGAAAGGAAAAGGAGCGTAAGGGAAAGGTATATGGGAATAGTAAGGGTTGAAGGCTTCAGGTTTAGGGGCCTCAGGTTTTGGGACTTCAGCCTTGGGAGCTTCAGGTTTTGGTGTCTCGGGTTTTGGAGGTTCAGGCTTACTGACTTCTGGTTTAGCGGGTTCAGGTTTAGGTTCTTCGGGCTTGGGAGCGTTCGGGACAAAGCCAGTTGTGTAAGGGTAGGGCTGAGGAGCGTAAGGGTAAGGTGCAGGAGCGTAGTAAGGGAGGAAGGGATACTGAGGGGCTGCGGCAGTGACAGCCAGGAGACAGGCGGCGGCGAAAACCTGCAAACAACAAGGGTTAAAAACTATAATTAATTTAGGTTATAATTAATTTGGCTTGAGTAATTTAGGTTTTATCACATTTAGATTTCATAGAAAGATTTGGTTATATCTATGAATAAACTTCTAATACCTCACTATACACCTAATATATAACTAATGAGGTACTTTTGATCTAAATTGAAACGAAATTTGTTTTTGCTTAGTATCATACAAAGATATTAGTTGCTATAATAACTAAATATGACTAGTTGAGAATAATCTAAGAACATACAATCGAGAGGTGGGTAAATTATCTTTTCGTATCTTGGAGTTTTTATCTAAGCAGAAAATTTAATGCAAACACTATATAAAGTTCATTGCATCGACGCTCCAAAAATCTAAGAACAGTTCTAGTGTATTTGATCACAATGTGTGTAATATAACTTTTAGATTACTTATCAGTATTGGATGAATTTGGTGTTATTTTAAACTTAATAGTGTTAATACAAATTCTATAAACTGATTTTTTAATTTTAGGCTCGTAAGTATCCTTGTAAAACAGACCAATATAATTAATTAATTAATAACATAATTAATTAATTAGAATAAATCGTGGTTCAGGCCTCTCGTTAAACTGTTCCCGTAGATTCCCTGGTTTTAGGCTAATAATTAACAGTCCAGTCTAAGGAACGTCCTAGAAGACTACAAGATCTCATTTGTATTTGGTTAAAGATTGTGCATAAAGTAAGGTAAAAATCTTTCAGAAATACAAAAATTATACCTTAAAGCATATACCTTATACTAAAAACAAATACCTTTGTAATAGTTTTTGGAAAAATCAAAATGTGTAATTGTAATATGTACACCATATGCGTGATATGGTTAAAATTTCTAATATATTATGTGGAAAATTGAACTTAGAAAATTATTAGTTTCTATAACATACGATATCTTTCGTGAATTCGACACTCGACATATCAATACACACTCAAGCTATCTCACAAATAATATTCCTCCACCTAATGTCGTATCCATCGACGCGTACTCAGAGAATAAAAACAACGAAGCACTTATCATCTATCATTTACAACACTGATAAAATGTGGACCGAAAATAAAAATTCAAAACTACGAAACCATAAACACAACACAATCGACACCGTCATCACAGAACATCTCACAAGTCATCACAGAACCCACCTTGAGAGCCATGATCACAGTTGCACAGCACAGTATGGTACCTTTCTGGCACGTCCGGTTTATATACTTAAGGCTTTAGGTGCTTCACTAGGTAGAGAGGGAAGAATCCTTTCTCTGGAGGTTAAAAAAATCGCACGTGCCCTCACGAGGACAGTAGGATCTGGGTTAGTTGTGTCATTCAAATATTTGCTCCTGCCTGTAGTTTGAGCTGGGGAGCTTATGTAACATTCCTTGAATAGTAACACGTCCTAAGCGTCCACGAGTTTGATTGAAACAAACGGACATATGATTTAACAGTACATAGTGTTGTGGAAAATACTACAAAATTACTATGTTTAATTATGTAATATAATTATTGTATTTTTATCCAAGACAAAAAGATCATTAACTCG
Organism: Nephotettix cincticeps; assembly: GCA_023375725.1. Taxonomy (NCBI): domain Eukaryota; kingdom Metazoa; phylum Arthropoda; class Insecta; order Hemiptera; family Cicadellidae; genus Nephotettix; species Nephotettix cincticeps. Next base: position 17,703,576 of record CM041788.1, on the reverse strand, counting down.
CTATCGAAGAATAATGTTAGACATCTTTACTATCCCTTTGTCTTTTAACCCGAACGTGTTTAATTCACGCGTTGGCCCAAAATGTCTAGCATTTCCGGATCAAAATTTATGACTAGACTCCTGTCAGATCACCTCTGGTTTCTCTGTGTGACTCACGCTACTGCTACAACTACAGTACTGTACCTAGCTGTCTTTACTCCACTAGCCTCAAGTTTAGATGGACAATTATTGTGGTTTTAACTTACCTGTGTAAAAAGGTTATCATGGATATGTCTAAAAGGAATGTTTTTAGTTCATATAAACAGCTGTTCTTATTCTTTTTTTATTAAAAATTCAATACAATAGTTCTAGTAGTTTCTATGGAAACCTGTTACATATTTTTCATCTTACAAATCACCAAACCCTCCCCCCCAGAGCTAAGACATATCCATGTCAAAAAGTTAGACTATGGATATGTTAAAAATCCATTACAATATTTATAGTAGTTTCTATGGAAACGGGATCTAAACACTTCCGCTGCACTTTTTTGCGTTCCACAAATCTACTGACACCCCCCAGCTTAGACACATCCATGTCACAAAACCCCTTCACTTTTCCGACCCAACATTTTCACCATATGAAACTATGCTTTGAAACAATGCAAAATATGTCGATATCACGTCTAATATGTAGGAGTCAAATTCCGAATTCCTTATGAGAAGCTAGTCATGCGACATGTCAAATAGACACTCATAAAGAATTCGAAAGTTGACTCCTATTCTTACACCTTAGGTACCGCCCAATATTTTTAATTACTACAAAAGTTAGAATATGTACATATTTAAATGAATCCCATGATTGAAAATTACTTTAAATGTAAATTTTAAGAACAATCCAAGGGGGAGGGACTTAAAACCCAGGGTCATGATTTTTACTGATTTTGTACTGGGTTGAGATAGAGAGCCCCATATTCGCCAATCGTCTTTAACTTCCAATACCTTTAAAATGAGGTACACCTTGATGGAGCTTTGACAATTTTGAGTTGCCCTTAAAATCCCCCATTTTTGGGGGGCACTAAAAATTTTAGATAATTTCAAAAGGACTAAGGTTGTATGGTTTCTCAATGGTTATTTATTTCTTCTAACAAATACCAAAAATAATAGGGGGAAGGAACTTTGTAACCACACGATATATATATGTTCAGTAAAGTCGGGGACAAATTTCAAGAGATGATAGTACTCATCAAAATAGACAAAAAATGTCCTATAAACAAGTGTCAAAAAATCCTAAGTTATCCAAAAAGGCCACTAGCCACCATTTCGTATTTGTTACAAAAATCTTCATTTGCAGAACCTTTTAAGCTACAGAAACATTGAACACATCTTTATTCGTTTAAAAGAAAAAGTATATATATTATAAATATTCTTAAAGTATCATTTAGTTTGCTTTTATATTTTCACAGTTGCAGCGGCTGAAAAACTTTTATTTTAAATAACAACAAAACCATTAACTTAACAACATTTTTACAAGACTAATAACAGATTTCAATTTTAATTTAATTTAATCTAATGATATTTTGTTGAACGCAATCTGTCTACGGATAAGCGAGAAAATGCACTTTTAACTTAAGCTTACAGAGCCCATGCGCCACCTCCACACGGCGGTGCTCATTTTTAAAAGTTTAAATTGACCCAGGAAGAATTCCGTAAAACGTTGATAGAGAAGTCTGAAACACCCTGTGTACATGTAATACATGCTATTAAGATTTTTCTATATTCTAACAGTATACTTGTGTTAAAAAATACCATTTCCCTTAAAGGAGTTTTACAACGACGATTGGTCAAACAAGTAAAAAACTAATAATAATTATAAATCATGAATTTCAGTTGATATTTATAAATATAAATTTTAAACTGTATGGCTACCTTTTCAACCTTATTTATGGGCGTTCACATACACTCTAAATCTGTGTGTATCAAGTAAAGATAGGATTCAGCCAAGTGTCATTACTTAAATACTTGATAATTGATTGGCAACTTCGGTATCCTACCTAGGTGATCACTAGGTCTGTAGTGTGCCTCTAATCGTGTTTTTAATTTTGACATATTATTTTAAAACATAAAATATTTAAACATTAGAGACGTTATTATTTTTTCTTGGGAAGTAAAAACAATATCGTTAAAATTTTTAATTTATATATATATATGTATAAATATATATATATATATGTGATGTTAGCACGATAACTCTCGTAAAAATGGTCCGATCGAGACCAAATTTGGTAGAGACGTGTATTCCTACAAATGCTCGGACGAGTTCGTAAACCAGACATATGGTCAATGGGACGTAGTGTTTTGTACAAAAATGGTTTTTTTGCGTTTTCACATGTTTTTAAAAATTTCTAATTTTATATTTACCATTTAATAACAAAAAACACATTAGTTCCTTAAATTTTTCTCTACTAATGGTTACCGAGATATTAAAAATCTAAAACAGTACATGTATTGTCCCAATGTTAATCTTATGAGGATAGGGAAAAATTAATATTTCCCATATTAATGAATATTTTTGGATAAAACTTGATATTTAGCTTCATGTGTAAGTCTATTCATTTACTTAAAATCATAGTTTAGTGTTCACATAAAACTGCATACTCTTTTTAATAATTATATATGAATACAAAACTCCTTTATTTATACAGATGTTAATGAAGTTGGTATAAATGTTAAGATAAAATTATTTATGGTAGAAATGCCTAATTTCAGTGTTCCTCACAGCAGCAAACCTGCACACTCTTTGCCTTGTAATCAGGAGAAAGCAACATTCCATTTTATAAATTTTTTTTAATTGTATATTTATTTTTATTTAATTTAATCCAACATTTTTGTTTTTTAATTATGGATTCTCTTTATTCAATTGTTTTACGTTGGATTTATTTCGAATACAACATCGTGATGGTAGAGGCCTTGCTGGCGAAATATTTTGTTTAAGACCCTTAAGATCAACGTTAATTTTGTGACAGCTTATACCGTTACCCGATAGTATGGGTGACGGATGGTTGAGGTGTAAATTAAAGGGATCCAGGAAATTACATTATTATTTTTTATTTTCCATAAAAATACAATTAACGCCTGTTTATTTTTTGCGATAGTCAAAAAGTACCTTAATTATGTTTTTACGTTAAAATAAAAGGAAAATCTAATTCCCTAGATAACCACTTGACCTCTAAATTGATATCTTAACCATATGTTAACTACTATCGCGTGGTCAATAATGCTGTTGCAAAATTAAAATCGCTATAAAGGGACTTAAATCCAAAATAACGGACGTTCTGCAGACTCTTGATTTTAAATTTATAAACCTTAGTAAGGAGAACATTTAAAACATCTAGCCTATCGTGTTTGCTTATGACCTAATTTTATTTCCTCATTTTATTCTGTTGAATAATTTTTGTTATTATTTATACTTTGAAGTTTTTAGATTTTCATTACTGATGTTAACAATTCTATCAGATTTACTCATTGAAATCAAATAAATATAAATGTATAAATCACTACGCCATTATGTCAACATAACATTATAGGCATTACACTAAAGTTTTCAGGGGAAACACTGTAAATAAGAAGGTGTATTTTAAAAGGTATATTTGCAATGTACAAAATTATAAAAAATGAAATGAAATATATACAGGTGGAAATTGAAATTTACACTATTTTCTGCTAAAATCAGTAGTATGATTTGTAAGGCTGAGGTGCATATGCGGGTTCAGGAGTACGGGCGTAAGCAGGGGCGGGGGCGTAGCCCTTGGCGGGCTCCTTGGACACCTCAGCCTGGAAGCCGGACCCGTCATCGGAGTAGACGACGATCCTCTTGGAGCCGTCGGGCTCCACCAGCTCGTAGACACCCTTGACGACATCCCCATCGCGCTCCTCCTTCTGGCTCTTGATGTCGTGTGTGCTGTCGTCGTGGACGTAGTACTCGAAGGCGTACTTGGGGTAGGCGAGTTCTGACACGGACCCGTCTTCGCTTTGGGCTTCAGCTTTAATGGTTTCAGGTCGCGAGGTATCAGGTCTAAAGGCTTCAAATCTCTGGATTTCAGATCTGAATACCTCAGGTCTTTGAGATTCAGTTCTAAAGGCTTCAGTTCTTTGGGATTCAGGTCTAAAACCGTCAGTTCTTATGGCTTCTGGTTGCAAGGTATCAGATCTAACGGATTCAAATCTTCGGGATTCAGGTCTAACAGCTTCAGTTTGCAAGGCTTCAGATCGTTCAGCTTCCGGTCTCTGGGCATCAGGGCGAAAAGATTCAGGTGTCTGGGCTTCAGTTCTCGATGGTTCAGGTTCAAAATCTCCAGTCCTCGGAGCATCAATCTTTGGCTGTTCAGTCTTAAGGGGTTCAATATTTGTGGCTTTGAGATTCTGTGAGCCAGACTCTGATGTGGGAGCAGATGCAAAATTGTAGTATGGGAACGGGAAAGAAGCGTATGGGAAAGGTACAAGAGAGTAGTAAGGATTGAAGACTTCAGCTTTAGGTTCTGGTTTCGTGGCTTCAGCCTTAGTAGCTTCAGGTTGAGGGGCTTTAGTCGTGGGTGTCTCAGGCTTGGGAGGCTCAGCATTACTGGTTTCGGGTTTAAATTCTTCTTGTTTTGGTATGAATCCAGTGGAGTAAGGGAAGGAAGGGGGTGCGTAAGGGAAAGGCGCGGGGGCGTAGTAAGGGATGAAAGGGCGGTGGGGAGCAGCAGCAGCGACGGCCAGTAGACAGGCGGCGACTGCAACCTGCAACACAAGTATAAGTTAAACTATGGGTGGATAAGTGGAGGCCCTACCTGTTACTACACCTAGCCTAAGAGTCACGCTCTACCCTTCGTTACATTTATTTAATGAAATATATTGATACGATGATTTATTTTAATCCAGTATATAAAGGAATGAATACATTGAGTTAAAATGAATCATGGCATCAATAAATTTCATTGCGTAAATGTAATTTTATCTAGGGTGTCCATGAAAAACGTTTCTCTTCGGTGAGTGATAAGGTACATTAAAAGGAAGAAAAAAGTTCCAATACAGGTATGGCCTAAAACGCTTATTTTCTCAGATATCCGCCATTTTGTATTTTTCACAAAATATTTCAAAAAATTTCTAACGGATTATTTTCAAATTTGGTATGTGTTTTACACTAGTAAACTACTATTATAAAAAAATAACTAGCATGATCCAAGCTCAAAATCCAAAACCACGGCCATTGTATGTTTTACTGTTTTCAAAGTATTTTAGTTTTCAATTTTTAAATGGCCGTCATTTTGAATTTTGAGCTTGTATCATGCTAGCTGTTTTTTAATAAGAAGATTTCTTTCCCTGAAGATTCTTGAAAGTCACTTTCTTAAATTTGATTTATTCCCTAGCATATCATTATGTCTTATCATACAATTTTAATATAAAATACACCAAACCTTTCTTGTGAAACCTTTTATTGGTTTTAAAGATAATAGATTAATACTACTTATCGTAAATAAATCGTTAAGTATTTGTATCTATTACCAACAACTTGTAGGTTTTAATATGATAATGATATAATAATTTTAACTTTCTTGATTGAAGCTGTAAAATTTTTCTTGTTTCAAAACAATATCTCCAGAGGTATTTTTATGAAGTGAGAAATGGTATCCTATAAAAGATCTATTGATAAGTTGACGCAGAAGGGAATTCAAACATTTAAATCTACGGTCTCCTGTTTTGAAGTCTAGGACGAATCGAGGGGCTTTAAAGAGTCTCTGAGGTTAAATTTAACCAAACTGATAAATTAGTCAGGTTTTAACATTAGACACTAGTATAATCTGTTTTTAACATCTCCTAGTTCATTTTATCATAGTATGACAGAGAAAAGGTTTAATAATTTAAATAAATATAAAATACTATCCATATAAACCTGTACGAAGTTGTAACTCTTACTAATATTATTATGGCTGTTATTATGTTTTGATTACGTCCAAATACAATTATAGTTTTAATTTAAAACTGTAAAAAATATTGAAATTTAACACTAAAAAGTTAATATTTTATAGTAACCGAAGTTGTATACACACTTTTTGACGAAGCCCAAAACGCTTGTATTTATATGATGTTACTATATTCAGTTCGGATTGTAACTTGATTTTTCATTTTAAATTTATAATTGATTTAAAAGTTTTTAGTATACTATGTAATATAAAATATCATTGGTGCTTGGGTATAATAGTTTTACTTTTAGCAATCCTTAACTATAAAATAACAAACTTCACATTTGTTTAAAAATCGTAAACAAAATAAAATAAACTTACTGTTAATATGTGTAATTAATTTGCAGTGATAAAATTTAATGCTATTGGTTTCGAACATAAGCATTCATTTTAAACATTTTACTCACTTATAATCGATTACTCTCTTTGATAGTAACCATCGTTTTGCTAAAACGCACATACAATTTTTTTTATGTAATGAATAACATTTTTCTGTTAATTGCTTTGAACTATGATGTATTTGGTTATTTTTACGTTTTATACCCCATAAAAGCTGAATTGGGTCTCAATTTCTGTCTTTCTTACTACCTTATTGTACGCTGAATATGGTATATTTTTTGCGCTTCTCTACAACAAACGTAAGCCCTAAGCTATGAAACTTATTTTATTATTTCATATCTTTCAGAGAAGCCTTTTGTTAACTTTAACCTGACACACAACCTATTAGTATAGAGTAATAAGCACTCAAAAACATCAAATTTGAGCGATATTAGCAACATTGTTTTAAGTACTAGTAAGTTTTACTAAAAGTATTTAACAACAGGATAACTAAAATTAATAATATATGATTACATTAATCATTGATTTACTCCAGTACCAAAATAAATCTTCATATGTTTGTCCTAATAATGAGTACTGTATTGTGCTTTTTAACATTGGTTTAAGGGCATCTGCTTGCCTAACGGTTAGCATCTTGGACTTTGGTGCAAGAGGTGACGATCCCTGGGATGGCTACAAAATTTAAATGGGAATTCCAAAAAATATTGTAATTCGTGGCTGCATAGCTTTGTAATGCCTGCCATTGGCAAAACAGAAAAAATTGGTTCACGCGACCCGTGCAAAGGATGGGATAACTGCTAGTATAACATACAATAATGAATCAAAGCTCTTGCTAACATAATTCTATTAATATATTTATAAACTAAAAATCATTGGGTAGGAAACTCAGTTCAGTTCAGAAAAGTATTAATAACAACAGCTGTATACTGCCTGTAAATTATGTTATTTTTGACGTAAAGTAGACAACAGTATTAAGTCACGTCTATACAAAGGGCTTAAAATAAAAATAATTAATTTTAAAAGTAGTAAAATAAACATCAGTTATTACAGAATGTATCACACTATTACCCACCTTGAGAGCCATGATCACAGTTGTTTTGCACAGTGACACCCTTCTGGCACGTCCTGTTTATATACTTAAGTCTTTTGGCACTTCACGTGGTAGAGAGGGAAGAAGCCGTTCTCTGAAGGCGAATATATCGCACACGTGCCAAACTTGCATGGGAAATAAGATCTGGGTTAGTTGAATGATTTAAATATCTGATAGTATTACGCAAGGCTTCCTATACTTGTTTTTCATCGTATACGTTTTCTATTTACCATCGTCATAACAGTTGTGTATTAAAATGTAACCGTACTATGTAATATTTCAAAAATACAACTTATTTGTTATTTATTATTTGTGTACTCCATACATAAAAACATGCACTCTAAAATCGTACTAAAATATTAATTATTAAAAATTTATCTTTCTACCCTTCTACTCTTTTACGTAATATGTCTTTCAAATTGTTTTAGAGTTGACTTTAAAATGTCTCCTAATATCCCTCATGATATAATAAAATACCTTAGTGGAAAAATCAACGCAATTCAATATTTAAGTTTCCGATGGGAACTTTTGTTTCAGTTCCTTCAGCTTTCAATCACCTTGTATATTATATATTAATTAATACATAGTTAAAACAACTAAGATAAAATTAATATAATTATAAGACGATTTAGTTATATTTCTTCTGAGAATATCACGAAATAAGATTGCATCTCTTCTAAACATTAAATTTACTAAATAGAGGACTCATCTTAGATCATTATGGTCTGATCTGGCTACGTGTCTGACCCCGATAACATTTTCGTGTTGGTTTACATTGAGATATGTATTCGTACGTTTTATTTTTTGACACCTAATACCTATTATTATTATTATTATTACCTTTTTAAGATTGCGACCTACATAGGTAGATATTTTAGGTCCAGAATGAATGAGAAATGAGTGTAGTCTGACATGTTCCTTAGACAAGGGTGTTAATTAGCCCTACAGCCAATGGCATGCATCTTAGGGACCCTCAGTTTAACGAGTTATCCGAAACTCACAATTTTGTCTCAGAATTACGAACTGGTCTAATTATGAGAATTGTTAGCGGGTAAACGTAGTCAATAATTGGTTTAAACATTTCTTGTTTTAATGTCTTATTGTATTTTCTAAATTTTGAAATATTGAGTATTGACGAATTTAAACTAATTGAATATAAATATATAATTTTTGGACAATGAGGTCCATTATTTCAAGCAACCATTTTATATCAATATATCTTAGCTCTGGGGTTGACGGGAGTTTTGGTAATATGTCGGACCAAAATTTGAAACGGAAATAACGTTATTTGGTTTGTGACGTCAGCTGTTTAGAGGAACGGAAAACATTTCCTTTAAACATATTCATGATCGAAACAATTTCCAAGTAAATATTATTTTAACAGTATTTGAAACTGCATCTGAAGCCAGTTTTTGGAATGAAAGTCTTAGAAGTTCTGTCATATTTATTCTAAATTATATCAAAACTATATTGTGTGACTTATGCTAAAGTATAACTAGTTTATATTTGAGAATGAAATATTTCTTCTCTACCGCAACCACAAAATAGAACAAACCGTGTACGATTAAGTATATAGTAAGTGTAGACATGTGTAATAGCACACAGTTTTTGGAAATACCTAATAACCTACGAAAGAAAAAAAACATTTTTTCAAAATTTATTTGCATGTAAAAAAATGTACAAATAATGAAATGAAATATATATACAGGAAAGTAAAGATGAAAATTTGCACTATTTTCTACCGAAGTCAGTAGTATAACTTGTAAGGTTTGGGCGCGTAGGCGGGGGCGTAGACCTTGGCGGGCTCCTTGGACACCTCAGCCTGGAAGCCGGACCCGTCATCGGAATAGACGACAGTCCTTTTGGTGCCGTCGGGCTCCACCAGCTCGTAGACTCCCTTGACAACATCACCATCACGCTCCTCCTTCTGGCTCTTGATGTCGTGTGTGCTGTCGTCGTGGACGTAGTACTCGAAGGCGTACCTGGGGTAGGCGAGGTCCGACTCTTCAGCTTGAGCTTCTGACTTGAAGGAATTTTCCCTAGAGGATCCAGACGTGAATGATTCTTCCTCGATAGGCTCAGACGTAAATGATTCTGTCCTAGTAGGTTCGGACTCAAATGATTCATCATTGGCGGGTCCAGACCTAAATGATTCTGTCCTAGTAAGTTCGGATTCAAATGATTCATCATTGGCGGGTCCAAACCTAAATGATTCCGCCTTGGAGGGTCCAGACCTAAACGATTCTACATTGGAGGGACCAGACCTAAATGATTCCGCCTCGGAGGGTCCAGACCTAAATGATCCTGCCTTGGAGGATCCAGACCTGAATGATTCTACATTGGAGGGACCAGACCTAAATGATTCCGCCTCGGAGGGACCAGACCTAAATGATTCCGCCTCGGAGGGTCCAGACCTAAATGATCCTGCCTTGGAGGATCCAGACCTGAATGATTCTACATTGGAGGGACCAGACCTAAATGATTCCGCCTCGGAGGGTCCAGACCTGAATGATTCCGCCTTGGAGGGTCCAGACCTGAATGATTCCGCCTTGGAGGGTCCAGACCTGAATGATTCCGCCTCGGAGGGTCCAGACCTAAATGATCCTGCCTTGGAGGGTCCAGACCTAAATGATCCTGCCTTGGAGGGTCCAGACCTAAATGATTCTACATTGGAGGGTCCAGACCTAAATGATTCCGCCTTGGAGGGTCCAGACCTGAATGATTCCGCCTCGGAGGGTCCAGACCTAAATGATCCTGCCTTGGAGGGTCCAAACCTAAATGATTCCGCCTGGGAGGGTCCAGACCTAAATGATTCCGCCTTGGAGGGTCCAGACCTGAATGATTCTACATTGGAGGGACCAGACCTAAATGATTCCGCCTCGGAGGGTCCAGACCTAAATGATTCCGCCTCGGAGGGTCCAGACCTAAATGATCCTGCCTTGGAGGGTCCAAACCTAAATGATTCCGCCTGGGAGGGTCCAGACCTAAATGATCCTGCCTTGGAGGGTCCAGACCTAAATGATTCCGCCTTGGAGGGTCCAGACCTAAATGATTCTACATTGGAGGGACCAGACCTAAATGATTCCGCCTTGGTGGGTCCAGACCTGAATGATTCTACATTGGAGGGACCAGACCTAAATGATTCCGCCTTGGAGGGTCCAGATCTAAACGATTCTGCCTTGGAGAATCCAGACCTAAACGATTCCGCCTTGGAGGGACCAGACCTAAATGAATTTGCTTTAAAGTACCTAGACCCGAATGATTCTGTCCTGGCCGGTTCAGACTCTGGCTCGGCTGCTTCAGTTTTGGTAGCTTTAGGTTGTGAAGCCTCTGGTTCGGCCGTTTCAGCATTTGAGACTTCTGGTTTGGCGAAATCAGTCTTGGGTGCTTCAGATTTAGTGGAAAAGGAGAAAGAGAAGGGTGCATGATCGTAAGGGAAAGATGCGTAAGTGATGGGGACAGGGGCGTAGTAATGGCCGAAGGGGAGCTGAGGAGCGGCGGCGGCCACGGTCAGCAGACAGGCGGCGGTGAATATCTGTGAACAACAATCATTTTGTCAAAAATATTCATATACCATTATTTAAAACTAAATTACGATCAAATTTATATTTTCAATTCAAGTACAACATTCCTGATCGACAACCAAATGTTATTCTTATGGAATACATCAGTATCTTTCTTATTTCCTAATATTTTCCCATGAAACTTAATATGCAGCGCAAGGTCACATAACCCAACAAAATCCACCCGACAAAGCTTGGTATTACTGGGGAGGGGGGTTCTCCCCCATAAAATTCCAACAGTTAATTTAACATTGTTTCTCTTTTTGTTATTTTCATAAATTGGGTTAAATTATTATTTTGAAGCAAAAATGTATTACATGATATTTATATACAATTTACCAAATATGATATTTTTATTACAGATTGTAGTTTTTAAATTAACTTAAGGGAGAAGGTATGTGTCAGTCCACTACCGTTCATTAAATAAACACCCAGGATAACCTAGGATATTTATAACACTTACTCCCTGCCCTTACTTCAAAAGATTTAGGTATTGTATTTTGCATTAGACAAATGCAAATGAGATGGGGACTACACACATGTTAACCTTCTAAATAAAAAAATTATGTTTTTACTTCCCTATTAGATCATGGATAGTCTAAAGGAGATGTTTTCAATTCATGTAACCAAATTGTGACGCCACTAACCAAATGACGTCAATTTTCAAATTTTGGTCTCGCAAATTAGAAAAACCTCCCCCAGAGCTAAGACAAATCAATGTGAAGCTGTTTAAAATATTGTAATTATTTATAATGTAGCTTGTAATGAAATTATCAAATTTATTGTTAAATTGTTTAAAATCTTATGATGCATTCAATTGTGTCAAAAACAAAAATTTATTATCTTTTAGGTATTACCTCCAAAATATATTATCTGATCCTAAAATTAGAGTTTGGAATGTTTTTATTTTTAAGTTATTATTCCAGCTACTGCTTTCAGATATTACTAACCTTTATACAACAATCTTTAGGCCCTTATTAATAACATAAAGTAAGATTTGCAGATTTCTCGTCCAATAAATTAAAAACAATAACATAGTATTGCAACATTATTAACAATATAAGAACTCTATTAATATATTTTCTGATTGAGCAATTATCACCCTAACATAACGGATAAACTAAATTTTGGTTAACACATTCAGTTTTTTTTCACTGATAACAATTAAATATTACGTTATTATTGATTTTGTTAGCCTTGGTACTTAATTTTGGTCTGGCATAAAATAAAACATTGTATTTTTCAATGAAAAACTTAAATCTATTCATATCGAAGAATGTTATATTTCAATATAATATTACTCTTTAAAAGTCTAATGATTTTTCCTATATGCCATATTTTAATAACAAAAACTATACTAAAACTAATATATTTCAAAACTTATCGTACCAGAATACAACGCTGTCTATTTAAATGTGTCAACCTTGTCTGGATCCGTATACAGTTTACTTTATTAATTGAGTAATATTTGACTTTTATGAACATATTGCAATTTTTTCCTGAAAACCCCTTTAATATTTTCTCCCAACTTCTTTTTGAAAGGTTAATAATTATGTTAGTTTGTACAATCGTTTAAAAAAATTAATTTTGAAAGCTCCAAAATAAGTCACATTGGTGTCAAAGCTCCAAAATTTACTGTTTGAGTCGACACGTACATTTGGATTGTTTTTTCGAAAAAAAACAGATGAAAAAAATATTGTGGTTGAACACATGTTGGGATTAAACACACTACACCCTAACAAATCGTTACGTCAAGTCTAATCTTCCAGAGTAATCTCACAAGTATTTAAGCCTTATTTAATTGAATTGTAGCACTAATTAAAACACGGTATACACTACGTTACAGAACGTTTACAATCTATCACAGTATATAGGAAATCCTTGATGTTTGGTACCATCCAAAGTAAGAAAATTCACTTGAATTTTAAAGTCTTAATAAAACCTTAATAAACTTTATAGTATTGTTTTCTCAATATGTGGAGGTAAAAGGCAATGCTATTGATTTTGAACATGAACAGACATTGTAAAGACTTTGCTATGTTGGTTAATTTTAACATGGATATGTCTTAGCTCTAGGGGGGTGTTAGCAATTTGTAAGGCAAATATTTGAAACATAAGACATTCCCTTTAGACACACCCATGATCTAACCTATTTCCCGCAGGGAAGTAAATTAAATATAAACATGTTTTTAAACAGTTGAGAGACTATCAGTTTGATTAAATATATATGAATAATAACATACGAGTACAACAATTAAGTGGAGACCTTCGAGTATATTAAAATAGTTACCGCTAAACATTTTTGGGTAGGAATCTATTCCGTTTTTGAGGAAAAAATATTTTATACTCCCTGTAAATAATAATATACTTAAAAACACAGAGCACAAAAGAGTATCGCCTATGTATATAAGTAAACTTTAAAAAAATCCGAAGCATTAAAAATAAAAATTTTGAACTTTAGAAAAAGGAAAATAAACACAGATCACAGAACGTATCACAAGCCATCACAGTATCACAGAACCCACCTTGAGAGCCATGATCACAGTTGTAGAGCACAGTGACACCCTCCTGGCACGTCTGGTATATATACTTCTGTAGTTTGGTCTGTGAGAGAGGGCGATCTGTTCCTATTATGTGAACTCGTGGTGTGATCCCGGCACGTGTAGCATGTTGACCGCGTTACCACTCTTTATTTGGACATTGTTCACATTTTGGAAAGTGGTTTCGTACGTGTTAGTACTTAAACAAATGGCTTAGAACTTTATTGGGTCCGTCTCAGTGAATATACATTAATTTACTCTATTGCCTGACATATATCACACGGCAGCTTCGATGTAACGCTCTGGTCCAAAACCAGCGGCCGATGAATCCTGTCTGATTATGAGCGGTCACCTCTGGCTAACCTATGTGACCACACCGCTGAGGTACCTCACTGACTGTAATTCACTTCATAGGCCCTAGGGTTATGGTGTTGGGCATTTTAGTGTTTTTAGAATCAAATGAAATTAGAAATTAAGATTCAAGTCTTCAGAGGCCATTAATTTTAATCCTCTACATATTTTTATTTAGAATACTTCACTCACTTTACGGTAGAAAGGCAATCTTTCGTTGTTGTTTTTAACCTTTTATTCCACGTAATACCTTAATTTTAAACTCTATAGTAAAACTATAAAATAAAATATACTTTTAAATATGTTTCTTTCATTTTAACTTTATTTATTATAAGGTGTAATATTATACTTTTTAATCTTACCTTTTCTATAAAACAATTTGTGAGATATGGTCTGTAAATTTTAACAGTTTAAAACTGACAAATAAACAGGAAAGATTATATTGAATCCAGTAAATAACAAATTGTTACACGAAATATTCTACTGAAAGTAGTGTTGGCTAACTTTTAGAACATGACAAACATGTTCAATATAAATATTAGATTTATGCCTAAAGTTTTGCTTGCTGTTATTTGTTTACGTGATGAATTTCATGAACTTTTTAATTAATCACGAAGCCAGGAATTAATCATAAACTTTATGTACGAATCATATGAGTCTGTAACAAAATTATTCTACTGAATACACTGTTTGACATACGAATAGTTTATGACTTAAGATCATACTTTGTCTTATGGTTTATTTTTAAAAAATATAATAAATTTTAATAACGAAAATAATTAAAATAGTAATACTATTGGCTACTATTAGCAGCCAATAAAATACTATATTTAAAAAATAAATGTTAAAATCTAAAATTGTAAACTTGAGGAGATTTGCTAATGTGAGCTGAGTGAAAAATCACAGTTCACAGTTCAAATTGTCAATGCATCATTTTACTGCAGGGTATTTGCTATTTAATTATATTTTACCAGAGTATAGCACTAAGTTTGACTCTCCTCTGTTCATTTCTGGTACAAATGGAGGACTAAACACCTTTATTCCTCCACCTCACAAGTCTCTCAAGATCTCGTGAGATCATGAGAGTCCCTGGCTAGAATATGGGACCGATGCCACTATAGTACCTTATTATCATTAATTGAATTTCACAAACTGTGTGGTGGCCATTTGGACATTGATCATAACTACGTTTTAGTTTTTGAGGTCTGTACATTTCATCCAAACTCGTTTTGACTACGTATGGGTTATTAAATGTGTATGTATATATAATACTCTTAAGTATATTTGTAGCACAGAGTGGTGCATAGTAAGGTTATCTTACTCATATAGAACATTATTGAAGCTATATCCACTTGCATTAAGTTGTTCACCTGTCAATTCACCATTTATTTATACCTAATTATCTATGGAAAGAAAATTAATAATTTAAAATGTAATATTCAATATTATAAGTGTCTTGTATGATTTATGATGAAATCTACTTAATTTAACTCATTTACATTTTAAAAACTAATACCTTTACTTTATTGTAGCCACGAAATAAAAGAAACAATATGAAAAGTCCTGTATGGTGTTTACATATTTTATAATATGTATGGTAAAATTTTATTAATTCAATTTAAGAAAGTTGTGCCACAGTGCTGGTTATAGGAGAAAAATATAAACCTCACTTTTAAAAAGTGTATTTGCAATATACAAAAATATACAAATAATGAAATGAACTATATACAGAGGGGTAATGATGAAAATTTACATAATGTTCTGCCAAAGTCAGTAATACGATTTGTAAGGCTTCGGTGCGTATGCGGGTTCAGGAGCACGGGCGTAAGCAGGGGCGGGGGCGTAGCCCTTGGCGGGCTCCTTGGACACCTCAGCCTGGAAGCCGGACCCGTCATCGGAGTAGACGACGATCCTCTTGGAGCCGTCGGGTTCCACCAGCTCGTAGACTCCCTTGACGACATCTCCATCGCGCTCCTCCTTCTGGCTCTTGATGTCGTGTGTGCTGTCGTCGTGGACGTAGTACTCGAAGGCGTACTTGGGGTAGGCGAGTTCCGACTCTTCAGCTTGAGCTTCTGACTTGAAGGATTCAGCTCTGGTGGGTTCCGACCTAAATGATTCAGCTCTGGCGGGTTCAGACCTAAATGATTCTGCTCTGGCGGGTTCAGACCTAAATGATTCTGCTCTGGCGGGTTCAGACCTAAATGATTCAGCTCTGGCGGGTTCAGACCTAAATGATTCAGCTCTGGCGGGTTCAGACCTAAATGATTCTGCTCTGGCGGGTTCAGACCTAAATGATTCTGCTCTGGCGGGTTCAGACCTAAATGATTCAGCTCTGGCGGGTTCAGACCTGAATGATTCTGCTCTGGAGGGTTCGGACCTAAAGGATTCTGTCCTGGCGGGTTCAGACTCTGTCTTGGCTGCTTCAGTTTTTGTAGCTTCAGATTTAGTAGCCTCAGGTTTGCTGGCTTCAGCTGTAGAGGCTTCGGGTTTTGTAGCTTCAGTCTTGGATGCCTCAGATTTAGGGGCAAACCCGAAAGGGAAAGGTGCGTGAGCGTAAGGAAAAGGTGCGTAAGGGAAGGGTACAGGAGCGTAGTAAGGGTTGAAGGGGAACTGTGGGGCGGCGGCAGCCACGGCCAGCAGACAGGCGGCGGTGAATATCTGTGAACAATATTCATTTTGTCAAGAATATTCATATACACAATTATTTCAAAACAAATTAAGAAATTCAACTAATTTTGCTGATCGAACGACGGAAGAATACATTTTTGTAATCGCTATACCGGCATAAAATACACACTTTTCACAGGATGATTAATTCGCAAGATGATAATGTCGTTTGTTTTTTTGCAGACTAATATTTTAACAGAATTATCTATAGGTACTATTAAAATATATTATTCTGTAAGGTTTTTTGTGATGTCGTAATAGTTTTATAGAAAAAGCGTTGAAATAAATCTTAAGTTATCATAATATCTGAATATTAATTGCACTGTACTGTGTACAAAAGCTACAATTGATGATGTGAAGAGTCCACCGAAAAAAGAACGAAAGTTAATTTTCTGTTGTAATGCAATACTCAAAAGTCTTTATTCAAGAGACGAAGTTAGGACTTGCAAGTCCTCTCTACCACTTAACCTCTCTAACCAACATAGCACCATAGCACTCTACCCACTAGCATAATACTATAAGAATAATACTATGCTTGATTTGAGTAGAAGTTTAAGGTCTTATACTTTTCACAATAAGAATGACAGTCAACCAAGTTAAGCCACTTTTAGTTTCAATATACTTTACAATAAAGATAAGTGACACTTATGCATTGTATACACAAAGGATGAGAGCCAATAATCATTCGTTAGTACTTACCATTGGTTAACCTTTTTATTTATGTAATTTACTGTAAAGAATCTCCAATTTTTAAACATATTCACTATATAAAGTAAATTTATTTAATATATGTAATTAACAAAAGAAAGTTTTTATAAAAAAATATATGAAAAACTTTAACACTAAAATTTTTCTCCTGAAAAGTTCTGTTAAAGTTACTGTCATAATTTTTGCTGTGGACTCTTTGTTTGAAATATGGCTTCTAGATGTTTGATCCGAAAAACATTATACAAACTTAAAATATTTAACATAAGTTTATAATGGGACTAGTTCGTATTAATATAAAGCTTGAATTATAAACAAATCTTTGTTCAGTTTGTGATTTTGCAGCTGTTAATTCATCCAATGTAATAATTTATTACTTAGGTGAACGATCTTCAATATTTAATTACTATGTCCGTTAATATTGAAACTATTAATCACCAGGCTCTAGCTAATAATTAGCTTATTTTTATAGCATTATAACAAGGCTATTTTTAATTAATAAAAACACAACTAATATATTATTCTGTTGCTCTTTTCCTGCATATGAAAAATGATTGCCCTAAGATAAACAAAAACATGAACTACAATAATTACTTATTCATTGTTTTACTAGTAAAATATACATTATAGTAACATATATTTCTTATTTACAATGAACAATATACCTATCACCATTGCTGTGTGATTTTGTGTTCTGTGAATGTGATAATGTTTACAATTACAATATTATAACGTTCACCAGTTCTTAATAAAGTTTGAATTTTTAGGGTGAAATATAATGCTTATTTTAGTTAGATTTTTTTTGGATTTAATTTATTGCTTTTGATGTTCAAATATGTTATTACAAAACAGTACACAGAGTGTGTCTGAAATACACCAAAAAATTTTGGGGTATTGTTTCTGAGGTTAAAACAAACAAAAATTTCTTATCAACGTATGGCCTATCTCGTTACTTTTTCCGTCTATTAGTGTGAATGTGTTTTATACCTAACACACTATAACTTTAGAACCACTTGACCAGCTTCAAACTTAGTACCTGTATAAGTACAAACAGTACCTGTATTTTTCGTTTTATCAAATTTCTGTTTTGCACGATTTCAAATTAGCGTTGATTTAAATTTTTTAAAGCTCTATAACTAAAAAAACAATGAGATTTACAAAAAATTAACCAATAACAAAAAAGCTGCAAAAGTTGATTTCCTTTAAGAAAATGTTCAATTAAGTGTTAGATTCATAACACAAATAGCGGAGAAAACTAAATTTTAGTAAAGTTACTTGATACTTGCTAAATTATTAAAGCCCAAAATGACACTTTTAACTTCAGATAAACGTATTTGATCCATTTGCGTTATTTTTCTATTATATTTTCTTAAAGGAAATTAAATATTGCCTCTTTTTTGTGTTCGGTTTTTCAGTTATTGAGCTTTGTAAAATTGAAATGAACGCCATTTTGAAATGGTTTAAAGTAAAAACTTGATATTATGCACAAAGGTAGGTGCTATTAGTACTCATGCATTTACCAGGTTTGAACCTGGTACCACAAGTACTTCTAATGTTATAGCAAGTTATGTAAAAAATACATACATATGGAAAACGAAGTGAGATAGGCCATATGTTCACAGGACATTTTTTTCCTTTGACCTCAGGATTAATATCCCAAAGTCTTTCTGTGTATTTCAGTTACACCCGATAAACACAGATAAAAACAGACTTAACCTGTATTACTAACACGAATTTGAATATTGTACACTATACTAAAAACCAAAATTTGAAGTTTGTCTCTAAGTTTCCATTTTAAATGTAAAATATCAGTTTGAAAAAAAAATCCAATAACAATTTGTTTAAAGTGTAGTATAAAATTTATTTTGAATTGAAAAGTCAAATCTTCCAGTTGAGTTGTCAGATAAATTGAATGGGATTACGAATTAGTTTGTATTGTTTTTCTAAAGTAGACTATTCTTGTAAACAAACTTACAAAATAAATATCACGGTTTCTGATAGTAACACACTATACACTCGCTAATCATTGGTTACTACTAATCTTGGAATACCTTTACAGATTAAGAAACATGCTAGGTTATCAGTTTTGTTGAAAAATAATAGCAAATATAAAAATGTTTTTAACTTACAGTGAATCAGAATAAAAACTGTAACCATCAAAAAATTGGGAAGCAAAACTTAAATTGGAGTTCTTGCTAACAATAAGTACGGTATATTAAAATAATTACCGGCTGAAACGTATTGGATACGAAACACTCTTTTTATGAATATTAATATTAATCGTGAAAATCACACGACACTTATTCTATCCTGTAAAGCACACAAGAGTTTTAGTCCGTATATTTAGACTTATAAGTCTGACGCACTTAAAATATGTTTTCCTATTATAAGATTAGCACAACAAACACGTGACATCACAGAACGTATCACGAGTCATCACAGAACCCACCTTGAGAGCCATGATCACAGTTACAGAGCACAGTGTCACCCTCCTGGCACGTCCTGGTATATATACTTAAGCCACAGTAGACCCTGAAGATAGAGAAGGCAAAGTCAGTTCTTATGCCAACACTGACACGTGTGGTTTTGGCACGTGGAACATAGTGACCGAGTTATTTTTGTTATTTGAATACTCGGACTTGATTCACACTTTCGGAAGTGGATTTGTAAGTGTGAAGTTGTTTGCGTAATTTTATAGTACGGCATTTTCATCCGGCTCGCATAATACTGAGAGGACCATTTTTGGCGAGGCATCCGATCGTCATTAAATTTTAGGAAGTTGCTCTCTATGTTTCCTGGAAGGATTTAGTGAAATAAAATTTTCGAAAACTCCATTTTCTTCAGTTTCATTTTATGGTGTTATAAATATCTAATGTTAATCTTATGGGAAATAGGTTTTTTACAAATTTTCTACAATCAAAACATTGGATTTCTTCAGCTACAGCTATTGTTTTACTTTTCATTAGCAATATACTTTACTATCCGATGCCATCTGAATCATTCATTAATGTAACAATATGTAGTAAATATATGCTGTACAAAATGGACAGCTTTATTTACCATTTACGGTTTTCTGAGATTATGTATTAATATTTTTTTTATTCTCTCTCTGGTTAATTTTACATGTTGGCCAAATAAAAAATAATTCCAATGTTTTTATATAAGTTTATTATTATATTATTCAGCTGTTGTATATATTTCCTATAAAAATCGTATTACAGTTAGGTTTGGTTTGGGTTAAGTTTGGATTAGAAAATGGTGAATCAATCCACTCAGATTTATTTGTTTTTTTAGAATATTATTAATATTGTTATTAGTAAGTTTCAGTATTGTTATTAACTATGCCGTTACCCAGAAAATACAATCTTTCACAACGAAGCCGTAATGCTATTCGACTTCAGAACATGGTGAATCTAAAAGTTAACATGTATGTATCAGGCGTTACGAAGTTCGCTGGGTCAGTTAGTAATTTATATTTACAAATACATTTGACTTGGTTTTAGGTATAAAGACAAACTGTTGATAAGTAGCTTTGTCTGTAAGGTTTAATAATGTTTAAAGATTAATAATTATCTATTTTACGTAATTTGCTAACTTTAAACTCCATAGTTTCTTTGATGATGATGTTTTTAATTTTAAAAAATAAAACTTTTTGAGGTACAATCTTCAACAACTAACTATTCAAAATAAACAGTTATTTGGTGAAACTACTTTGAATTAAAAATTTATTTCCAGAGTTATATTTAATACCTCATGTAGAAATAGATTTTTCAAACTCGGCGAAGAATATACATTTTCGATAATTACGATTGGAAGACTTATTCCTAAATCGTCGCTTACCGTTTATGTTCACGTGATAAATCATTTTTTATCAACCAATCATTAATAATTTATCGTTACGTTGGGGGGCGACCATACCACAAGGCAGGTATTTTAAGAGGCGGCAGGAGTCAGTCCAGGCGCTCACACGCTTGACATGACATGGGTTTAATTATCTTTTAATTGCTCGTAAAGGAAATTTATTAAAAACAAAATACCAAATACTAAGTATTTAATAGGTCCTTACCAACATATTGATGTGTTAAAATACCAAAACTAATGCTTAGAAATATTTTATTTTTTTGAAATTTGAAAATTAAAATCCCATAAGGATTTAACAAAATTAATTCCGTTCTATTATTTTTGTTTCTCAATGGAAAATTTCAAAATTTGGACCTAAATACTTCACATATTCATAAATAAAATGTATTGAATAACTTTTTTTGTTTGGTTTGCTCTTAGCCATAATAATTTTTTTTAAGTGCGTGCACTGTTCACGTATTGTAAACATATTTTCCTACTGAAAAATCTCATACTTGACTGAATTTCCTAAATATTTGAATCTCAGTCTTGAGGTAATCAGGAAAAAAGTTGAAAGGCTTATAGATATAGGTAAGCGTTTATTCTTATGTAATGTGGCTCTAGACTTTGATATAGTTATTTGTGGTCAGATTTGTACAGAAGAGATTTGTCGACCTATGAAGAAAAAACAGAAAGAGAAGAAAATAGCGAGAACAGTCAACATTGCATGCAAGTAATAACGTGAAGTTTATTTTACTGTAATAAGCTACATACTTTGATGACTACTTTATAAGGTGTCGTAGCCTGTAACACAGCTACTTGAATGGCACGAATGCGGATAGTTAGAAGTGACGGCCTGTGGATGCGATATTAGCTAATATTGAACTAGCTGGGTGGTATAGTGGTTATACCCGCCTTCAAAACTGTCGCCGGATCGAATCCCGCAAGGGTCGAATGTGGACCCAGTTGTCATTTGTCATTGTCATTTCATTGGGCTATTACTTTATGATACTTCATAACTACAGGTCGACGTTAGGTAGTAACAAGACGTGGGTTTCTATCGTTCCCCATCAAAACGTCAAAAATGCCTCTGGCGTAGAAATAAAAAAAATTAAATTAAATTAAATTATAAAAAGTGTGGATTAACGTTCGCACTATTACGGGACACTTCGGTAATCTGCAAAAACCATCCTCATAATTAGGCCAGTTTGTAATCTAAAGGCAGTAATATTGATATTACAAAAATATGAATAAAACATACACCACTGTACATTTTAGGTTATTGAAAGGTTCAGACGGTAACGTGTCGGTCTCTTAACGTGCAGCAGCACTATCGTGTTGCCTTATTAACGGTAAGACCAGAATACTGTTTCTTGAACCTCGAACCAGTCCGTGTGGACTATTCGTCATGATAGTAGTGTCACACACACGTCATACAGGCGGGAGGTACATTCTACCAGAGATGAGTCATAGTTATATCCGCTGGTTAATGGAACTACGTCTACATCAGGGGAGAAAATTGGAATGTCCTATAATTTCAGCTACTTGGAAGTCACGAATTGTGGATGGATTGAATCGACGGCATGTGGATGTATATTTTCTAGTGTGGACTAACGTCTGCACTAATGGGAACTGCGTTAATCCGCAAAACCCATTTCCATTATTAGGCCAGTTCGTAGTTCAAATTGAAATTGTAGCCCAAATCCCAGGCTAATCCTTAGACTCTACGTGATTTTGGTTTAGGGCTTTTAGCTAATAGTCCTGTCTAAGGAGTATAAAAGCCTTAGTCAGTAACATGATAAAGTAATGTTTACACACACTCTTTCTCAACGTTTACACACATTATTTTCATTCAAAATTTGGTTTAAACTGACGTAGGTTCTCATTTCGTTGGGCATTAAATTAAATTTCCAGGTTTAATTTGATAAATCAATTTAAAGAACACTAGGTAATGGTGGTAAGACGACGGACGACCGGAATTGGAGGGATTGTAGCCGTAGTGTAGGTCAGGGAGACACGTGTGCGGCGACCAGTCCCACAGGACGCCACGTGTCGACGCGAACGGGTTATACACCGGCTGAGATTGGATAATACCTCATTGACGAGTCAGCTGATTGAGGAATCAGCTGATATGGTGAGTCACGTGGTTTATTGAGCCCAACAATGTCGCACCTCGGGAAATAAGTTATGGCCAATTGTACCAGAAGTTCAAGAAGAAAACGAAGAAGTGGAATGAGATTGATGAATTAGGGTGAAAATTTGTTGATAAAAAAATGTACCATCCTCAATTCTAAGTCGAAAATGTTGACGATAAAAATACTTTCTCCATGCTATGTATAAACGAGTGGTTTACACCATACGTCTATGGTGAGAAAAATCTTAGTATCATAAATTACTGGATACTTGATTTTCAGCTACAATAAACAATTTTTCTCTTTCGACACATTTTATTACTGACACTGAGTCCTATTGCGTACAGGTCTGGACTATTGGTAGGACGCTCCAAAAGAAGGTGGAAGTCAAACCGCATACATAATTCCCAAGTGGAGGATGCATGCAATTCCCTATGTTCCAAGTCAAAATAAACAAATTTAAAACCATGGTACCCATTTTATATGACCTTTTGAAAACTTAATATCTATTAACTTCAGCCACTTTTTGCATACTGCAAAAATCTAACTGCAAAATATTCACTGAGAAAAAAATTTCACAAATTTTGGAATGTTACCATTATTAATGGCAATAATTATTTTAATTTGATTGGTTCGGTATTTATTTATCACCTAACAAGTGCTTTGTTTTACTCCCCTGCGGTGGAACATCAATTTTGAGCAAACGTACATTAATCTGAATACTTTTATTTATTTGTAGCCTATGGTGTATGTAAAAAATGTGTCGAGGGTTCCATGGGGTGCCTAAGTGATGAGGTTCGATCTCCATTTTCTCGATTACCGAGAAGAAAATTGGTGTTTTAGTAAATATATAATTTTTGAGGTTTTTGAGTAATTATTTAATATAACTAATAATTTAATATAACTTAAACGTTTCGGAAGGTACTATGGTTACTATGGGTATTTGTTTACCTACTATGGTTCCTAGCTTATGTCGAATTTTAGCCCCGTAAGAACAATGTTAATGTGAAATAATTACAGACTTCACAATAGTTATACAAACATGGCTGCTGTAAAAATAAAGTAAACTGATTATCTCAGGAGGTAAATTTCAGTTCATTTCAATTTTATTTTCCTAAAAAATTAATTTACAAATTATATCCAACGATTGTTTCGTTTTGTACCACCGAAAAGCAGAAAATGTGTCATATCTCAATTTCTGTATATCTGTTTTTTGTAACGATAAACAAGGTATTTTCGTAACGAGTCTCTGATGAAACCTATTTCATCTAATCTGTATCTTTTGGAGAAGGTTTTTGTGTACTTAAAATCTTTTAAATTTTACCTGTGAAACAAACATTGTCAAACATAAATTTAATAGGAGTTTAATAATATAATAGTATTACGTAATGAATGTTAGTTAAATTTAATTTCAAACAAAGAAAGTATGTGTCATTTCAGTGGCTAGTGTTTCTACTGTGATGCAACGCAGGCTCCCTGTTTTCTCGTTTTTTCATCTCCATAATAATTGCTCCACAACTGGACTGTGTTCAAAACTCGTTCCCCATCCACAAACCTAGTTCCAATGTGGGGAACTAGTTCCAGGATATTCTTTGTAAATAGTTGTGTATTCTATTTAGATACAATATGAGTTGTGTTATGAAATCAAAAGTTGATAAATAAATAAAAAGTACATACTGAGTAACACATTTATGTCCCTTTTGCGGACCTACAAAATAAGTAAAGTGTATTTTAGGAAAATACTTTTTTTTAGGTTTCTTGCCGTTTTAATACTAAAAATACTTTAAATTACTACAGTTATATAATCTTACATTCCATGCGTATAAGATTCGTTCACTTCATCAGCTGAAGCTAAATAATTGACTTTAAGATTAAATGTTGCTAGTGATAAGTTAACACTAAAGGTTCCTTTAGAATGTACTATTAAACAATGAAGCAACTTTTCACTCAAGGGACAAAACTGTTGCATTTGAATATCAAAGATGAATGGAAGAGAAACCTAAAAAGTGAATGTTTAGTTGGGAGTGATGTATAATGCAATCATCAAGCCATTTTCTAAAAAAAACCATTAACAAGACACATTTACAAAATTTTGTAGTACCCCAAATGATAGGACATATCCTTTTTCAACAAGATGGTGTCACAGAGTAAGAGCTACGGGACCTCATGATGTTTGATTATTGGATTGATATGAGCCTATTACATGGTCCACAAGATTGTCAGACCATACCTTGATTTTATTGCATTAGGCTTTGTTTGTCAAAGATATTGTGTATCAGGTAAGAGTGTAAAGTTTACAGGGACCAAGACTTAATATTATGACTGTAGATCAGAGGATAACAACAGAAATGCTACACATTGTGTATATGGAGATTAAATCTGTTTAGGAGAACTTATGGTGAACACATTGAACTTTACTAAATATGATAACACTTTGGTTATATTTATGACTTGTTAGCATAAAAATTACATTTTAATATTATATGAGATAGCTATTTCTAAATACCTCTAACCTGGACACTCGGAATATTCAAGACCATGTCAATTTGAATAATTGTCAAGCAAGATGATTCAATAAAAAAAACATTTTAAATGCGTGACCTGAAATTATATTAAATATAAATAATGACGGTAAATACACTTAGTGACTTTGGGTTTCGTAAAATATTGAAAATCTATGATCTTAAAATTCATTAGTAAACAAAATATTACATTTTATTAAAAATTTAGCACTTCAAGTAGTCTAACAGTCTATGATAAAGTCGCATTTGATTAGTGCACCATGTTTCTAGATCATCTATGCCACTATTTATGTTTACTATTGGTTCTTGTGTGTTCTCTTGATGGGTGATAGTACTACACAACATTGTTACAAAACTTTTAAGATGGAAACAATCCAATTTTACAACAACAACAATCCAACGAAACGAAGTCTATTTATTATGTCGTACTATATGGTATATATTTATGTAAATGAAATGAGGAAAACAACCAGTATCTGTCGGTGAATTAAAAAAAAATTGTCAAGAGATTTTTAACAGGAAATAGAACATAATATAACATATTAGGTTTCATATAAAATTTATTTGGTCATGTATAAATACAACTAATGAGATGTCTTATGTACAATTGAATGAAGATGGACAGGTACATGTGCTATATCATCAGTACTTCTTGTAAGGCGCAGGTGCGGGGTAGGCGGGCTTGGGGTACGCCGGAGCGGGGGCGTAGGGCTTGGGGGCGTAGGCGGGGGCGGGGGCGTAGGCGGGGGCGGGGGCATAGCCCTTAGCTGGCTCCTTGGTGACAACAGCCTGGAAGCCGTATCCCTCGTCGGAGTAGGTGACGATCCTCTTGGTGCCGTCGGGCTCGTACAGCTCGTAGACTCCCTTGACGTAGTCTCCGTCACGCTCCTCGTGCTGGCTCTTGATGTCGTAGGTCTTGTCGTCGTGGACGGAGTAGTCGAAAGCGTACTTGGGGTAGGCGGGCTCAGGCTCGGGGTACTTGGGAGCGTAGGCCTTGGGGGCGTAGGGGGCGGGGGCCGGAGCGTAAGGGGCAGGGGCGGGAGCGTAGGGCTTGGGGGCGTATTGAGCTGCGGCGACGGCCAGCAGGCAAGCGGCGGCGAAAACCTGAAAAAGGCAATATTGATACATTATACCTTTTGAAGGCTATTTTAATTCATGTTTTTTTCTCATAACCAAGCTATAAATATAGTTTTGATAAATGAAACTTAATTGATATTTTTTACTATTTAATATGTGTATTTCAAAGATTAGCAATCCTTTACATTTATATCGGTTTCAAATTTCGAAAGTAATTCAGTAATTACTCTATTACTTTAGTACTTAAGTACTTTAGTAATTCAGGTTTCTAAATAATGAAAATGAGTATTTACTCCAAATATTGTTCTCAATGTTTCTCTGCCAGTTTTAATCATCTCTATGTATAAAAATGAATGTTTGACCTTGTGTCCTTAATACGTTACTAAACCCCTGATCGATATAAAGTTTTAGCTAGTCTTCATGTTACTTAGCAATTTTTAGTGAAGTACAGTTTGTGAAAATTCCGAAGGATTCCATTTAGTGGAGTTTTAAGGTTCTAATGTTAACCTTTGAAGAATGAATTTGTTCGCATACTTTCCATGAACAATACTCTCCCTATCTAATGTCATTTCATTCACCACAATAATATTTTACAGTTTTTGGTGATTATGTATTTATATTTTTTATTTTCTATCTGACTAAAAGTTCATGTTTACATATTGGCCAACATTTTATGGTTATGGACGTAAAGATTCCTATATAACATTTTGTTGTATAAAAAAGGCTCAAAACTGGATAACATACAATATTATGTCATTTTCAATTTTGTATTGAAGCGGTTTTGGGCTGAACATCATACAATTTGAGAAGTTAAAACTCTACATACATCATGTCTTGGTAAAAAAGGTTATTTTAAAATAAATTAATTATGTACACGTAAAAAGAGTAAATTTCATTTAAACTATAGATAAATTTTTATCCTAGAACTATTATAGCCTTCCATAATCCTTAGGAAATTCAAGGGTCGTGAAATGGCTACGTGTGTGTTTGTTATTTAAGTAGCTGTTTGTTATCTACCTACAAAGTTGAAAAATACTGATGTATAACAAATTTAACATCGTAGTGACAAAACTGAAGTTACTGTTTTCGCCGCTTTGACGAACATGATCTAACACAGACCTTATGACACTCTTTTGAACACGGTAAAATAAACGTTTTGCGTTGTAAATATTTGCAATATAATCCGAAAACTGATACAGATCCACATATGTGTTATAGTCCTTAACCACACTCGTTATATTTGCTAAAACACGCAACCCTTTATAAGTATATCCTATTATAAATTCACTTGTAACCACTAATATTCTTGTCACTAATATTCATTAAATATACAATTGAAAACGATATTTTTGAATGACGAAACTCGCTAACCACAACACATTCGACACCGTTATCACAGAACATATCACAAGCCATCACAGTATCACAGAACCCACCTTGAGAGCCATGATCACAGTTGTACAGCACAGTATGACACCCTCCTGGCACGGTCTGGTATATATACTTAGGGCTTTAGGCGCAGCACGGGTGGGGGGTGGGGGGAGGCCTTTCACTGCGGGCGCTAATCCCGCTTATGCGGTCACCCCGCAAGGGCGTTACGAACTGGGTCAGTGGGTGCATAAAATACCTAATAGTGAATTCTGATTTAAATGTCCGAATTTAGAAATTCACATATGTAACTGGAGCAGCTTTTTTGGATACTGTAATCTTTGGACTACTATGAACCAATACGTTAGCTTTAAGACAGGCTTGATAGTTGAGTAATTCATAATCATATTTGGTTGATCCTGAGAAAAATATAACACAACAGTTATATACTGAACCTATATCCCTTTTTTGCTGATTTGACAGTTGGTTTATGATCCTTTTGGAAATTTAGTTTACTGGTTTTTTTCTATTAGTTAAAAATCCTCATAAAGCATAGTTTTTCCAAGATGGATATTTCAAGCCAAGTCTGAATGAGAAATGAGTATAAGATGATTGTATCACGAACTTGTAGTCCTTTTACTAAGAGTGGCAGGACTGTTAATTAATAGCCCTATTTTAGCGACCTATAACCTATAACGTGGGATCCGAACCACAATTTTCCTTCGGTATTACGAAATGGTCTAATAATGAGGAAGTTCATTGCGGATTATCGTATTCAAATTCGCAATAGAGAATATCGCATCAACTGACCATCGCTTATAAGTATTTACAATTCGTGACCTCCAAGAATCCGACTTCAGGACACGCCATCCTGATGAAATACATCACCATAACACCTATCCCTTACATATTTTCACCTTATAACCACGAGATCGGGTTTGTGTTATTACACAGTAAGCTATATGAAAAAGATTTGTATTAATGTATTTACTCTTTCGGACGTTAATAACCTTCGGTGATTTTAATTATTAGGTTAAATTTGAGTGTAATTTTTAGCGTATACTCAATCTTGTTAGTTTTACCATGCAGCACTACGGCTTATATATTATATAATTTGTTAAAATTGTGCTGGCCACCCAAAACACCAAGTCCATGTCACTGATCACGTGACAGGAACCGATTCAATTTGAATCTAGGGAACTGTTTACTAGCCCCATTTTCCCACCAAAGACCGACTCAGGCACTAAATACGAATGAAACTGTAATCGTTACATAAATAAGTCTAGTTTTCGGAGAGGGGGGTTGGTTGGTTGACTGAAGTGATTAAAAGGTCAAGAAGATCCATTTCAACAATTATTAATCATGAATTAGATATGTTGTATTCAGGCGCATGACGATTTTAGTTTAAGGTTGGCCAAGTCCTATATTGTTTTTAAATATTCTATATTCTAAATATTGTTAAATTAGATACTGCTCAGTAAGTAAGGTTCGTCATGAAGAAAAAAATATATTAACTATGGCTATTACCATTATTGTTTCAGAGTTATGCTTTTGATTAAAAACGTTTAGATATAGGTAAGAGTTAATTCTGATGGGAATGTGGCTTTGTACTTCGGAATGGCAGCTCAGATTCCTATTTTTGGGATCGTATTTGTGGGAAGAGAGAAATATTCTCTGTAAAACGAGGACAAAGCTTCAATAACGGAAATAGAAGAAACAGACAACATGGCATTAAAGTAGTAACGTGATGGTTGTTATGATTTTACAGGTTACAGCTTTGACGACTCTACTTTATAAGGTCGCGTGTCCAGTAACCCAACTACATGGAGATCATGAATTTTACATAGTTATAAGTCCTGGTGTATCATCGTCTGAACTAAAGAAAACCACTTTAATCCGAAAAAACCCATCCTCACAATCAGACCTATAGGTAATTTAGTTGAAATAATGTTTCAATTTAAGGACTCTTTGATCCCATTGGCTGTTAAGCTATTAATTAACAGAACTGCCTAAGTCAGTAACAAGACTACAAGATCGCGCCACAATCATCTTACACTTATTTCTCATTTGTAACTTGGCCAACACCTGGCTGGGTGGTGTGTTGATTATAATACCCGCATTCAAATCTGAAGGTCGCCGGATCGAATCCCGCAAAGGACGAATCTGGACCCAGTCGCCATTTGTCATTGGGCTATTAATTAAGCTTCCTAACAACAGGTTGACGTTAGGTAGTAACAAGACCCAGGTTTGGACCATTCCCCATTAAAACGTTAATAAAATGCCTCTAGCAAGGAATACACGAAATACAAATACCTATGAGGTCAACACTTCATAAAGGAGATGTAATCTTTTGTAGCCTATTGCACTGTGAGTGAGTGTGAACACGGTAAAATAAACGTTTTGCGTTGTAAATATTTGCAATATAGTCCTGAAAAACTGATACAGATCCACATATGTGCTAGAGTCCTTTATCACACTCGTTATATTTGCTAAAACACGCAACCCTTTATAAGTATATCCTATTATAAATTCACTTGTAATCACACTATTTTGTCACTAATTTTCATTAAATAAGCAATTTAATTAGATTTTTTTGAAAGACGAAATTCGCTAACCACAACACAACCGACACCGTCATCACAGAACATATCACAAGCCATCACAGTATCACAGAACCGACCTTGAGAGCCATGATCACAGTTGTACAGCACAGTATGACAGTATGACACTCACTCAACTTTACACGCATTGTTTTCATTCATAACTTGGTTTAAACCTATGTAGGTTGCCATTTCGTTGGATATTAAATTAAATTTCCAGGTGTCGTTTGATAAATTAATTTAGAATAGTAGGTAATGGTGATAATACGACAAACGACCGACATTGAAGGGAATGTTGCAGTAGTGCAGGTCAGGGTGACACGTGTGGACCGGTCCTACAGGATTATAATAGTCCTACTTATATAGTATGATTTTGAAATAGTTTAAAAATCAATGAGCAACATGTTTATTTCTATTAAATTACTTTTATAGGTCACATGTTCAGTAAATTTTAAATTAATATCTGATTATAGGTTAAAATAATTTCATAAAACGAATAATGTTTGAGATGGTATAATGTTTGGGCAAAAACGTTAAAGGTTACATCCTGCAGTGTAGATCATAAATGGTGATGATAATTAGACAATTGTTAGGTGTTAGGCTCGGTTCCTCGAGTGACATGACTATTCAAAAATATCATCATTCATAATCCAGGTAGGCCCTATAATCAAGAGCTTAATTTCTGTGAATTCTCAATATAAAATGTAAAGATTACCGCAGTTCGATGCCAAGGACAAACTTTTTTATAATGATAAAATATAAACCTGAAACCTTAACAGATAAGTTCAAAGGAAAAATAAATCCTCAACTTTATTGTATAGAATTAATTTACATAAATAAGAAAAATCGTGTCCTTATAATATTCTTTGAAAACTAATGACGTTTAGACAACCTTTTTAATATAATATAGTTTTAAAATAAATTATCATTGTAAATAGAACACTATTGATTTTAATTTGACAGGTGAATGGTGTTTCTTTTTAATAAATAACTAGTGATAAAAAATTATTAGGGTACTCTCACCTAGTCTTGTAGTTTTTCCCAACGGGAATTGTCACTAAAATACCTAAAGCACCCCAGGAATCCTCATACGTTTCGCAGGATCAAAAGAAACGTCCTGCTTCCTCAGGGAGTAGGTCCTCTTGTAACACGCGCCTCACGCACACGGGCTGAACGCCGAACCATACACCCACAATCCCCGCAATTTTTTATCATAATTTCCACCTCACCATAAAGAAAAACATGTCTTTCAAAAGTTAAATAGCTTTTACAGATTGCATGCTCTTTAAAACGTATATAAATACGTAAAACACATGTGTAATAGTGCTCAAAACTGAGGTTTTGAGAGATTTTTACTTTATTTTCATAGTGCTTGGGTCATTTAAAAGTTAATCAGAGATTCAGCATGGCTCGTAAAAGTGAGCCGTAACCAAACTGACAGAAAATGTTTATCAGATTTTATAAGGACGTTATTTTGTCTTTCAAGAGGTTCATAAACTCTGTAGCCTTGATATTGGAAGATATTGAAAGTGGGAAGTAGGAAATGCATAGGTGGGATTGCTTGTTAATAGTACATATTACACGAAGGAGAAAACATAATTCTCAGTTAGATTCTTAGAGACTGTTCAAGTTAAGAAATTACATTGTTAAGCTGTATATTTAATTATTGTGCATATATTAGTACAGGCCTACTCTTTGTACGTTTACAAGTTGGTTATTATTACCATAACCAATTATAGCCAAAGCATTTAGTGAGATGGTGTAAAAAATATAAGTGTGTTTAAAATACAAACCCTCACTCTACTTTTTTCTTTATTAAAAATCTGTCATGTTTAGGGTCACAAAAGAGATAGTGGTTCACTTTGATAGTTAAATTTGAAAGAAATTGAGATTAATTTTATGTGCTCAAATTTCTTAAAATATTTGTCTTTATACGGCACCGTTAGGTACTATGTTTCATCATTTTTTTAATTGGAAATGGTAAAAACTTAGATTTTTGTTAAAAAACTTAATTTATTTTTTAAAGAATAATCTTGTTACGTCATTGGTTTCATTTTTGAAAAGTGATACGTACGTTTTTTGACACACTAAAAATCGTGAGTTCGAAAAGCATGCGAAGTGGTCTCTTCAAAAGAGAGTTTAGGTAGATCAATACTCTGAATGTGTGTTTATGCGTATTGAATATGAACAAAAAATTTCTAAAAACAACGTTTTAGAAGTTTTGAGAACTCATCTCTATTTCAAAAAACTAATATTTAAATTTACGTTGGTATTTTAGCCCAAGAAAAGGACTGGTGTAGGTTTAATATAGTTACTATATACAACTAGTATACCGGGTTTCCCACAATCACAGACCCGAAATAAATTTAATAGATTAAACCTATTTATGAGTTACTAAATATTTAATTCTCTAACGTTGTTTAGGGCCCGAAATAAATTTAATAGATTAAATCTATTTATGAGTTACTAAATATTTAATTCCCTAACGTTGTTTAGTGCTTAGTAACATCGTTAAAATTAGGTAATTATGTTGTAACACTTAAGCAAATAAAACTATTTTAACGAAAAGGTACTGTTTCTTTAATATTCCACCATTTTGTCGTAATGAATCAGAATTAACTGATACTCAGGGCATTTATTTTGCACATATGCATGTTAGGACTGTTGAGTCCCAGGTCTGTAGCGTGATCCACACGTCCGTCAATAACTAAAAAATAGGGACCTCTTCGTGGGACACCCGTTATATAAGTTTATTAGTATACCTTGGAAAATAGTAATTCTGTGACATTATTAATGGTCACACAAATTATCGTAAAACATGGTTATTGTCAAAATAAAGATTAATTGACTATTCAAGAAATTAAGTTTAATTTTTTGAATTTCACTTTTATTTTCGAAAAAAATATATAACCACACAATCCTATTGGATTTTTTTAATGTTTTATACCCCGGAAAAGCAGAAATGTGTTTTATCTCAATTCCTGTCTGTCTATCTTTCAGTAACGCTAAACGTTTTTTGGTAAAGCTTCCCCTTAAAAACGAGAGCACCTATTTGGTGAAATTTATTTTATCTTATCTACAACTTTTGGAAAAGGGTTTTGTTTACTTAAAACTTACTGACGCACTGAGTAAGGTATCCTAAAAATAACTTTGAACTTTTTCTTTGAAATACGTTTGAAAGATATTATTTTACATTATTTTGATAAAAACCTAAGAATATAACAGTGTTAAATCAGTTCAGCGTTGCTACAGTTATGTTATGCAGGCTCCCTTATCAGAGGATCCCAGTTCACTGATACCTTCTATTTAATCACTGTTTTTGGTATTTTCACAATGATTGCTCCACAACCGTACTGTGTTTCGACTCGTTCCATATCACCATACCTTTATCCGTGTGGAGACTTTTTCCAGTATTGTTTAGTCAGAATCGTGTATTTACAAGTATGTACATTTGTGCTATAATTTGAAATTCATTTATAAAAATTATTAATTGTAAAATAATTAACAAGTTCTCTCCCTGAGAATCAAACAACTTGATTAAAAAGTAATCAATGTTTTTGTATAAGACTTTTTATTCGTTTAAGAAGTTTCTTAGTGTGTTAAAACTGAAAAATACTACTAAGGTATTACAATAAATTTTAAATATAATTGCACTTTTGTATAAAAATTAATTTTACTTCAATATTAAACTGCTCACTTATGTAATTTTTTTATAAATATTGTATCTTCTTAATTACTATTGGCACATTTATTCTCGTGATAAATAAAAATGTTCCAACTTAAACATTATTGTAATACATTTAAGATGAAAACTTTAGAATTGTACGTAACGAAGTCTATTTATTATTTCATGTTATGTGGTATGCATTTATGTACATAAGATGTAGGAAAACAACCAGCAACTGTCAGCGAATGAAAAATAAAAGATTGTATAGAGATTTTTTTCACAGGAAATAGAATATAATATGCCATATTAGGTTTCATATAAAATTTATTTGGTCATGTATAAATAACGCTAATGAGATGTCATATGTACAATTGAATGAAGATGGACAGGTACATGCGCTATATCATCAGTACTTCTTGTAAGGCGCAGGTGCGGGGTAGGCGGGCTTGGGGTACGCCGGAGCGGGGGCGTAGGGCTTGGGAGCGTAGGCGGGGGCGGGGGCGTAGCCCTTGGTGGGCTCCTTGGTGACAACAGCCTGGAAGCCGTATCCGTCGTCGGAGTAGGTGACGATCCTCTTGGTGCCGTCGGGCTCGTACAGCTCGTAGACTCCCTTCACGTAGTCTCCGTCACGCTCCTCGTGCTGGCTCTTGATGTCGTAGGTGCTGTCGTCATGGACGGAGTAGTCGAAAGCGTACTTGGGGTAGGCGGGCTCAGGCTCGGGGTACTTGGGAGCGTAGGCCTTGGGGGCGTAGGGGGCGGGGGCCGGAGCGTAAGGGGCAGGGGCGGGAGCGTAGGGCTTGGGGGCGTATTGAGCTGCGGCGACGGCCAGCAGGCAAGCGGCGGCGAAAACCTGAAAAATAAAAATTGTTTTACTATAAATCTGTAATGTAGGACTTTTGCTACTAAAATTCAGATGGAATTGTGATAGTACAAAGAACTGTTCTTGAATTAGTTTATATCCTTAAGCCCTGTATTTTTGCCCTGAAGTTGGCAGCATTGGAATCTTTGTTTCCTCTGATGAAAAAGTTTGTTATTTGAAAAGTAACAGTACAGTGCACCCCTTCGGCACGACTTGGGCTTTAACAGAATTTTCTTGCATTTCTGGATTTTATTTTGGTAAGGTATGAATTTATGAAGTATTAAAAGGAGTATTAAAACAGTAGCGTATTAGTTATTATTTAAGCATGCTGTAGAAATAATGTCAGGTAAATAAAATATTTTAGAACATATCCTGTCCAGGATCAAAATAAATTATGAATCCATATGAATGAGTCACTAGAACTCTACGGCAAAGAATGATGCTGGGTTTCAATTATTGAACCATCTTAAATTGTATTAATTTATATTAATTGTTTTATAGTATTTTATTTAGTTTTATAACATATTAAAACAATAAAATAAAATAAAATATCATAAAATAAGGTTTTTTAACAATCCTCGAGCTCGTACAGTCCTTGTGACTCCATATGGACTCATGGTTCTAACCTATTTATTAAAAAATGTATGGGGAACACTTTATGTTGGTTCATTATTTTTAACCTGTATAAGTAGATAATTCACGAAACATATTTTTGTAATAGCTATTTCCGAGCTTGGGATTTAATTTCTCTGCTTGAGAATGAAAACGTTGGTTCAACGGTTTCTAACTATGAGTTTTTTATTAATTTCAAAATTCGAAAGTTATAGTTTCGCTTTTGCTCCAAAATACTGTTCTCAATGTTTCCCTACTAGTTTTAATTATTTAAGAATAAAATTACTCTAAGGAAATATCATGTTAATTATTCTCTGAGTATTATCATCTAAATTTTTCTTTAAAAGATGGTTTAGTTTGGATTTACTAGTTTACAATTAGTTGAAAAACGACTAATACAATATAGGGAACAATCTATGGCTATGGACGTAAAACATTCGAATTATTAAGAGTAAGTATTGTACCATTGTGGCAACGTTTGTTATCTGTTTGTACCCCACTTTAAAAACCTTCCTTTAATTTTAATAGAATGATAAAAAATGCAGTATTTCTGTTCTTTCGAAATCATTAATTTTTCGTAGCTTTATGTTATTTAATTTGCATGAAAGAAGTTTTGGGTTGAACTTTATACTACACAGAGTTAAATCTCAGGTAAAATCTTAGAACGGTGTTACTCAGTAAAATAAATTATTTTGAAACAATTTAAATACATACACTAATAAAGAGGAAATTACATGAAAACTAAACAATAATTTTCGATTATAGAACTTATATAGTCCTCCGAAATCCTGGAGAAAATTCAAGAGTCGGGGAAATGGCTTGTATGTTTGTATACGTAGCGTTATTAATACGTAATTGTTATTTGAGCGTTATTAATACCAAAGAAATTTGATATTAATTATTAACCTAACAACCTGTTGAAGAAAGTAACAGTTCCCTACCAAAAAATTGAGAAATAAAAACAAATTAAATATCGTTTTGAAAAACCAAAGGGTTACAGTTTTTCCTCATTTCTCACGATCTAACGAAAACCTGATGAAGATGGTAAAAAAATGTTTTACGTTTTAAATGTTTGCAATATAGTCCTGTAAAACTGTTACAGATCCGCATATGTGTCATAGTCCTTAGCCCCACTCTTTATATGGGCTAAAAACGTGACCATTTTTAAGTATAACCCTCTATAAAATATCACAATATTTATCACTAATATCCATCAAATATGGATCTAAACTAGATTTTCTAGAACTACGAAACCCCTAACCACAACACACAGGTCACAGGTCGTCACAGAACGTATCACAAGCCATCACAGTATCACAGAACCCACCTTGAGAGCCATGATCACAGTTGTACAGCACGGTATGACACCCTCCTGGCACAGTCTGGTATATATACTTATGGCTTTAGGCGCAGCCGGTGTAGGGGGGAGGCCTTTCACTGCGGGCGCAAACTTGCTTATGCGGTCACCCCGCAAGGGCGTTAAGAACTGGGTCAGTGGGTGCATTAAATATCTGATACCGATTTCTGATTAAAATGTTGGATTTTAGAGTTTCACATATGCAACTGGAACAACATTTTGATTGGATTTCGTAAACTTACGATGGACCGGGACACTAGTTTGACGACTGGCAGGATAGTCGAATGGTTCAAAATCAACTTTAGATTGATCGTTAGAAAACTTTAACGAAATGGTTAGATATTAAACACAGCTAAATTTGTGAATAATTAGGCTATTTAATTCAGCTATAAAATCAATTGGCTGTCATTTGGTATTTATTATACAAATCTACATAAGTCTATAAATTGATACTTTTAACTAAAATGGTGTCTATGAGCGTAGGATGATTGTGGCGTGATCTTGTAGTGTTGTACTGAGCGTAAGATGATTGTGGCGTGATCTTGTACTGGCTAAGGCTGATGTGTTCCGTGGGCAGGACTATTAGTTAATAGCCTAACATCAAATTGAAAGGACCCACAGTTTAACGTGGACTCCGAACCACAAATTTGCCTCTGAAATAGGCAGTGTGAAAGTACAGTTTAAAACCATTTTTATATGAACTTAAGGCAATAACTTTGTTGCAAATTTGTATTTTTGAAACAGTAAATATATTTATTTACTCTTACTCTTTTTACACGAATGTCTAATTTATACGTGGGGGCACGCCTGTAACATCAGGGGTTTAGCACGATAGAACGTCGCGTAACCTGGTCAGTGGTCATCCTTGACTTCGAGACCCCGAACTTGCGGTCACGGTCATGGTAAGCGCTCTCAGTAGTAAATAACAATGAGTTTTAACTCTCTCCGCTTATTCGTGGTACATGGAGAAAACATCGTTTGCGTAATTTTCGAATTTGATTTAAGAGTGGCTATATACTTTATACTTTTATACTTTATACTTTTAACTAAAATGGCGACCTACCCAGGTAGGTATTTTAAGCCAAGTATGAATGAGGAATGAATGTAGGATGATTGTGGCGCGATCTTGTAGTCTTGTTACTGACTAAGGCTGACATGTTCCTTAGACAGGACTGTTAATTAATAGCCCAACAGCCGATGGCAACTAATGGACCTACAGTTTAACGTGGAATCCGAACCACGGCCTCTGAACTACGAATTGGTCTAATTATGAGGATGGTCTTTGTGGATTAACGTAGTATTCAATAGTGCGGACGTTAATCCACACAAGAGAATACCACATCCACCAACCATCTCTCACAACTATCCACAATTCGTGACCTCCAAGTAGCTAGATTACAGGACGTCGGCACCATCCCAGAAATATGTTTTGAGGCTCCCTGAATCCAAAAAAGTGGTTTTCGGACTGATCTCTGTCGATATATGTCTGCGCATTTTTTATATTTACAGTTTATAGGGTAGTTTATCCCTAGAAACCCAAAATATCCATATATCTCAAAATCCGCTATAACGATTTTTATTAAATTTCATGGTTAACAATTATGAAGGTTCCAAATAATATGACACTACACGTACGTCTATAAATTAATCGTTAAAAAATATATAAACTTTTGAATGTAAAAAAATGCTTTACTAATTTTCGGAATAAATAATGATTTTATGAAATAATTTGACTATCGCAATTAAGATAGGTTAAAAAACTAAACAAATCTGTTTTTTTGAATTGTCAGTCTATGACCAAATACGGCTAAATTTAATGTCCATGGTAATCGCAGTACGTGGTCTGAGAGCGCTCAATTTATACAGGATAAAAAATCAATTTATTTCTAATTTACCAACCACACTCCATGAAACTTGGTAAGTATTAAGTATTGAGTGATGTAAGGTCACATCACCCAAATGCCTACTCAAAAAGTTTGGTATTAACGGGAGAAGTGCTGTCCCCCCAACAAATTTTAACAATTAATTTAACTTTGGTTCTCGTGTTGTAATCAGAAATTGGATGATTATTTTTGAAACAATAGAATTTAAATTATATTTAGATACACTTTATAGAATTTAACAGCTGTATTAATGGTTGTAGTATTTAATTTACTGAAGGTAGAAGGTATACGAGGTTGATCTACTAATGCTGTTTATCTTAAATTTTAAATAAATGACCGGGAAGCTCTGTGGTAACGTAATTAGCTCATAGTTCAAGGGTTACCAGATCAATTTTAATCAACCTAGTCACTATTTGTAAACGGACTATCGATTACCGAGCTATAAACATGTCGAAGTGAAAACCAAGAAGAATTTAAACCCTAACTTAATTGGTTTCTTTGGAATCGTTCTCAATCCTAGTTGAGACCGATTCCTATTAAAACTTTAATAAATGTCCCCACCGTTGAAAATAAAAAATATTTTTAAGTTTAAGATAGTTGAAAGTAATCCAAAGTTTCATGATTAACAAAGATAAAATAAATATTTTTTACATATAAAATACGAGATTTTTCTTTCGTTAATCACATGTAATTCTTTTCTTAGTTACTTGTAATATCAGTTTAAATAAAAATCATTGTATCTAAAGAAATAATACTACAAATTCAAATATGGTGTCAGGAGTTTTTTACTGTATTATTAATTACAATCAGTTATAAAAATTTACATTAATGTATTACAAGTTGAATAAAACGGAAATCGTATGTTTTTCACCGTGTTTGGGGTTTGAAAATAAATACATTTTGCCACGTACGTTTGCCAGTAAGCCCCATATTTAACCCATTTATTATAAATGTTAAAGGAATTTTTCAGACCAAATACGGTGTACCATAAACACTTTTAGAGAATTTTTTCTAAAACCAGATGGTGTCCCTGGATTTGAACCCGGACCTGTTTAACCGCTGGGTTATCACTGGTTATCGTCCCCCTTTTTATCAATTAACCTTGTAGCTCACCACACTGACCTGCCTCAACGACAAATTCATACCTTCAACTTCAGACTCTAGTTGAGAGCGACTTCAACCGGAAATTAACTTAATATTAATCCAGTGACCATTGGTAACCCTGGTAGTCTTCGGCCTCGTCAACTATTCGTCTCCAAGCTCTTTTGCCTTTTGACAGCTCAATTATTTCTTTTATTTTTTAATTCAGTCGCTCTCACCAGCAGCACCGGTTAGTAACATAAGGAATCCATGGAACACACACACAACTATAACTTCCGCTTCCGTTAGCTACCGAACCATAGAACTGTATCATGGAGTCAAGTAACCTAATTCCAGCACCACTTACTGGTTAGTAAAACCAGCTGAATAAAACTATTTATTATTAAATTCCTATTGTCACCACGTCGATCCTGCACATCCTGGGTCTGGCTAATGGTCTACTGTTTCATCGCACTCACCAGATCCTATACCAAATCTATCACTTCGTTTTGGACGAGATCCAAAAAACTACACCACCTATTTGTAGTTCCTTATCCGATTCTTAAATATATTATAATAACCTCTAATATACGAGAGGTTCTAATAAACGCTTCCGCGTATCATAATATCCTGTTTGCATAGTTTTATTTGCTATAATTGTTCTGAATACTTAATTAATTATCAATAGCTTTCAGCAGAATTTTTTGGCTTTGGGGTTTTGCAACCAGGTATCCTTGTCACACGGCTCTATGGATGGTTTTTGCGACATCCAAACTATTTAGAAATTTAAACAAAAAAGTACAAAAACTTAATAAAGATATATTATGATTCTTAATCCAGGTAAAAGACATTAATCGTGTAATTTATTTTATTGTTGTAATAGTCTTATCATATATGTTTCGTAAGTTATTTAATGACTCTCGTACCTGCAGGTTTTTTCGCTACGTTCTGCAGAGAAATATGCATCAGATTTTGTATCTGAAAACACGTTTTAGGCTTTTATCTTTAAAAAACTAGCCTTTAAATGGAGAAAATTCCATACCATAGACCACTACTTGTTGGGTTCTCCTCACCCTAAAGCAATCACGATTAATCACCCCGGATAATTGTTGGTCCAATTGGCCCTCTGAGAAATCTTAATTAGAACCCCCTCGGTTCAATTGTGGTCTGCAAATTCTTATTTTAGTGTGGTGTATTAATTTTAAATTGCTTTTACTATAATCCATGAGGATATATCGCTCCTCGTGATAATTTACTGCACATCGTCTCTACTATTACAGTTGTGCTTTTTAAGCACGTACTATTGATTTTTTACATACTTCGAAATAGTTTTCTATGTCAAATTAGTTTTGTTGGAGGTAAATGTAGTATTAGTGTATCAACCGAATAGTGTCAACCAATATTAGTGTGTCAACCAAATACGAGACCCTTGTCGTAACGATTTGTCACGTGACAACTGCCTGGACCTGTCCTCTGGAAACTGGATCTGACCCACATTTGTCTTACTAAACTATTTTTCATACTGCTTCAAAAACAGCTGTTTAAGATACATGTGTTGAAGAGCAAAAGCTGTTATTTTTCTTCCTAGGTCCTAGACCTATTATTATGCTTTTTTGAATCCTAGGCCGCAAAAGATCATTATTCATGATACTTTTGATTCGAGGTCAGCATAACTAACACTGACATAACCTAAACAACCAATCAGTCCCAGCAATCAAAAAGAACTGTTACAACGTAAGTAACATAAATCAGGTTATTATTTACTTTTTACGAGTTGTTTCATTTCATTTGCAGTATATGACGAAAGATGTAGTTCGTCACACGGCCCAAAATTGGCTTTTTGATATACCCTTGCACATTTAATAGCCTTGGCTGTTTTTGGTCCTTGTTGTTTATTATGAGCATGGTGTTTGTTTTCGAAATAATTTTACATAGACATAATTTTTACCAAGAAATTAGACTTAAATTAATACATTTGACCTAAATGGCAAAATTTAAGAGAAATAATTATTCGAAAATGCCGTGTTTATTATTACGTATTACTGTAGTTTAGAAAGAGATATTGAACTTTTTAGCAATTTTTGTGAATTTATCTTCTTTAAAAACACATATTCATGACATATTGCTGTATCAGACTCAGACTCAACTATACAACAGTAAACGTAATGAAATAAATTTAAACTAATAAATTATAGCTTTAACTTTACGCTTTTAATGCAATATTTATTTGAAAATTACTCTTATGCCACTTTCCCCAAATCTGGTTTAAACTACAGCATGTAGAAATATTCAACATCATTGTCGACTGTCAGATGAAAACACGTTAGAACTCACTAATTTCTAGTCGTTTGTATGTTATCACCATATAAAAATTTTAACTTTTTCAAACCATAAACGCTTTATTGTGATATTCTACAAAAAGGTTTTCACAGTAGTGAGTTCTAACTACGATGGTCACAATAATTTCTCTATACTCTAGTAAAAACCTTTTTTTAATTTTGACCACATTTGTGGTAGGCGGTTTTTAACACAATTGTGAATAATAAATTATTATTGAGAAATAAATTATTTTAGATAATTACCTTTTAGTTCCTAAAAATATGCACCCAAACATACTTTTATTTTAATTTGGAACTCTTAGTCTAAGGATCTTAAGACAGACATAACCTTAAAGTGAAAGTCACAACAACAAAAAACTGTGAATGTGGTAACCAATAAAAGTTTTGTTACTTGATGCATTTTTTCTAACAAACCAGGGTACATCTACTATGTGGATATAGCAAAACCTTTTTTTACTGGATATACTCTCTCTTATACGCCTTAAACATAAAGTACAATGAAAAATTCGCAAGCACTTATAGCACGTGATATTTATTATATTCTGGCATAAAAGTCATTAGGCTTCTGATCTCTTCGTGGGATTTATCGGTCATTTATATAAGTACAGTATAATTTAACCTTAGTTTAAATATGTACATAAGAAATAAGAGGTAATTGTGAACAACTGTTAGGTTTTTTTAAATTTATTCGTTTAAGTATAAAAAATAAACAACTAATGAGATGCCATATTTACAAAAGAATGAAGTTTATGAATTAAAATATCCTATTGTGCTCAGTACTTCTTGTATGGTGCAGGGGCGGGGTAGGCAGGCTTGGGGTACGCCGGGGCGGGGGCGTAGGGAGCAGGAGCAGGAGCGTAGGGGGCAGGGGCAGGGGCGTAAGGCTTGGGAGCAGGGTAAGCGGGCTTAGGGGCGTAAGCGGGGGCGGGGGCGTAGCCCTTGCCGGGCTCCTTGGTGACAACAGCCTGGAAGCCGTATCCCTCGTCGGAGTAGGTGACGATCCTCTTGGTGCCGTCGGGCTCGTACAGCTCGTAGACTCCCTTGACGTAGTCTCCGTCACGCTCCTCGTGCTGGCTCTTGATGTCGTAGGTGCTGTCGTCATGGACGGAGTAGTCGAAAGCGTACTTGGGGTAGGCGGGCTCAGGCTCGGGGTACTTGGGAGCGTAGGCCTTGGGGGCGTAGGGGGCGGGGGCCGGAGCGTAAGGGGCAGGGGCGGGAGCGTAGGGCTTGGGGGCGTATTGAGCTGCGGCGACGGCCAGCAGGCAAGCGGCGGCGAAAACCTGAAAAATAAAAAGTGTTTTACTATAAATCTATGATATATGACCTATCGGATGTAGACAATAAAGTCTTTCTTCTGAAAGACCCTTATTTTCATTTAATAAATTTTGCTACTAAAATTCAGATGGAATTGTGATAGTAAAAAGAACTGTTTTTGAATTAGTTTATTTCCTTAATCCCCGTATTTTTTGGTCACTAATAATCCTTTCAAACACTATTAACGTTACATCAAAGCCTTTTTAAGAATCAAATCAAAATCTTGAATCTCATTACTGTTAATGGTTGATTAATTTTAGCATTTGACTTAAATATACCTAGCACGACTACTTTTATTCCAATTCCTTTTAATTGTTAAATCAAATACAATCTATGATGTTATTAGTACAGTTTTTCATGTTGTTTTATCATGTGTTTTCGTCAAGATAACCATTTTGATAAATTTCGCCTCCCTTGATTGTTTAATATGCAGCAAATAATATAGTTTTGCGATAAATTGTTATGAAGTGTTGTGACAATATTAATGTTTGGTTTTTAATAATTAAAAT
The DNA here is from genome assembly GCA_023375725.1 of Nephotettix cincticeps. Classification (NCBI taxonomy): domain Eukaryota; kingdom Metazoa; phylum Arthropoda; class Insecta; order Hemiptera; family Cicadellidae; genus Nephotettix; species Nephotettix cincticeps. The sequence goes on along the minus strand of CM041788.1, from coordinate 17,659,185 downwards.
TGAGTCTGTGTGTCTATATAATTCAAGTAATAAAATAGCGAATTGTGTATCCATCTACGATTTATGTGGAAATAATTACGAGCATTTACGTTTGTGGAACATTCACATTTGTTTCAGTGTGTAATGCTAATAATTCTCATTAGGTAGTGGCTTGATTATTTTCAAAATAACTTTTCGGTGTTCAACTTAAAAATATACTGTTTCAAGTCTTATTACGTAAAAAATATGTCTTTAAGGTATGAAGCTAACTAAAAACTAAAAAAGAGAAAAGTTGTTTGGTGTCTATCCTAACAATAGAAATATCAAACTGGATACAACTCGAATTATGACACTTTACAATGAAATCTAGATAACTAAATTTAATGTAACAAAAGTGTCACTTTGTAATTTGTTATAGTGGAATCCTGTTCAATTAAACTAGTCTAAATTAGTATCTATTGTCAAATGTATAAAATTCTTAGCAAAAAAATATATTTGCCAAATCTCTAATTTTGAAACACGTTGCTTGAGTGAATTTAATTTTACGTTTTACAGAATATTACTATTTCAGGTGTATGTTACGTTTGTGACACCATACAATTTCACAAAACGTTTCCTTCTGGATATTAGTTTGCTAATTGAGCAGCTTTTTGGATTTTTCAAAAAGTAATAGTTTTAAAATTTTTACTTATTTTATGTTAAATCTGTATTAACAAACATTATTTACTGATACATTTCGATGCATTTTTTAGGGGATTTTCTGTATCAAAATGGGGGTTTTAGATGTTGTTACATTTATCTTTAATATATTTATGAGCAAAATTAGAATTAACTGAGACAATAAAAAATTTATTACTAAAAATATTTGCTCTGTATCAAACGCTAAGCTATTTTATCTTATTCGCGAATTCTTATGGTACTACCTAATACTAATTTTTAACACAACACAGTCACAGAACGTATCACAAGCCATCACAGTATCACAGAACCCACCTTGAGAGCCATGATCACAGTTGTAGAGCACAGTATGACACCCTCCTGGCACAGTCTGGTATATATACTTAGGGCTTTAGGCGCAGCCAGGGTGGGGGATGGGGGGGAGACCTTTCACTGCGGGCGTAAAATTCGCGCACGTGATTTGCACGGGTACCGCGAGGGCATTTAGATCTGGGTTAGTTGAAACATTAGAATAAGCGATCTAGATCACTGCTCTGGATATTGGAGCTAATTTTAACGATGAGGTATTTGCCTTTACGTCATTCGATTGTTCACTTTCGATTCTTAACTCGCCAATGGTTACTTCTTGAAAACGTGTATAAAATCATAAACCACAAAATCTATATCAAGTTATTTGTCAAAAAATTTCCTCTCATAAAATATTTCAAATTTACTCTCTCTCTCTTTTTCAGGAGACCCTTGTACTCAGTAAATTTTCATCCATTTATGAATTATTTTAGATGATAAAAATTAAACCTGATAATTTTTAAGACAAAATTTCATTTTGGTTTTTGTGTTTCTGAATCGCGTGTAACAAAAAAACCTTCTCCTGAGGTTATTTAACCGAGTTGCGTAAGAAAGGCTTCTTTGATACTTGGGTTCAAAAGTGTAGTGCATATTTATGGCGTATTTTTAACGTTGTCGAGATAAGCATACATTACATTTTCGTACGTCTGAAGATAACCTCTTAACTTTTTGAAACGCGTAGTTATAATCTAAATATATAAAACAAAGTTGTGTTAGTTCCAACAGTTACAGATCGAGACCGGCTGGACCGATTTTAATGATCTTTGATTTTTTGGATTCGTATCTGCTCCAAATATGCAGTCTTTAGGCACATACAGTTTTTGTATTTAACCTTAGGTCTAAGCCCCAGTGGCCTATAAAGTTTGTATATGTAAATCTTATGAAAATACGTGATGCATTTTGATCATATGCATACGTCAATAATATGAAATTTTTATTAACAGCTGATTTAGTATTTCTTTATTTTCACCAGTTGTCAACTAACGTCATTGTTCGTTATTTTCAGTGATTTTTTTGCTTGTTTGAAAAAACTAATAGATTACTGTTTTGTTTGTTTGTCCCAATGTAATTCTTAGTTGTTTTTCTGGTTTTGTTCCAGTGGAATTAATGAATGATAGATTATGCGAGTATTATTATAAAATTGACGTGATTCAGAAAATTTAATCGTTCCTGTAAAAGCCGTATTATAGTTAGGTTTGGTTTGGGCTTAGGTTGGATTAGAAAATTGTAAATAAAACCACTCAATTTAATTTATTTTGTGGGAATGTTATTAATAAGTCTTATCGTTTCAGTATTGTTAATAACTACGCCGCAATCCAGAATATTCAATTATTCACAGCCAACCTGTAATGTAATTAGATTTCAGATCATGGCCAATCTTAAAGTGACGTAATATGTATTTACCGTTAGGCGTTACGAAGTTCGCCGTGTCAGCTAGTTATTAATATAAGTGACAACTGTACACAAATACCGAGTTGGACCAAAGGGAGATAGCCGAATGAATGAAATAGCAAACCGGACGTTTGTTTAAACAATGAAGTTACTTCAATTTACATATTATATAACCATATACCATATATATCATATATGACCATACATATATTATATCATATATGTTAATATGTTATATCATATATAATATGGTCATATATTATATATGACCATATACCGAGTTTTATCAACATTTGTCCATAAGTAATGGAGTCTGATTCTTTATGATAAACATGGGAAAGAATTATGCATGTTAGTCACTATGATAAGACATGATGATTTTAAGCGTAAATCGTTGAATCTTAAACACATAAAGCTAAATACCAGATTTTTTACAAATATATAGGTTGATAAGGGAAATAATATTTTTTTACTTATCCTCAACAATTTTAACATTGGTTCATAAGATGTAACGTACTGTGTTTAATCTTTAAATATTTCTATAACCATTTGAGATAGAGCAAAATTTTGCAAAGGTCTTGCCATGAGACCTACCGTAATAGCTTCTTCTCTATAGGAAATCGGCTAAAACTGTCATACTTCATTTTAGATGTAAAGGTTATACAATAATAATAAAATAATAGGGTAAGAAAATAATGTAAAAATTAAATGACTGCATTATTCTCATAAATACCATGCTTGGCTGAAATTGTATTATGCATTGAGTTCTTAGAATCTTGGTAATTTTAGGTTTCTATTAGGAAACCTGCTATACAGTGTAATGATATCAATTAATTAGTTTTTTTAGGTAAAACTTAGGTAATAACACGAAACCGAGTTTGAAGTCTGAATCTAGAAGGTCACAATGAATCAAGTCTGATAAACCTTAGTAATGTTGTTGGCATCTTAATATTTTATTTTACATTAAAATAATTTTGTGCATGATATTTCACTAAATAAAGAGACCTTTATAAAAAAAAACAAAGTAATCATACTGCAAAAGTGTTAAAATTCAAAGGGCAATACTTTTTACAATTACATAATTAGAGTTATGTAACAATGATTAAACTTACCACTGTATTACCTGGTTGGTTTATTCTACTTTTCTAAAATATGTGTGGTTTCCAAGAACGTGACATAACTCAGTCACGCGACTTTGGTGATGGCTGTTTAACACTTGTAAGGAATTACATACAACTCAAACCTGAACTATTGCAACTCTTGTTACTTAACTTTACAATACTTCAATTCAATCCAAAGTCAAACTAATATCATCTGGTTAAAATATCATCATAGATCTGGTTAAATATAAGATCATCATAGACTTTAAAACTCTGGAACAAGAATTAAAAGTCTGGAGATTTAAAAAAAACTCTGAAATTTTATGACAAATATTCCAGTATATGATATGTGTGTTTTTATTTATGAATTGTTATTTAATAAAAAAACTCCATATTGTTTTCTCTCGTGTTGTTTGAAAATGGATATTTTTATAATATACGTTAAAACAAATTGAATAGCAGGTAACAGCCATATGAGTTATATTTATGTGGTCTTTAAATTTCCATGAAGGGATGATCCAATATGATCTAAGACGTATAACAAGTTATAAAGTAAATATTTGTTGGCCATTGAGGTATATTTTGTTTACAATGTAGTTAAAATTGTATCTGAAGAGTGATAATTTATTTTAAAACTTACATTGAAACAGAGACCGTCTTTTAAGCATGCAGAATCTTATTCAGTTCCTCGTTTATTTTTTCAGAATTTTTACTCTGTAACGTCAAGGTATACGAGTATAATATAACTATGTTAGGTAGTAGAATTTTATTTTTCACCTTTATTATTATTGTTTCATCTAAAATTATTTTGGAAATAAATATCATTGTTTTCAGTTCGGTTATTATTAGGGTTTTTTCTAAATGTTCACATCACATGATTAATAGGAAAAAATCTAAATCTGGAACGAATTCATTGCAATAAGCATTTAAATTTGCATTGCTAAACCGTAATCCGAATATTGGCAGTGAGAGTGATGGAGGTCAGTGTCGACTGTTGAGTGTCGAGTCGGTGCAACGTCACCTTTCACCCGAGTCAGCTGATTCAATAGCTCGGTGCGTTACGTCTGGCGCCCGGACAGGGGGTATCCTCGAGTCAGCTGATTCAATAAGTCACAACGTTACGTCTGGCGCCCGGACAAGGGATACCTTTGCCCCCTGCCTGCACGCGTGCATGATTGCCAACTTATACAACTCCGTATGAATAACACTGATCGAATTAGATTGCGGAACGTATTTTAACTGAGTGTGTGGTTGCGTTAGCTGCTGTAAACTGTATTGGGCACGTAGGATATACTGTATCTACGTGCTCCAAAACAGGTTCTGAGTACTTGCAGGGAACCTTTGTTACACTTTCTATAGACTTTCTCCATCTTGGGTTTTAAAAGTACAATACAATTTATAGAATTGTAATATGCAAAATATGTAGAATAATACAGAGTGTAAGTGGTAGTTCGAAACAGGTGACGTATTTGTTAACTTGTATAAACCACAAAAGTGTTTAAACATAACAATTATTGAAACTAATGTTGTCTATTTTACGTTACTCTTACTTTGTCCTAGTTAACTCTGTAGCACATAGAAGTACAAAAGTTATCTTTTAGTAAATCTTCAATATTATCAGAACCTAGTGTGACTCTCAAAGGTCACACTGAAGCATTTTTATATTATTTTTGCTTCCAACTATGAGGGCAAAAATTTATCTTCATGTATTGATTGCTCTTAAACCATTAAACCTTTACTGATAATAATACCTTGTGATTGAAAATAAAACTGATTAACATCAGCCCTATAACTTGAGAGTTCGTCTTTTGTAAACTTTCTGACCGTATTCTTCTTTCCCTTCTTATACTTTAGTCATATATATGTATATAATATTACATTTTCAGGTTATTTATACACCATATATCCATGCTGTAGATTTATAACAAGATATCATAAATAAAAGAAGTTCTGCTGTGTAATGTGCTTAATATAAAAATCATTTTACTGCATTATTATCGCAGAAAATATGTGCAATAAATAGTATGACAGTAAACGTTAAATGTATATATTGTCATGATAAAACAGTTGGTTGAAATTTAATGTAGAAAACAGTTGTTAAAAAGAAGAATTTGATATTTTGAAAGCACAAGCTTTTAATATTTTTTATTAATGCTTTAATAAATGTGACTTATAACGACGATACGGCAATACTTAAAAAAGGTTTACAGCTGGTATTAGTTAACAGCTCCTTTGGAAAAGAGTTATACGTTTATCTCATTTATTATAGACTCTTGATCAAATTTTCACACAGGTTTTTGTCTTATTTCTCTAAAGGAATTTGCAAATTAATTATTCCATTTTGATATTTAAACTGGTTTTCTGTAAATATACTTATCTCTTACAATTATATTAGCATCACATATTCAACCTTTGATGTTGAAATAGTAAACATTTTATTTTTTAGGAGTCATAGAAGCAAAATTTAACTTAATCGCAGACCATTTCAACGGTTCCTTATTTAGACCAATATTTTAGTTTACCATCTTTGAGTCCTTTTCAGTTTTTGTGGGCTACAATAAAAAATAATACTGTTACTATTATACAAGTTACTGTTATATAACAAAAATGAATGGAGAGCAAGTGTCTTGCCCTAGGTCTCAGAGGTGTGGCCTGCGCTTTGCTAAAGACTTGCACCGATTGCCATGACGCAAGAGTCAATCTCAGACAATGGCTCACCCTTGAACTTTGGGCTAGGCTTTGTCATGAACACCCTATGTTTACGAGCGCAATAAGACATAAGTATTCCGAAAAGGGTTAATAGGAATATTAATGTGACGGCTTCGACAAGGGAACAACGTGGTGGTTCAACTCCACGTTAAACTAAGACCCTTAGAGATGCCATTGACTATTGTGCTATTAATTAATAGTTTTTCCCAAGGAAAGTTTAGTCCTTAGTTCGTAACAAGATTACAAGATCGCATCACAATCATCATACACTCATTCCTCACTTGGCTTAAAATACTTAACTTGGAAGGTCGCCATTCCCAATGGTAGTCTAATCCAATATGAAGCATAATCTGCTAGTATTGAGGAAGTGGTGAAACGGTTCATAGAAGTAGGGATGAAGAGAAAACCTTCAAAATGTGGTTAGTTTCTCACGTCAGTAGTCTACTGAGGTCATTGATTGACAAAGAATGTATCCATCAAGCTTTAGTAACTGGACGTTTTCACAAAGTCATTTTTATATTTTTAGTTTATTTAAATTATTTTTTTACAAAATGGTTAGTATTTTAATCCTTGAAAGTATGACAAAGTTGCGTTATATTATAGTGTAATATTTGTTAATTTCCTTCACCAACACATTTCAGTCAGAAAACAAAACTATTATAACATTACATTTTTAACTGGCTGTGTGGCTGAGTGGATATAGTGCCCACCTTAAAAAAGTCCGCCAAGTCGAATCCTGTAACGTTCGAATCTGGATCCAGTTGTAATTCCGTCATTGCTGCTAATTTATTATGTTTCCTTACAATGGATCGACGTTAGTTAGTAGCACAAAGTAGGTTTGGACCGCTTCAAAACGTGAAAAAATCGAGAAGAGTACAAATAAAAAAATACTAAACCCATTCTCACCGATCTATATTTTAAGTGTAATTCTTCTAAGTATCTAAGTAAAAACTGAAACTGATGTAATTTACTTTGGTAGTTTTAAAGTTAAAATTTAATTTTTGTCATATTGTACCAAAAAAATGTACTCTTAGTAATAAATATAATGTATTAAATTAGCTTGTTTGTTTCTTGCAATTTTGCACTTTTCACTCAATGTACCTTAATACCGCAAATATGACCATATTTGTATGTTGAGGATTGTAGATGTTATGGGCAAATCCAAACTATGTATCCAGTATGTATTGTGTATCCTAAGTTTAAGTTCAAATATATAAGATACATTTTATGTAAATTGCCATAGTAATATTATTGACACTATTTGCTAGCATTGTACAACATATTTTAAAACACTGAGTTGCAATAGTATTTGTAAGTATTTTTCTAACTAAGGAGTTCTTCACACAACTCTCATTATATGTGATTTGCAGGTGTACTGAGGTGGAAAAATTACAGATATGTTATGAAGCATCAGGACATCAAACTAATTTGGTTAAGGTTTTTTTAACACATCAATCTGATGAAACTTCTAACAATACTTGTATTTTATACATGCTGTATAGTTTTTTAAACAAAATATTAAAACAAATATATCATTATTTTAATACAGAACAACAAATCATCTTGTATTTAGGTGTTTAATCACTTGTTTTTTTAATAGAGTGTTCTAAATCCTCAGACTTTGTTTGTTGATTACGAGAAATCTAGAAATATAAAAGTACTTTATTTTAGGCTTAATTTGTGACATGAATAAATTTAAAAAACTCATCGAATATCATTTTTGAAGGGAATTTTAAATAATAATCTATTACATAAGGTTTTTTATAAAATTTATTTGGTCACGTATAAAAAATTATACAACTAATGAGACATGTCATATGTACAAAGAGATGGAGATGAAATTTTGAAGTAACTATTATATCACAAATTAGTACTTCTTGTAAGGTGCGGGAGCGGGGTAGGCGGGCTTGGGGTACGCCGGGGCAGGGGCGTATGGGGCAGGGGCGGGAGCGTAGGGGGCAGGGGCGGGAGCGTAGGGGGCAGGGGCGGGAGCGTAAGGCTTGGGGGCGTAGGCGGGCTTAGGGGCGTAAGCGGGGGCAGGGGCGTATCCCTTGCCGGCGGGCTCCTTGTGGACAACAGCCTGGAAGCCGTATCCGTCGTCGGAGTACTCGACGATCCTCTTGGTGCCGTCGGGCTCGTACAGCTCGTAGACTCCCTTCACGTAGTCTCCGTCACGCTCCTCGTGCTGGCTCTTGATGTCGTAGGTGCTGTCGTCATGGACGGAGTAGTCGAAGTTGTACTTGGGGTAGGCGGGCTCAGGCTCGGGGTACTTGGGAGCGTAGGCCTTGGGGGCGTAGGGGGCGGGGGCCGGAGCGTAAGGTGCGGGGGCAGGGGCGTAGGGGGCAGGGGCCGGGGCGTAGGGCTTGGGGGCGTAAGGCTTGGGGGCGTACTGAGGAGCAGCCGCTGCCAGAGCCAGCATGCATGTGGCGACGAAAACCTGGGGACACAATATACTTTTCATTAAAACACAGTCAATCATTTGCCAATAAGAAAAACATATTATCTATGAAATTAAAACCTATTATTATTTATTACTTTAATCCTTTTTGGGAAATATAATTATGAGCTCTTTTAATGATCAACTGTAGTGGCAACATCTAGCACACTAAACGAAAACAAAATTTTCCTTTCTATGTTTACATACCATGTTTAGTTAAAATGTATTAATGTGTTCTACTTTATTTCATTTGTTTAGTGCTTGCTGATTTTGTGAATATTTATTGCTTAGAAAAATTTATTTAGTCTCACGTTTTGCGATGATGTTATTTTTACCTTTCACTTTATAGAACGCCAAAAAATTATTTTAAAAATGTATTGAAGATTTATTTATACATATAATAATCTAGGAATGAGAAGTTTTTTTGCTACGTCTCAAATCACAGTACAAGAATTTAAAACTATTCTAAACTACAAACTTCACCTTTTAGGTAACAAAATATGAAGTTTCATAAATAATTTTTATAGATTTTGATCTGCGTGAAATTATTTTGATTTGATTAATTTTACGTGAAAGTTATTTCTAAATTTTTTTTAAAGTTCAAAGGAGCTGAGATGTTTTAAGTGAGACAGTTGGAATAATGAAATTCAGCTTATATGATCTTTAATTTTTCATCTGTGTATTATTTAAGTTTTAATTCTAGTATTAACAATTGTCGATTTTATAAATGTTTTTACGAGTGTATAGTAAGAGCTTTAACTCATCAGTGAATTATAGCAAAAATATCCGTGTTATTTTACACAAATATGCATGCATGCGTACTTCAAGCGTCATATTATTCCAGTAGAGTTCAATTTGCTTGTAGTGGTTCTATTTTAGGCTGAGGTTTACTACATAGTTTTATTTAACAGGTAAAGTTATAGAGTCTCCTTTCTAATACTATTTTTCTATGCCTTATAAAAGATATTTTAACACATTGGGAATACTTTAACATTCACGTTGAGTTTATAGTTTACCCGTTAACACAGAACTAAACTGTATATAATATTAATTTCATAGTATATCCTTTGATTACACGTGCCATCAGCTGTTAAATACCTGCACTATTTAATACTAATAATTTTTCAGAGTTTACCAAGACTGATAAGAAAATGTGTTACTCATATCATTTAGCGTATTTTCATCGTTAGCATGGAGTGGATACAGTCTAAATCCGCCGTACATTATTAATATCTTACGATGGTTCAATTAGGACTATTGGAGTCCTCCAATACCTCCGCCATTTTGAATTTTAATCCCGTAAGAACAGTGTTATTTCTGTGAAAGAATTTGTTTCCACTAATCATTTATAGATGGTTAACGTGTCAAATTAAGAGTAATTCTAAAAAAATTCCATCATAAATTAGGTAATAATTTGTCGGATATAAGTACAGTACGTGGTAATCATAGTTTTCCGGGAAATTAAAAATAATAATAATGTGATTCCCTAGATAACCATTTCATCTACATTTTGTCACCTCAGCCAGTTCGTTCTTATAAGGCTAAACTAAATATGTTAGCAAGACAGACTCTTAGTTCGATCCTAATACGATACAAATAGCGACTAGGTCAAACCCGTGTCGGCGTTAACACGAGGTTATCTCGTTTCACTTTGACACGGAATCATTATGATTTATAATCCTAAAAAAAACTTAATCCTTAGTTACACATTTCTTATACACAATACGCTTATCTGAAGTTTAACATCTAAAATTCTAAATATAATACGTCGTCACCGCGAAACACTAGAGCACTTGCAACACAGAACACACAACCGTACACGAAGCACTGTACACAGTACACCCACCTTGAGAGCCATGATCACAGTTGTGCAGTACCGTATGATACCCAGCTAAGACCGGCCGGTATATATAGTTGGGGCTTTAGGCGCCCCGTATGGTGGGGAGGGGGCGCGGACTGGGCTTTCTACTGTGCGAAATTCTTTGCACGCGCTAAACCCGCGGGCAAGGTTGATCGAAACTAGGTTTCTGAATCAGCAATGTGGGTTTCGTAGATTATATAAAATTAATACCCATGTTCAGGTTTTCATACGTGATTTTGGATAAGTAAACAAGTGACCTTTGATGTTGCGAGATAATTTCATTTTGTGGTTATAATTTTTATTACTCGATTGTGAAATGAAATTTTTATAGTTATTGTAGGAATAACACAAATACTTAATAAGAGATTTTAGAGTCCACAATGCTTTTGCTATCTTGAATTTAAGTACCGTAGCAACAATGATAATTTTTCGACAATCTTATTGTGATGTAAGATTTGTCGCACTCACTCACTTACTTATAATTTGACCCTTGAACCATATTTCTAAGACTATCAAATGGTCAGTAATGCTATCTCAAAATTAAACTACCATTAAAAATTGCGATTTTATGGGGTTAAAGCTAAACATTTCACCAGTAGGGCAGCCTCTTATATTGAGGCACCGTGCCATTAAATACATGAAGTGGATACACAACGCTATAAGAATGATGTTAAAATAATAATATCTGTCTGTGTGAATGCTTTCATAATAAAAATGGAGCTAGTAAAATATAAAATGCAATATTTAAGAAAATAGTAAAGGGCTAAAAATAGTTGCCTTGACTTCTTCAGTTGGTCTACTCTTACTTGGTTTAATAGAAATCAATATGAAGAATACAGGTGTCATTGTTAAAAATTGTCTCTATCTTTTAATTAAAGATAGCGGAAAAAGAACATGATAAATTCATATTTAAATTATCATATTATTTTTAATAATCTACACTATAATGTGAAGTTGAAAAGGAAACACGAGTTCTTAACCCATTTTAGTCGGAAGGAAGTGACCCATCCTTACTGCCTTACTGCCAACAGCTGTTTCCATGGCAGCTCGATTACTACACTAATTGTCCTGTGAGGTTGAAACGGCCGCTTTTGTGGTTATGGCCACAAATTATTTGTTACCATAGTAACCGAATGGTTATAGAAAATTATATATTTTACAAATAGTTGGAAGGGCCACGAAATTGGCCTAACCTACCTCCTAGAGAAAGCACTACTGGTCACTAAAGTAGCATATTTGACCTCAGACACCAAACAAAAGTTGCTCCGACCTGCCTGTGAAAGTAGCAGTGGCCCACCTGACCAGAGAAGACAAAGCTTCTTCAGCTAACATAGAGCTGTTACAGAAATCATGAGGGCCATTTAAGTGGCCCAACCGACCATAAAGGGGGTTAATAAATAAAGTTAGATAAGTTAGTTTCGAATTTACAGTGCCTTGAGTTACGAACTTTTTGGTACTTTTTCTTTTTATATCCTTAATTGGGTCTTATCTCAATTTATGTCTCTCTGTAAAGCTAAAAAATGTCGTTTTGTAATATTTCTCCGTGCAATCAAAAGCAATCAATGTTATGTAACTTATTTTCATTATTATATATATTTTGGGGAAAGTTTTTCTGTACTTTAAACCTATCCCCGCACTATAGAAATTAAACATTGATCCCTCAAAAACCCAGTGCAAGCAATATTAGACATTTTTCTAAGATTTACAAAACGTGTTTACAGAAATGTGTTTTGTGAAACGAATGTTTGACAGTTGTTGTGAGAAATGTGATCTATGAAAAACAACAATCAACTATCCAAATAAAATCAGTTTGTTTGCCTTCATAATTTATTTAACCCTATTTCAAAATTATACAAATTTTAATGTTATCTTAACTAATGAAACATGTCAATATTAATTCAAATTTTATAATTTAATCAAATTTACCTAATTGTAAATTAACTCCAAGTACTGGAGCTGTGAATTTATCCTTTGTATTTATTTGAATAAGATTTCAAGGATTTATTTTGTGATGATAATAAGTATTTTTTATTGACACAGAATCATACAACCTGTACACATGAAGGTCCACTGCTAGTTAAGAAGTATACAGGGTGGTTGTGAAGCCCCTTCCCCCTATTTTTTATTTGTTGGAAGAAATAAATAACCTTTCGGAAACAATACAAACTTAGAGTATCTTTTGAAGTTATCGACAATTTTAAGGCCCCCCAAAATGGAGGATTTGGGGGGCAACTCAAAATGTTCAAATGTAAAGCCCCATCAATATGTACCTCATTTTAAAGGTCTTAGAATTTAAAGACAATTGGTGAACATTGGGAGTCTCTATCTTAACCTAGTACAAAATGGTGGAATTTTGAAAAGTATGACCACGGGTTTTTGAAGTCCTTTCCCCTCTTGGTTTGTGCTACAATTTACATTTAAAGTGATTTTCAATAATGGGATTTATTTTAATATGTACATATTCTAACTTTCGTAGTAATTAAACATGTTCGGAGGTACCTAAAGTCTAAAATGTAGGAGTAAACATCTTATGAGTGTTATTTGACGTGTCATATAACGCCACATATTTGGGGGGCACTCAAAATTTAATTTTCTATAACTTCTAAACACTTTGGGTTAAGTTTGTATGGTTTCCAAAAGGTTATTTATTTCTTCTATCAAATAAAAAAATGGGGAAAGGAACTTTACTCTATATTTCGTCAAATAGTAAATTTTTTTAACGCTTTTCATAACGTGAGCTAATCCTAATCCAATTGATTGTTGATGCAATTTATTTTTTATTTTACAGAACCTTTCAGTGTTTTTTCCCTTTCATATATATCAAAGAAAAATCACTTGAAGATATTCAGGTTAAGAACTATTTTATTATTCTGTTTATGGTAGAATGGTTTATGGTGTTTATGTTCATAGTGTTCATGTTAGTAATAAATTTCTGGTCCTAAAATGTTTTTCAACCTGTTCGTACGGTTGTAAACATTATCGGTTATTTCAAATGAACCAGTACAGGAGGCGAGATGAGTTATAGGTTGCAGTGATGAGTGCACTAAACAGTGCACTGCCTTTCACAATGGTAAAAGTAGCTGACGTGTGGAGCTGTTAAAAAGAGATCGTCAAGGCCACATAGACTCTGTGTTTTGTTTGTACTGTAGTTATACTAGATATAGACTGCTCTTACAGAGCCCCACACATCGTTCGTTTCGGTGTGTCACATCCATGTGTTCAGCCTTAACTGTCACAAGGTGAAGACAACAATTACCTCCACACAATCATTTTGGCGCGTCACTTCGGTACGTTTTCCCCATAAGAATAATATGGGTAGCAAATCTTGCGCATTTGGTTTTGCTTCGTTCAAAATTTCTATATTTCAAAATTTAGAAATTTCAAAATGTCAAAATTTCTAAGAATAAAGATTGTCTCTTTAATCTTTAAAAACGAAAAACTTCAAGATTTTAATGGTTTTGTCAATACCATTATATTATCTAACAAAGGCATTCACATTAATCCATGATGTTGTTGGAAAAGGTCTTTATAAAAGAAGTAAAATTAAATGGTATTTTACTTTTTAGTAAAATACTAAATAAAACTATTTAGCAGTCCCTAAAATACCAAAATATATTATATTTTGGGAAAATATAATGATACTGACCAAAAAGTAAAATTTATTTTTATAAAGATATGTTGTGTTTGGTTTTCCTGGTGTAAACCGTTAAGCATTTAAAAGAGATTTCTACAACATTTTACAGCCATGAATAATAATTTAATTGGTAGATTTTTGTTTTATTTTACTTCAGCTAAGAAGTTTTTTCCTTTTTATTTTAGTTATTATTTTTATTTAAGAAAAATATTTTGACATAAAATTAAGTATTTTGTTTCTTAATACTAAGACATACCACCCGTTCAAAGCTAAAGCTATCTTTCAGTACCTATCTGTATGATATTAGGTATTGTGTCTGCCTACAGTATTCCTTCTTCATTTTTAACTGTTTTGTAAGCTTAATGGCAACGTCTTTATTCGTAGTTCCATATTAGATGTTTACCTTCATGAACGTTATTTTTATGATGCACAAAGTCTGCTCACAGCTATTTTCCCGATAAGATTATCACAACGAAGTATAAGTAGCTTTTTAAATAGATTGATAGTCACAGACACTTAATAAACGCAAATTTTATTACTAAATGTATTCGTTACATGGTTTTGTAATAAATTGGTTGCATAGTATGTTTAGATTACAATATTGAAAGCTCATAATAAAAGTCAGATAATGAAATTGTATTTTTGAATCAGAAAATGAATTTCGTTTTCTTCCACTGTATTTATCTATTGATTTTGTGGTGAGTAAATACGTTTGGGCCTATTGTAGTTATAATAATAGACCTATCGTTTATTCATATTTGTTTCATCATTGAAATTTAGTTTTATTTTTTTAGTCTCGATTTTTAATTAGGACTGTACATATCCATCTGTCAATACCATTTGTTACACCAAATAATAATTGTCGGTAGGAGGTTGGTAAGAATAATTGCCTAACTTTACTTAACTTACTTAAGTTTTTAGGTTTTTAACTTACAAAATGAAAAATATAAATATATTATGTATGGCCAAAACATTTTCCTGTTATGAATGCCTTAGGACACGTAGGCTAATAATATAGGGTATACAATTTAAAAAATATAATATTTCCTATGGTAGCCATTTCGGTAACGTCAAAAAAGAAGGCCTGTGCAAATGGAAACAAGTAATTCTTTGATATTTTTTACCTACCTAATCACCACAAATAATAACACATGTATTGGTTTTCTAACAGTAGATATGTTTACAAAATTCACCAATAGTATGTTATAGTATGACCTATTTCGTCAAACAATTAAATTAGTAGTCATTACTAGTTTTGAGATTTTAAATCCCGTTTCAAAAATACAAAATTCACGAATTACATGACCTTATGATACACCTAATGTTTTGTTTTGTGATGGTCTGATATGACAACAACAAGAAGGAAATTCTTCCATCAAACTTAAAAAAACTCCGTTGTATAAGTAAAGCGAAAGAAGTACAGTACACATAAACAGGTTGAGTAAATGTATTTTACTGAAATAACCTCTCATAACAAAACATATTTAAATAACAACAGTAAAATATTCAGCTGGGTGGTCACCGAGAGCAGATTTGAAGCATGGATTATATAATTCGGTAATCTGGTTAGTTAGAGCGTCCTCACCTGTCTATATAGTATTAGTTAGTACGGCCGATGTCGGAGTTTTGGCAAACCAAAAAAAAAAAAATAAAAAAAGGCCTGTAGGCAAAAACAGAACAAAAAATCTGTTAAACAGCAAAAAAAAAAACGCAAAAAAAAAAACAAAAAAACATGGTAAAAAAGACCCATAAAAAAAAATACCACAAAAATAAAAAAAAAAAAAAAAAAAAAAACCTGGATAAAAAAAAAAAAAAAAAAAAAAAAAAAAAAAAAACAAAAAAAAACAAAAAAAAAGGCAAAAAAAAAAAAAAAAAAAAAAAACCTGATATCACTAAAAAACCCAAAAAAAAAAACAATGTAAAAAAAGTACACAAAAAAAAAAAAAAATACAAAATCGAGAAAAAAAAGCAAAAAAAAACAAAAAACAAAAAAAGGTGATAAAAAAAAAATGGAATAAAAAAAAGCATGTAAAAAAAAAAATCAATAAAATGAAGATAAATACCACTATGTAAGGTGGTGGCAACAACAATATTGAAGGTTGATACTAAGGGATTGAAGTTGGCAGGAACTGTGGCTGTCACGTCTAATTTTGTCGGCGATGGTGGCAAGCTGGTCTGTAGTGACAGTTAGGTCAACTGTTTGAGGATGTATGAACAGCTGACTGAACATGAACAGGTAGACGTTGCCTAGCAACGTGTCAGCTGGGAGCCGCAAAAAATAACCACATCAACGCATACTTCAAACACATTTTGTTATGATTTTATGGGTACAATTTGGGTATTATTTTATGATGGTAATTTTACCATAAACTATCTTAACTATCTTTAAATTAGAATACTAAAAAGTATACAAGGCTAAGATTTTTAGAAAAAACACGATATTATAGATTAAATGTTTAAAAGAATATAAACAATCTTTGATAAATCCGTAATGTGGTTTGCACAAATATTATTGTCCTACAAAAACAATTGATTTACCTCAGACTAGATGTCACCATAAAATTAATTTTTGTTGCAAAATAAATAATTGGAATGTTTCTGTCACTAAACAAGGGAAAAATAGACAAACGCAGTCACTAATGCTTGTATATACAGTACATGATGTCAGTGCACACTATATCAACTAAGTAGCATTGGAGTACCCTTAAATATTTACTCATGTTCCAATACAGGTATTACAGTTAGATTTCATTTTTATATTTCGTAAGGTTCTAACAATAATAGTTGAATGATACGAGAATGCAGAGTGTAATGGATTAATTCTACTTTAAAATTGATATTTTTGTGATCAAAACTTAAGTATAAAGGTGTATTTTAATAGGAGTTCAAGGTGATAAATTAAAAAAATGGAATAAGTTTTTTAAGAAATTTATTTGGTCATGTAAAAAATATTTAACTAATGAGATATGTCATATATACAATAAAATGAAGATGAAATTTAAAAAGTAACTAGAATATCACGGTTTTAGTACTTCTTGTAAGGTGCGGGAGCGGGGTAGGCGGGCTTGGGGTACGCCGGGGCAGGGGCGTAGGGGGCAGGGGCGGGAGCGTAGGGGGCAGGAGCGGGGGCGTAGGGGGCAGGGGCAGGAGCGTAGGGGGCAGGGGCAGGAGCGTAAGGCTTGGGGGCGTAGGCGGGCTTAGGGGCGTAAGCGGGGGCGGCAGGGTATCCCTTGCCGGGCTCCTTGTGGACGACAGCCTGGAAGCCGTATCCGTCGTCGGAGTACTCGACGATCCTCTTGGTGCCGTCGGGCTCGTACAGCTCGTAGACTCCCTTCACGTAGTCTCCGTCACGCTCCTCGTGCTGGCTCTTGATGTCGTAGGTGTGTTCGTCGTTGACGGAGTAGTCGAAGTTGTACTTGGGGTAGGCGGGCTCAGGCTCGGGGTACTTGGGAGCGTAGGCCTTGGGGGCGTAGGGGGCGGGGGCCGGAGCGTAAGGTGCGGGGGCAGGGGCGTAGGGGGCAGGGGCCGGGGCGTAGGGCTTGGGGGCGTAAGGCTTGGGGGCGTACTGAGGAGCAGCCGCTGCCAGAGCCAGCATGCATGTGGCGACGAAAACCTGGGAACATAAACATGTCTTGAATTAAAATATGTTGCAATTTAAAAATAACAACTTTTAACATGAAAATAACCGTCATAATTAAGGGAACGCAGATTCTCTTAGAAAGAAATTATGTATAGGTAGTCTAGTGTTTAGCTTCTTGGACTTCGGTGCAACAGGTCGCAGGTCCAAATTCTAGGATTCCCATTAGTATGTTGAACCTTATATATAGTTTACCCCCACGACACTTATTATGCAGTTTTTGTACCTAATCGTAATCCCGATGGCATATTTTTCGTTAATTTGTTTGCGAACCGAAAAATATAAAACTAATACTTAATTATTCCTTTGCTGTTATTGATATTTATTATTGTAATAAATACATTGCTATCTATCTTTAAGAGTACTTTTTCGACTCCTCCTATCAATATGTTTCCAATATGAAAACAAAAGCTTAACATAGCATTTCGTTTAGTCTCATCAGTAGTTCCTTTCAACGACAAATCTTGGGTGTAAATTTAATTGAAATTATTTTACAGAATATAATCCACTGTTGGGTAACTGTGCAGTGATTTCTTATTAGGTTAGTGAATTATAACCAAACACATCGATATAATAGAAAAATATAATCCTTAATCAGCCGTACTAAGGGGTATAAACGTCACAGATTTTTTCTAAAGTTTTCACAAATGAATAAGATTGTAGTAAGTAATTTTATGTTTTTTAAATTACTCTAACTTAATGATTTTAAGGTAGTGTTACTAAACTTTATGATTTTATTTAGTTCTGTATTCAATTCTACGAAGTGAGAATTACGTTGAATGAGGCACGTAAACTCTTTAGCACCTTTTATTTAAGTGATTTGAGATTTCCAATTCTGTTTTATGAAATCACTGTTCATTAGATATATTTCTTCGTAAAACATTAGTTTATAAATAAATACTAATGTGTATGCTGGGCAAATATGTTAAACATAAATATATTATCTTACATTTTACATCTATACCACCTAAATTATAGCTATTAAATTAGTATTTACGAAAATCTGACACTATGTTTATGGATTTTTGAAAAAAATGGTAAACTCTGCATTTAAGTTTTTTTGTTCCCAGGTGCTCATCATCATGAGCTTAAGGCTTAAACGTCAAGTAAAAGAGTGAAGCGAATAAGTTGTACAATAACGATGTTTTGTTTGCAAATAACAAACGTGCTTTTGTTAAAAAAACCCCAACTAATGGCATTAAGGCTCTTATCTTTGACTTTGTGACTCTTTGTACTATAGCTACCACTTAATTTACCGTATAAACCATTTGTCTTTATAATGTGTCAATAGTGAATAATATTTGTTTAAAAGACTGCCTACACCTTTACGATCATGACCACCAAGACTATTTTAGAGAATATGGCTTATATGTTAACTAGGACTTATTAACATTGACTAATAAGTTTATACATATTTTCATTGACAAACTGAAAATATTTCAAGGAACGCATTTAAAATTTTATTTCTGGAAGAGACGCTGTTTATAATAAAATGAAGGTAAATTCTTATAGTATTTGATTAAATAAAATACTATTTTCTTAGGGGGTTGTACTTTTACACTGTGTCCAAAACAATAAGCTATATTTCGTATTTTTTATATATACGAGTATGTAGATAAATCATTTATTCGTTTATATCTGAAGAATTAAATCCTTAAAGCTTTTTTGACACTAAAGCTAGTGCACTCAGTGCATAAGTTGAGTAAAGCTTAAACACTTTTTCGGTTCAAAAAAGTAATGTTCACATGCCTAAAATACACCTTTTCTTGGTCAAAAATTGCCAAAATACCTAAGAATAAGTTTTTCAACAAATTACCAGAAGAAAAGCTACGGAATATTTTTGTTGAAAAGGCCATATTATTCTTTTTAGAAACATCCGAAGAAAAAAGAAATGACCTGTATATAAACCGAAGACCTTGGCGCAGTAGCGCTTCCAGTGTGACTAGTACAAGTATAGGGAAGTGAGTGTTTAACTCCTAAACTCTTAACCTAAAACCTTAAATCTAAAACACGAAGCACTTAGAAGTCGAGGAACACTTGCAACACAGAACACATAACCGTACACGAAGCACTGTACACAGTACACCCACCTTGAGAGCCATGATCACAGTTGTGCAGTACCGTATGATACCCAGCTAAGACCGGCCGGTATATATAGTTGGGGCTTTAGGCGCCCCGTATGGTGGGGAGGGGGCGCGGACATGGCCTTTCTAACTGTGCGAAATCTTTGCACGTGCAAAACCCGCGGGCAAGGCTTATCAAAACTGGGTTACCGAATTTGCCCAATTATGATTTTATGGTCCTCCCAGATATTCCGGGCCGGATTTTTAATATTGTTGTGTTTTGACGTATTTTTTAGTTCCGGAACACAACAATGGTATACGGTAAGTACCCCCTCCCCCCGTCCCATCGGGGACATTATGACGTGTTTGCAGACCCGCGCCCAGTTCGATCCCCGCAGGCGATCACATTCTGTGTTATTGTGTCACAATAATGTTGTGGTTAAGTTCTATGACGCAATGCTCGCTCGGGTTACCCTTGCCTGTGCAATATGCTTCGTCATCCGCGCGACCGACCTGTTTTCTATAGATGCTAATAAAGTTGTCTGACTAATCCATGGAAACTAGAATTTATGAGAAGTTTGTTTAAAGTTTTAAGGTAAATAAGAAACGGTGATGTACCATTGATAATACGGCTTTTCGGTGAAAATAAAGCATATTTAATACATTTTTGTGCGATTAGTAAAACATGTTTTACGACGTTTCGGGGTCTGCAATCCAAATCCGTTCTTACGTGAACTGAAACTTATAACATGACAAGTATATAGTCCAGTTTACCTGAGAAGGGGATTAGAATACAGATCCCGAAACGTCGTGAAACCTTGTTTTATAACTGTGAATTTACAATCTAAATGACATAAACCCACCGTCACCAACAATGGATTTAAGAAAACTCCTTTTATTCTATTGGTGACGTTTAGTGTAATAACTATGTTTATAGATTTATATTGATGCTAAAATATCAAAATAAATATTCTTAGTTTGTTGAATTGGTTATTGCAATCAGCCAATAATTTCGCATGAACAGATAATATGCTCTTACAGCTACTACATTTATGTTCATAATATGTAAAACTATTTCAAAAATAATCTTTTCTACGTAGATGTTATAGGACATGTACTGTTCCTATACTTTTATATGCAAATTTGTTTAACTTATCATACACCAAACTGCAGTTTTCATGTTTTTCTATCTTCATATGTAAGCTTTGTATTTCTGGGGTACTGACAAAGTGGTTTAGGTATGTAAATTCAAATGCTAAAAATAATGAAATGTAAACATATACGCATTTATTCACTGGATCAGTTATTTGGGAATTAAAAAACTGTATTGTGAAACTGTAAAAGTACAATACTTTATAGTGTATACTTTTAACTGAAAGGGCGACCAACTCAGGTAGGTAGGTTTAAGCCACGTTTGAATGAGTAATGAGTGGAAAATGATTGTAGCGCTATAGCAAATCGCAAATCTGTAATTTTGATCACAGAGGAATTTTAAAGGTTAAAATTTATTTAAGTATAGACTGTACGTTTCACAACGATTGTGTACATTCGAATGATAACTACATAATTTAAAGATATCAGCAGTAATTAAGTCGACAGATATTGCTCCATTCGTCTAGATCTAAACTTGTTCACTGTTAGGTTGGACCGTTTCCAATAAACATCAGCTGTTGGCCAAAGTGGCCCGCCGGCTGTCGTAACTGTGAGATTTTGGTGGCTGTAATTTGTCCAATGATTTTTCCAAAACCAGCTGGCGAAATTGGAATTTTCTCATCAGTATTTTTTGCCAACAATTGACAGCTGTGCCGACAGCTTCTTTTGAAACTGGTTTAAAAGTTATTACTTCTCGTTCATACATTTTTCTACTAACTTACATAACGAGTGTCGGTATAACTGGTTGATTTAAGTGTTGTCTTTTGGTTTCAATATTTGTGTTTTCTGAATTCGTTAACTGTTTGTGAGAGAAAAAGATATTGTAATATACACTTTTAATGATAATTCGTACCTAAAACCAAGGCATTTAGTTATGAATTTTTTTGGGCTTCTGAGAGAAAGGGACAAGACTGGGTACCCAAGCACTTAACAATTTATTGTAAGCTTACTAAATGCTCCATAAAAATACCAAATAATCCATCTTTAACTTCAATAATTTTGTCAAAAATCGTTTGTATTTACTTCCCTGTGGGAAATAGGTTAGATCATGGATATGTCTAAAGGGAATGGTCTCAGTTCATCTAAACAGCTGTTCTTATTATTTTGTATTAAAAATCAATACATTAGGTCTGGTAGTTCCTATGGAAACCTGTTTCATGTTTTCCATCTTAAAAATCGCCAACACCCCCTCCCCAGAGCTAAGACATATCCATGTCAAAAAGTATCTGGACCACAAGATATATTTTTATTTACAACTTTAAAAATAACATTTTTTCAAGTTTTATCAAGTTTTCCATCGTACCCTACGTTGAGGGAAAGACGGGGTGCCACAATACTGTATAAAGATATGTTATTAGTTGGCACGTAGGTTTAAAAATCTATAATATGATCATTTTAATATGTTTAAGTTAAGTTTAAGTTTAAGTTAAAATTATTCTTCCTGCAAGCGTAATTAACAAACATGATGAACCTCGGCATGCTCCTCAACTTCTCTCGTACATCAACAGTGAGTCAATTTTTTGATGAGACACATGACAATCATCCTTTACAATTATAGAGTAATGCTGTCACAAGATTAGCATTTTTCTTATAGGACTAAAATCCTAGTTGTTAGTACGTTAGTTACTAAAATGACAACCTGTTCAGATTTAAGTATGAATGAGAAATGAGTGCAAGCTGATCGTGACGCGATCTTGTATTCTCGGTGCTGACTAAGGCTGACATGTTCCTTAGAGAGGATTTTTAATTAATATGCCAACAGTCACTGGCCAATCGTCATATAGTACCAAAAATATTCAATAATTTACCTTCGTGATTAGAAAGAGCTAAACCTTTACATTTTTATTAATTAAAACTGTTTTGGGGAAAAGATTTTATGTATACACACAAAATTATAAGTATGTAGGTATAAGGAAAACACCAGTATTACCAGTAATATTGAAAGGAAATTAATCAAATTAGCTTACTTAGTAAAGTATTTGTCTGTTCTATTATGTTTTTATATATTATTTTATTGTGATTACTATTATTGAATAGTGGAATTTGTTAATTTTCTGTAGATTTTAAGTATTCTTGTATGAAAAGGAATGTTAAGTGTAGGTACAGAAGTTGGAAAATTACGAGCACCATTCACCTTTTAGCGCTGTTTATAGCTTGATGTAACTATAATATAATTTAACTATGTATTGTATGGAACCCAACGATAAATCTTGCATGATTTGACTTATTCCTGTGTTGTATTTTTGGAAAATAAACTTTGTGGTTCTGAATGAACCACTACCTCTGAATTATACCTTCGTGATTAGAAAGAGCTAAACCTTTACATTTTTATTAATTAAAACTGTTTTGGGGAAAAGATTTTATGTATACACACAAAATTATAAGTATGGAGGTATGAGGA
This sequence comes from Nephotettix cincticeps, assembly GCA_023375725.1. Classification (NCBI taxonomy): domain Eukaryota; kingdom Metazoa; phylum Arthropoda; class Insecta; order Hemiptera; family Cicadellidae; genus Nephotettix; species Nephotettix cincticeps. The sequence continues at coordinate 17,635,797 of CM041788.1, read as the reverse complement.
AAACACAGATTACCAGTAATATTGAAAGGAAATTAATCAAATTAGTTTACTTAGTAAAGTATTTGTCTGTTCTATTATGTTTTTATATATTATTTTATTGTGATTACTATTATTGAATAGTGGAATTTGTTAATTTTCTGTAGATTTTAAGTGTTCTTGTATGAAAATGAATGTTAAGTGTAGGTACAGAAGTTGGAAAACTACGAGCACGTTCACCTTTTAGCGCTGTTTATAGCTTGATGTAACTATAATATAATTTAACTATGTATTGTATGGAACCCAACGATAAATCTTGCATGATTTGACTTATTCCTGTGTTGTATTTTTGGAAAATAAACTTTGTGGTTCTGAATGAACCTCTGAATTACAAACTGGTCTATTTATATAGTCCACACGCAAATAGAACCCTTATATTAGATAAATCAAATCTAATCCAAGGGTGGTATTTGCGTTTGAACTTAATATACAATAGTGCGGACATTGATCCACACCAGAGAACTTCTCATCCACCAACCATCGCTGGTGGCGACGTCCTAAAATCCAGCTACTTGGAGGTCACGAATTGTAGATAGTTGTGAGTGATGATCAGTGGATGTAGTGTAGATTAACGTCCGCACTATTGAATACTACGTTAATCCACAAAACCATCCTTTTATTAGACAAATTCGTAATTCAGAGGCCGTGGTTTGGATTCTTCGTTAAACTGTAGGCCCCGTAGTTGTTGCCATCGGCTGTTGGACTATTAATTAACAGTTCTGTCTAGATTCGATTAGATTTTTATATTAGATTAGATTATTGAAATGGCGACCATACTACAAGGTAGGTATTTTAAGCCTAATATGAAAGTCTAAGGAACATTTCAGCCTTAGTCATTAACAAGACTACAAGATCGCACCACATTCATCTTACACTCAATCCTCAATCATACTTGGCTTAAAATATCTACATTGTAGTATGGTTGCCATTTCAATGATCTAATCTAATCTAACCTCCAATTTAGCTGAATTACTGTCCGAGGTACTGCAGACACTTAAGTGAAATCTCATCCTTTATTGAATTGGGTAATAAATTGTGTTCATAACCACACAGTCCCAGTAGTAACCTTTTCAGTGTGTGTCTAGTAGGTTATATTATATAAAATTCCTGGATGAATTACTACTGATTTCAACATAGCCTCTACGGGTCGTATTCGGCAGTATAGTAGTGCCAGGCTGGGCGGGGCCGGGCTATAGCTGTATGTTCACCCGTTTAGCCTCTAACCCTGCTTAGCTTACGACCGACACGAGCCCCGAGGTCGGAAACCGCATGGAGCCGACAGACGAAAATGCGGTTGCAAAATAGTCAGTTTATTTATATCGATTGTGCGAGTATCGATTGTGCAAGAGTGGAATAATGAGCCCGGCGGGGGGCTGTCGACGCTGCAGCTCAGTCATCGAGGCAATCACCCCGTGGAGGGGTGTATATCATTGCTCTTGTCGTTGGTCGAAGCGATTTCAATATGAATTCAATCTCGAACCAACCAGATCTCTAATGGCTTCGATACGGTCGGATAGTGGTTAGGTAACTGGAGTGCATCAGAGATATCTTGGGAACGTATATAATGTTGTGGTCGATTTTATCTTTAATTTTTCAAAAGATTTAATATTCCGGCCTATACTGGTTGAGGGGTGGTGAGTTTAGACTCACGGTGAGTCTAAACTCCCGTGATCACTCCTACCCTCGAAGGACCAGATTGGTTCGCAACTATCACCCGGTTAGTCGTTTACGTCACGAGTTTTACGAATTATTTTCATTGTTCACCATTTGGTTCAATTACATTTTAGAAATTAAATTTGTCTAGATACATTCAATTAACCATATTCAGAGTCTTTGTTCGTAAGTAATAAAAGTTAAAATTGCGGACATAAAATTCTATCACGATTTATTCAACAAAATTTCACGACGTTTTGGTAACTGGAATCTAATTATATCCTTAGAGGTGAGCTGGAACCTAAATATTAAAAGCAGTCAAACATTTTTTAAGATTTGACGCTTTCTTATTTCATTATTGTTTTCAGATCTATATTCTAGGCTATTTACTAATATTGTTATGTCCGAGTTTCAAGCTCACCTGAGAACGGGATCAGATTCCAGATCCCGAAACGTCGTAAAACTTTGTTTTGCTAATTGTGATGGGAAATATCCGCCATACATTTTCAAATGTAAAACCACCAACAATGCTATCTTTAAAACAATAAACTTATTAATTTGCAGAGGTGTTTTATTTTATTTTAAATTCTGATTGCTATATACGCAGTTCGATTTCCCACCACAACGTATAGGCCACAGATTTTAACATGGATATAAAGTAAATGTATCTGCCCAATTGGTGGACAGTATTGTTCAGAAATTATATCAGTGAACCAATACGTACTTCCAACTCTATCTTCTCGTGTATCTCCAGAATTTTACGTAATACCTGGAGAACTCTTATGGTGTTCAAAGTTCTCTTAAAGTTCGACGTTGGATGCAGATATTAACTAAACCATAGTTCTTGGGATAGTTCATCAAAAATTGTTTAAATGCTACTAACATACTTTATAAAAGAGTTAAACCCAGCAGAAACATTCAGGGATAACGCAAGACATTTCGATATATCGGCCAACCACCCGATTGGAAGAGTATTTAAAAATTGTTCTGAATAATTAGCATCTTTTTTTGATTTTTCGAAAACTATAAATTTTAAGTTGGTCAAACTTCTTGGACATATTAATCATACAAATACAAAGAAAATTGCACGAGGGTAAAGATCAATTTTGATTAGGGGGGTAGTTAGGGGGTTGTTTTACCGGTTTTTTTATAAAAAACTTGGTATTGACCTTATTTTTGTCATAACTCAGTCAATTTTGATGCTACAGACCTTTTTTTTAAAAAAAAGAAAGGTTTAAGTATGCTCTTCAAAAAACATTCTATGAATTTTCTACAAAAAAAGCATTATTTTTCCGGTATTTGACTTTGAATCTATCAGTCTTTGCATTTGAAAATAAAACGTAATTATGGATAGGTCGTATCTCGGTTCCTATTGGTCGTAGAAAAATTATAAAATAAGCGTTTTGTTTGTTTTTTTAATAGCTACAATTTTGTTTTCTACAATTTTTTTGATAAAATGTATAATTTTTGAGTTATCCGCAAAAAAACCGATCAAAAACGTCGATTTTTTCCTCTAAAAAGTGTTACTTTCAATCGCGAATAACTTCGAGAATATTGATTTTACAAAAAAAATTTATAGAACATTTTTTGCTTAGAATCACTTTTTCAATCGATTCCTGTGGTTTAAATGTGACAAAAAATTCCCACCCCCGAGATGGGGTGGCAACCATCCCCAAGGCTTTAGCGCCCTTCGGTTCAATATAGATTTTGAACCTTGGGCTATCACCTACCTTCAGTTAAAATTTCAAGTCAAACCATGCAGGACGAAAAAATTGCGAGGTTTTACCTTTTTTCGAGCTTCATTTCCTGGACTAATATATTTCTCCTGGTATAGAACCAAACGTAATATAAACTTTAATATTTTCTTAATTTCAAACAGTATGATTTTTTAGATTTCAATTCACGATTTCACAGTATCCACAATACCAATATAATTCGCGGTTGCGGTTTGAGGCTGATTGAAGGCCTCAATGAAGGCTAGCCAATCACAGTTCAGTCTCTACAGTTACCGTAATAACTTTATTAGTACTGTTCACCTTGTACTACACTGACATTCCTTGCTTTGCTTAATACTGTGATAAGACAATCACAGACCTATAGCTGTCTTTATTCGAGCAAACTACGGGCAAAAAATATGTCCACCAAGGTAAAAAAACTAATATAGACCTTACGAGATCGGTCCTGTTACAGTAAAGAATATTAGTTAGGCTTACAATTTAAAGGAACTTTTTCGTAAAATAAACCTAGTATTTTAAAATTCGTCTATAATACCAGAACAAGCAAGCGTGAAAATTTTCCATAGCTTATCTAATCCTGTTTACCTTGTTATCCTAATAAAAATTATGGATTCTAAAACAGGATTTAAAAAAATTGTTTTATACTTTCGCGGTTCGGGCTGAGTACACAGTCACCTACGTAGAAATTCAGTGTATTTTATTAATAGCTAATAAGGAAATTTTGTAATAATATTTAAATATAATATAATAATTTAAAATAAAATAATGCAAATATGTGACACATCAATGTATTATCGAAGAAATGCAAGATTTGAACCGGAATAATCCTACACAAAAACTGTTCTACAATAAAAATATCCCTACGCTAATCGATATCTTAACGATATCGATAGCTCGAACATTATTTAGTACGATACAACCGCATTAAGGTCGAAGGTCGTTCCTTCAACCAATTGGCACGTAACTGCCAACCTGTGTTTAGCTTACTTATACAATCTTAAACCTGAATCTTGACACATAGCTGTGGCAAGAATTTCAGATAAATCGCTATATTTTTTCGTCTATCAGATTACACCTTCTTCCAAGGTTTCTTACTTGTTAAAGGGAGTTGTAATATTAGTAATGCTTTGTATATGAAATCAAGTATAAAACCTATTTATTCTTTTAGTATAGTACCTCTTGTAAAATCTAATTTAGTTTTAAGACTTGATCAAATAAACCTAAATATACCATTTAAATATATGCCGTGTTTGATTAAGGATTCTTGGTATTAGTTTGTGTTACCCTGTGTTATAAAATGAGGTTGATAGGAATTTGTGTTTAGTTTTTATTTGTTTAGTAAAATACCGCAATTTTCATATTATTGTTAATTTTCATTTAGCCTTTTTCTGAAGGAAATATTAAAAGGTTTTCACTTTTCAACTCTATTAAAATATATAGTTTGTAGTAATTTTTTAACATTTTAACACATAATTTTAGTGATTTGGGTGTTTATTTACTGTTGATTGCTTCCTCAGTTCTACTATATGAGATGAAACCTGAAAAAAGTTGCATAGTATTTTTAAGTCAAAAGATATTAATGATGCATAGGTTATCTTAGTTATATAATCTTTTAAAAACTAGCTTTATAAATATAAAGTTTTCATTTGTATACCGGGGCAGTTTTACCGCGTGTCTTCAAATTCATTTCATATTGTCCTCTTTGATTGCATGTTATATTTCTTTAATTACATAACAATTGAAAATTTAAACTAACATAAACCTTTTTTCAGGTAAATCATTTCGATGACCCATTATGACTAAAAGTGGAAAGACTCCCTGGTAAGTTGAAGAAAGGATTTTTTTTAATTATATAAGAAACGTTATCAATATCACCACTTTTACCTGCAAGTCGTTAAAAAGTCATATTTTTATGATATAGTATTAATTATTTTACTCGATAATCGAGGCTGTATCGGAGCTTACATATACGGAGGTTGGATGGCTACAGTATATAGTTATGTAGATCGAAAGCCCCACCATCTGCTTCAAAACAACTGTTGACACATGTGTTAAAGTGCAAAAGTTTTTATTTTTCTTCCTAGGACTAAACCTATTATTGTGATGATTCTTTGAGTCCTAGGCAGTAAAAGATCATTGTTGATTATACTTTAGAGTCGAGGACAGCATTCGATTGTAAATAATCCATAAAGTAACTCCAACAATCACTGTCGATAATTGTGTATTTCCAACGTTTTGGATATCGATTGTGAAACTGGTAATCGACTATCAAATCAAACTATCGAATGGTAGAGATCGAACTATTGCTAATAATGTGTTATGACCTAAAAACCAACCAAGAATCAAGAAAGAACAACGTAAGTAACATAACACCTCAGATTAGTCTAAAGTGACCAAAAATGTCGACGACTATTGATAATAAATCAGGTAATAATTTTTGTTTTACTTGTTTGTTTTATTTTATTTGCAGTGTGACGAGAAATATCATAAAAAATATAAGTTCATCGCACGGCCAAAAATTGGCTTTCTGATATTTTCACATTTCACAGCCTCGGATTGTTAAATTTGTGCTCATACCAAGAACGCCCGTTTTTGGTCCTAGTGATGAATTGTTCAATAATATAACATACTATAATATAACATACACATATATATTCACATACACATATATTCATTCAAACACTTTTATTATTTTTACCTACAGCATCTTTAAAATGCATAACGGGGTAAGTTATTAATTATTCAATATCTTTTATTGGACTTTTCTAAAGCGTCTTTGATTTCAACTACACAAAATTTCTGAAGGTAGAGAAACTCTCCGTGTTTTCAAGCGATTACCTAATAATTTACATCAAATATTAAAATTTTAAGTTACAGATATTTATATGTTTGCAATAATACTATACCTAGTGTTATCAATATACTTGATGTATTTTTCATCATAAATAAGTATAATATTATTGACAACATGATATTTATTATTAATAGCTGTAACTTAAACTTTCAATTTTAATGTAAATTATTAATTATTTTAATAGTTAATCGCTTGAAAACGGGAGGAGTTTCCCCAGCAACAGAAACGTTGTGTATTTAAAAACACAGACGAGTTGAGAATTCCAATCAATTGAATAATTTGTATATAACACAGAATTTTCGAAAATAATATTTCAATAGAACCAGGTGCTACAACATGATTGTATATTATATAGCGTGTATTGCAGGCGTTTTAGAGCCTCATTGAATATTCATCATATCAAATAAAATTCCTAATCTCATTAAGCTTTTTGTATAAAACATTTTGCCCCCATTATATTTCTTAAAATTATTTCCTTAGATTTTTTTAGTAAAGGAATATGTTTCAATACGTCGTGGACAGCAGAAATGACCTATAATACTATTTATTCGTTTTCAGGAAAGTTACATTGAATTAAAAAAAATCACACTTAGTGTTAATTTTTAATTAAGACTTAATGTTAATAAAATTAACACTAAGTGTGATTATTTTTTTAACTTAATCGCAGTATTCATAGTTTAAATACAGTCTTGTTGAATTAATGGATATATCAGGTAGATATATAAACAAGGATAATAATGTAAAAAATTAAATTATTTATTCTTGTATAAAAATATACAACTAATAATAATGAGCGAACACATATTTACAACAAAGATGGAGGTGATAGGTGGTATAACAGGTAACAATAACTAGCTTACTTAGTAAGCGGGTTTCTTGTAGTAGCCGGAGTAGCTAGGGGCAGGAGCGTAGGGCTTGGGGGCGTAGGGGGCAGGGGCGTAGGCGGGGGCGGGTGCGTAAGCTGGGGCGGGAGCGTAGGGCTTGGGGGCGTAGGGGGCAGGGGCGTAGGGCTTAGGGGCGTAGGGGGCGGGAGCGTAGGGCTTGGGAGCGTAAGGGGCAGGAGCGTAGGGCTTAGGGGCGTAGGCCGGGGCGTAAGCCTTGCCTCCCTCCTTGTGGACAACAGCCTGGAAGCCGTATCCGTCGTCGGAGTACTCGACGATCCTCTTGGTGCCGTCGGGCTCGTACAGCTCGTAGGATCCCTTCACGTAGTCTCCGTTGCGCTCCTCGTGCTGGCTCTTGATGTCGTAGGTGCTGTCATCGTGGACGGAGTAGTCGAAGTTGTACTGGGGGTTGGGGTCGTAGGGCTCAGGCTCGGCGTACTTGGAAAGTTACATTGAATTAAAAAAAATCACACTTAGTGTTAATTTTTAATTAAGACTTAATGTTAATAAAATTAACACTAAGTGTGATTATTTTTTAACTTAATCGCAGTATTCATAGTTTAAATACAGTCTTGTTGAATTAATGGATATATCAGGTAGATATATAAACAAGGATAATAATGTAAAAAATTAAATTATTTATTCTTGTATAAAAATATACAACTAATAATAATGAGCGAACACATATTTACAACAAAGATGGAGGTGATAGGTGGTATAACAGGTAACAATAACTAGCTTACTTAGTAAGCGGGTTTCTTGTAGTAGCCGGAGTAGCTAGGGGCAGGAGCGTAGGGCTTGGGGGCGTAGGGGGCAGGGGCGTAGGCGGGGGCGGGTGCGTAAGCGGGGGCGGGAGCGTAGGGCTTGGGGGCGTAGGGGGCAGGGGCGTAGGGCTTAGGGGCGTAGGGGGCGGGAGCGTAGGGCTTGGGAGCGTAAGGGGCAGGAGCGTAGGGCTTAGGGGCGTAGGCCGGGGCGTAAGCCTTGCCTCCCTCCTTGTGGACAACAGCCTGGAAGCCGTATCCGTCGTCGGAGTACTCGACGATCCTCTTGGTGCCGTCGGGCTCGTACAGCTCGTAGGATCCCTTCACGTAGTCTCCGTTGCGCTCCTCGTGCTGGCTCTTGATGTCGTAGGTGCTGTCATCGTGGACGGAGTAGTCGAAGTTGTACTGGGGGTTGGGGTCGTAGGGCTCAGGCTCGGCGTACTTGGCAGCGTAGGGCTTGGGGGCGTAGGGGGCAGGGGCGTAGGGGGCGGGCGCGTAGGGCTTGGGGGCGTAGGGGGCAGGGGCGTACTGCGCGGAGACAGCAGCCAGCAAGCAGGAGGCAAGTACGATCTGCAACACCACAATACACCGTAACATCATTCATACACTTGTATTCATATTCCATAACAGAGATGCGTCATTTACTGTAAATAAATTAATTAAAAATTATAACAAATATTTGTATAATAAATTATATAAATATAAAATATACAAGCACAGCTCGTATGTATGAAACGTGATTTTCATTTTTTCTGATAAAAAAAACAGGAATTTAACGTAAAGCCGGTAAACATCATATTTTATGTTTGGTCCATATCATTCTATCAAAACCCTTGTCTCAAAAAGTATGGAGTCTCAAATGCTATATGTGTGTGCCATCAACAAAATCGGTTCCTCGATAAAGATCATTAATAACAATTAATTAAAAAGAATCTTTTTTATGTAAATAGTATTGCGAAAATTTTTATGGTAAAATACAAATTATGAAAAGAAAAATTCACGGGAATATATTAAAATTAAATATTTTATTCCTTACAACATTTCTTATTATGAGTTTTTTCATCTTTGAGTCTACTAGGTAGTTAACTTAACTAGTAGTAGTAGGTTTAATTTTACTAGGTTACTAGCTTTTTAAACTTTTAAACTAGCTGTTAAACTCTTTTCGAGTTTTCAATAACAGTGAGTGTCCTCCCTACGTCAGGTTTTATTGATTTGTATTCAAGTTTTGCTTGTTTTTCGTTAATAGTACAAAAATAGTTATTTTTATTGTTTTCATAAAACTTTTATCGCAAACATGAAATATAATTCTTAAGTACTGATATTTTTCAATTACTGTACATTAACATTAGTTTTTTTCTGTTTTAATTGTAAGTAAAATTATTATACTATTTTAAAGACATTGCCTAAGGTTCATTTACATAATGTTAAGCTTCATTTAGTATTATTAAGCTAAACTTGTTTATAACGCTTTCATAAACATGTTCGTAAGAAGGAAAACACATGCAACTTAGGAGTTTATATTTTTTTAGAAATATAACAAAACAATCGATTTTGGATACATGAATTAAACTGAAAACTTTAAAGAGGTTTACTATTTCAATGAATGTATTCTTACTATATATTCTATATATTCTTACTATATATTATTTTCTTATCAATTTACTTTACAGTGTATGTTTAAAAAAATAGTTTTAACAATTTTCAATATTAGTTACTACTTTATTTTTAATATTATCTTTTACAAAAATCTTTATTGTTATTGAAGTTATATTTTTATGCTTTTATGTACATAAGTAACGTTTATTTTAGGTTAATAAAAATTGCATTTGATTTTAATAATGTTATTAAGGTGAAGCCAATCGTTTTTCATATGAAATGCTAAAAATATGTAAAAACCACCAAAAGAAGTTAAGTATTTGCACATAAATGTTTTTTGTTACTTAATTTTAGTCTGGCTAAATAATTAGAACCTATTACTGTACCAATAAGTTGTGTTAAACAAATTTAGGTCCCTTAACAATACTTAAATAACTCTTTTATTAGGTATATTTTTGTTTTGGAGATCTGCCACATTTGATTTTTGATCCTAAAAATGAATCATGAAAATTTTAACACTAATATTTGTAAAAAATGAACCAACATAAATCTATCTATTCTTTATAACGTTTTCTGTAGAAGTTTATTACATCAAATATAACTATTCCTTAAAAACGTTTTTTCAAACTAACCTACCAATGAACATTCATTGTTACCAAATGTTTCTTTGCAAAAACTACCTGAATCAGCTGTTTTGGTTAACTTAAGCTATAAAATGTTCCTCGACAATAACATGAACACTTTGAATGACTTTAGGATAAAAGGTAGATTTTCTCAGTATAGAGATCCAATCGGTTTATCGTGACCAAATATATCCTATTACACAAAAAGATCATAAATCCTTGGCCAAAAAAATTGATTGAATAGTGATTGTTATAGAGTATAATAAGATAAGATACGAATATTTATTATATGTTATTAGGTAAAGCATAAACTCTTTAATTAATATTTTACTCAATTGCCAAATATATTTTACATTAAATTAGTTTTTTTAATACGATTCGTTCTTTAGAAAAAAATGAAAACTACAAAAAATGTATACATATGTGTGTCTACTTAACACTAGTGCTGCTCATCCCACAGACACACGCACCGCGACGAACACTCGCACTCACCTTGAGAGCCATGACTACGACTAGGGTCGGAATGATAGGCCTGTTATGTCACGCCCCGTATTTATACTTAGGACTTGTAGGGGGTGGCGGCGGTGGAGGGGGGCGCCCTTTCACCGACCGTGGGGACGCAGCATTAGCAATTTCGGAGTACTATCTCATTTTCAGAGTCGTCGTCCTTGTCCGCCACCCGGGGCGCTGAAGTCGCGCTGCTCCACATAGCGTCTGCAGGCTACGGCTGTGGCTTGCGTCAGCCGCGGGCTCTATGGTGAAAACGTATAAACATTTTACAGCTGAGCCTCACTTGGAGATCAGCTGTTTGTTTCGTCTGCCAGAGTAACACTCTACTTGGACTTGCTGAATCAGATTGGTGCACTATTGTGACTCTGAGCAAACCTATGAAATTTATCAAGTATAATGAGGTGCACATCCATATACGTTAACAAATAGTCAATGTACTAAATCAAATGATAATCATGGTGACAGTTAGTAGTGTGGTTAGCTCGAATCAGAGTCAGAGATGACCTTAGTTCATATCCCAGATTTTGCAAATCTGTTGCATTGCTTTTGACCTTGGATTGTGACGGACTCCTTTGCTTTCACAAAATGAGTAATTTTATGAAATTAAGTAATGAAAATCATTTTTCATCACGATTATAAAAACAAAGTTTCACGACATTTCGGAATTTGAATCTGGCCCCGTCCTCAGGAGTGTTTCTTGAGCTCTTCTTCTTGTACGTTGTGCTTTTACAATGATTTATTTTGCCTGGTATTCTTTGTACAGTAATTTGTTGGCTGCTTTAAACATTTTATTCATCCTTATTCCGGATTATTCCAGACTATCTACTATTCTTATCGTGTGCTTTGCTCCAGTACACCCGAAGACGGTAAACAATTGTAGATCCCGAAACGTCGTGAAACTTTTGTTTTACTAGACGTAAAACAAAAAAAGTTTTTCTTCATTGAAGTGTCAGGTTTTTTTCTGGTTAAAAGTTCAACATTTTGTAAGCAAAGAACCATAGCTATCCCTCAACACTATCTGTTCTGTAGCGGTGTTGTGAAGTTAAATCCAGTCCATCGTTTATGCGACTCCCGCCAGTTCCCAGAGATCTGCCGAGAGACGGCCTCGGGGTGACCCAGGAAGCGGAGTGGAACTATAACCGAGGCGGTGGGAAGTGAACCGTGAGGTGGACGGTCTAGACCGCGGTCGGTGACAGTAATCGCGCCGGGCACTCGCCCTCGGACATCTTCCAGAACCAGTCCCGCTGCGACACACGAACGCGCACGCACACACACGCTCTTCCGTCTTTCTTCTCATTCCACGTTCTCTCTATCTTCTCCTAATTGCACACTCACCAGCTGTCATTTACAATTCAGCTGCTATCCCACACTATAAGTTATATTTTGTCCACTTACGTTATTTCATGTTTTTTTACATGAATATGTCTTAGCTCTGGGGGGGGGGGGTGTTAGTTATTTGCGCGACAGAAATTTAAAACAGTGACGTCATTTGCTTAGTGACGTCATAGTTTGTTTATAAGAACAGCTGTTTAGATGAACCGAAAACATACCCTATAGTAATATCTATGATCTAACCTATTTCTCACAGGGAAGTAAATACAAACTTTTTTATAACATCGATTTGCCTAGTTAATTTTTTTTAAATAGGCAACTTGTTGAAATCAATTTTGTTATTGAGCTATTAATTAATTATTTATCTAATAAAAAGATAATGTTAGGTAGTAAAACCAAGGTTTAAACCCTCCCTTTCCTATTGAAACGATAAAAATGCAGCTAGTGTTGAAGATCTACAAAAAAACATTTTCTATAATCTATAAAATATTGATACTCTCCATCCTTTTTTTCTTTGCATTCATTCCAATTTCTATCTGTCATTGATGAGAAAATAGTGTTGATTTTATAACAATAAGAATTATTTTCAATGATGTAACCTCATTTTCATCGGTCAATTTACTTGACGTAAATTTACTTACTTGAAAATTTTTTTGTAATTTTCCAGGTTTTACACAACAGAAATAGGCAAAAAGAACAATTTATGATCTGAATTGCAGGTTTATTACCTTTATTAAGAATTGTATACCTACCCAGATAAATATTTTACGCCAAGCATGAATGAGAAATGAGTGTAAGATAATTGTGGTGCGATCTTGTAGTCTTAAATAAGTCTAACATATTCATTTAGCAGGGCTATTACTTAATAGCGCAACAGCCAATCGTGTCCATCCGACATTACATTCACATTCAATAACACATTCGATTAGTATAATCGATTATCGAGTATTATCAAATCGATTTGTATCAAATTCGATACTCAGGCTAACCGCTAATCCGGATCGATGTAGACACGCTTATACAAGAGATTTAATAGAAAAAGTTAACAAATTAGCGCGCCTACAAGGATACGCGACTGGATAGCGACCAGTCACGAACGGTTAATTAATCCGGCCCGGTGGACCACCGGATAATCGGGGGGAACGTCGTGCGGAACGGCGGAACGGACCGGCCCACATCGACACATGCAGATGTTACCTGTCCTGTTGCGTGACCCATGAGGATAATCTTTGAGGGAACCAGTTCTCTGGACCTGCTCTCTTAACTGGCGCTGCATCATTCGTGTTGAGTCTATTAAACTCTGTAATAACCGTTGAACAAGATATCAACCGGGATGAGTATCGAAAAAAGGTTCAGTTTGTATCGTCGGTTTAGTACTGGTATCTTAGGTATCTTATCTGTATGCAGTAGAGCGTCGAAAATCAAAACGTGAAAAATCAAAATCACTAAATAGATTTTTTAAATACATAATCGATTAGTAGTGTTCGTTTCATACATGTTTTTTAAGAAAACCTCACAGTAAATTTTCAGTATAAAAACAGTGTTATGTTTTATTAACACTATAATATCCTCTATAGCTTACTTTTGGTACGGCAGGCCTAATGATGTGTTCTAGGTTATGTTTGAAAGTCTGAACAAATCGGTAATCTGAACTACCTACGGTCCAAATTGGTCCAGTTATTTGACGCTCTACTGTAAATAAAGTTCAAGTAGGCCATACATTGCTTATAAATATAGTGTTTTTTTGTTATTTTTCATTTACCACACAAAAGCCAAAATGTGTCTTATCTCAGTATCTGTCTGTCTGAGTTTCTGTAACGTTAAACAAAATCTCAACAATGAAAACAAGAACACCCACTATGTCGAATTTCATTTAAGCCTACATTATTTTATACTGTAGTGAAAAGGTTTTTGTTTACTATTTAGTGATCCACGCACTTTAAAACAAAATAATGAGCTCTCAAAAATCCAATTTTGACTAATAATAGACAGTTTTACGGAACATGACATCCAGTAACTGATTATCGTTTAACTAGTATCGCTGTCACAAAATTAAAATTATTCTCATGGGGCTAAAACGAAACATTCCGTCAGTCAGGTAGACACTTAATTCACAGTCCAGTTTAATGTTTACCTATTTCGCAAGTTTTACATTCTTGTGTCTCAGGACTGTAACGATCTCATTAGTCAGCTGGTTTAGATTTCTACTCTTGTAACATTCTTTGGACTACTGTTCCCTAGTAATTGATTGATCAGGGTGATTAGCGTTTGCTTGTACTGACCGACACACCACGCCCATGTCATGTTTTGACTATTGATATCGGCGAATATCAATTATTGTTTAGATTTTTCCAAAATCTCATAGATATTTATAAATGTACGGAATGTAAACAAATTAATGTTTATTTTAATTTGACATTCGTGCCTTTATTTAAATTACATGAATATATCACATGTTAAGCGAAACTTAGACGAATATATAAATGAATTTACTTACCTGTGGGAAATAGCTTATAGATCATGCATTCGTCTAAAGGGAATATTATCAGTTCCTTTAAACAGCTATGCTTAAAACCATATGACGTCACTTCCGTTTCCATTCCCTTGAGTGCAAAAACCTTTTTCAAAATGTATAGAATAATTAAACGAGCTTCATCATATTTGGTGTCTTCGTTTATATTGACAACAGTTTTTGTGTTTGTGTAGAGGAACACAAATCTATCTTAACGTTACAGACAGTCAAAAACTGAGATAAGATCCGTTTTAGATTTTTTTACTATATAAAACATTAAACGGCAAGCATTTATTAATTGCAAGCTATGTAGAGACAAAAATTCAGTTTTGATTTTATTGAATAAGGTAAAATTTCGCTGATTCAATGTTAATTATGTAAATTTGTTTTCATTACACTGTAGGGAAACCAATGGCTTTCAATTTTAGTCGAAATTTACGTACGTTGTAATGTTTTCCCGACCTAGACTGGGTAAATCAGCTGGGTACTTTACTCGCACTAGTGTTTAGTTACGATTTCTGACACTAGTAGCGCTCAGCGCTAGTAGCTTTAACAATACTGCCAGTGAAGGTTGTAAAATTTTAAATTTGCTGTAAAACAATATTGCTGTTGCCATTGTACCGGCACTCAAATGGACAACTAAAGGTCATTTTGAAAAATTCTATTACTTTATTAGTTCCCCAAAAATGATAAACAGTGTAGTGAAAATTTCGTTCGTACCTCAGATTAAAAGTGTTAATCCGTAACTTGATCGAATTCCACGCTGGGCTAAACGCCTCGCTTGTAAACTCGATCGTGTACCGGAAACAACCACTTTCCATCCATTGCGATAATATTGCTGTGTCTGTATGATATCGATAACACATATCGTTTTGATATCGATTATCGCAAGGGTACCTTGGACACGAGGATTTTATCAAGGCTTCAAACAATAAATTCTAAACAAATCTTACTTTTAAGCGATGTAAAGATATCCAATTCGTTATATTAATTATTAAAATTTCGCCTATTCGTTTTCAGCTCCTTCGATATTTTTTATCGATATTCAAGTTCGATACCGGAAGATCGGTGGCTCGGACACGAGGATTGTCCGTGCACCAGTGTCGCCGTCTACCGACCAGTGACGTAACCAGCCGGTGCTCATACATATTCGCCGGGTGAGTCGCGCAGCTTGCGACAATCCGGGCACCGGCTGGCTGCGCCCGCGGCACGGGTAACCGGGTCACCGGGTGAGGACCACGGACCACGGACCAGGAGTCCAGGAGGTGTGAACACCACGGTTGCGACACTATCGGCCTAGTGCACTTGTATAATTCCGGTTGATTTAGATCGGCGTTATTCTGATTTACCAGGAGCATTCGGTCGCGGCGCGTTCGCCCAACAGGCGATATTTTAAGGTGTGTTTATTGGTTGGAGTTTATGGCGGTGAGCGCGTGGCAACAGATTAGCTGTGCTGCTATCCGGCGGGGATCTGTGGTGTCGAAGCGACAAAGTGATCAGAGCAAAATGATTTAATACTTTTAACTGAAATTATGACCTATCAAGGTATTTTAACCAAAGTATGAATGGGAAATAAGTGTAATATGATATTGACACGATCTTCTTGTCTTGTTACTGATCAAGGCTGACGTGTTCCTTAGACATGACTGTTAGTTAATTAATAGGACGAATTAAAAACTTATGTCTTCCAACACTACTTTAATATATTTACACGTGTATTGTAATTATATACAAACGGGAAATATACACAAAAGGTGTTAAATTGGTGATCGATTTCGTCCAGTCACACCAAACATCATCAGGCCCAATCAGTCTCGGTTTGGGCCTTATGATGTCCGGTGTGGCTGGAAGAAATCGATCGCCAATATAACACCTTTTGTGAATCAATTCTCATTCTAGAAGCCGCAGCATTTTGTTTGGCAGATATTATCCTATTTTATTGCATAACATTGTACTGCAAGCTGTTTACTGGGGTTCCCTTAAAAAATCACAATAAATTAGCCCCTAAATACCGTAAGCAAGACTATTCTCTCTGAGGTCTGAATGTTTTACAACAGGAAGAAGTCGTAAGGTTTCACTTTGTTATTTTAAATCTAGTTCATATTCGTAAACTCTTGAACGATTCCAACCTTAGTCGCCGTACACTTTCAACATTATTTCGTTGATTTTATTACCTTTCACACCGTCAGTGACTAAAATTTTGATCACTGAATGTAGTTCTCCCGTGGGGTAATTTTCAAGCAGAAATTTCATCGTTAACGGAGTAAATTTGAAGTAATATTTTGTAGTAGGTCTATACTAGCGTTACCTGACATGGGGTTTTGCGCCCTCGCTGCACCATGTTATTCCCCCTGAGCCGGAGCCCTTTGGTATATTCCTTTCAATTAAATTATAGTAGCCGAAATCAACTATAGTAACATATACTACAGTAAATATTTTTGTTTACATTGTGCTGTGTACATTTAAACAAATGAAAGCTTAAAGAAACTTTGAAATTATTTATGTCTGTTCATTTGTAAACACTAAGTTTAAATAACCTGGCACTGCACCTTTTTATGCCCTCTATGGGCGGAGGCAGCCCTTTGGACGGATTAGCACCTAACTCAACAGAAACTATTCTTGAATTGCTTGATCACGACTGAACGTTGCATTTTCGTCGTTTGAGCGATTCTGGAGTATAAAGACAACATACTTACAAAAAACAAACAAACAAATATTTGTATACGTGTGTATATTAAGATAATTAGGAAGCTGGTTGGGTGTTTTTGCAGAGATTCCGAATTCATGTTCTGAAACCGTCACATGAATCCGTTTAGCCATTTTTAACAGTGATTTGTCTCATTACGTATTAAATAAGTTGAGTTAAGTTGATGACTATTGCTGGCTAGCAGATCATATGAACAATTTGTATGATGAATTTCTTCTGAAAATCTTAACCATATGATGAAGCATATATGGTAGCTTCAAAACACGTGGGATAGAAATATATACAATTATTTTAGAACCTTCAACTGAAAAGTATTAGACCTTGTTATTTTATTATTAAATAATCCTTGTATATTTGTAATACGATTTAATATTTTTCATTTCAGAGGGCGAACCAAAATTATAATGCATTCCATTCTAAATTATACCAAATTATAAATACATACTTCCTATCTTCTGATACGAAATTAAAAGCTATGATAACAAATTCAGTAAAGTCCATTGATGTAATTTTGTTTGGTACTAGACGTGGTTAATAGAATGAGAATCCTTCATTCGGTTGCAGAATTAACTGGCTGGGTGGTGTAGTGTGCCCGCCTTCGAAACTGAAGGTCGCCGGATCGAATCCCGCAAGGGTCTATGATGCTTCGTAACAACAGGTCGACGTTAGGTAGTAGCAAGACCGGGGTTTGGACCGTTCCCCATAAAAACGTTAACAAATTCCTCTGGCGTATAAATACACAAAATACAAAAATCCCAAAAAAATTAATTGAGCGGCAGGAGTGGTAAAATATTTCATTTTAGCCCCCTAAAAACAATGTTAATTGCTTAACAGCAATAGTAGTACACGATATTCTAAAACCTGGTATATTCTTAATTGGTTGAAATGTAAAACCAAAGGTAAGGTGATTACATAGGGAATTATATTATGAATTGTTTTATTTTTCCTGGATTGCCTTTACAATTACCTCGCAATGATATCTGATGATTTACCAGTAAGTTAGTATCTTTATTTTAGTTTTAAAATTAAGAAATGGGAAATTATATCTTCGAAAACCTTTCATTTGACACCTAACCATATGTTTACGACCATCAAACCATCAGAAGAATAGCATTGTTCTCGTAGGACTAAAATATAAGATGGTGGATGCACTAAAGACTTCGAATTTAAGATATCTAAGTTATGTTACCAAAGGAATTGTATGGAGAAGACATAACCATAAACATAGCCTCGCGTCAAGGCGTCTGTTGGTTTGTTTCCCAAACGGTAAGAGTCCTGAGGCTATGTTCTCAATGGAACAAGGTCACTCTCGCTTATCCATCTCACTCAATGGCCTGGTTTTTATCGTGTAGTAACCCAGTCTAATCATTTACATGTCCTTGTTTTCGACATTGGGGTTTTGATATTTAATATGGGTGTAATTACTGAAACTATTGACCGAACCCGATTTATCGTTAATATCTAACCCGACTGAGATCTCAAGTTGATTGCCAAACGGGTCAAAGAGCTATATTAGTAGAGAGGCGATTGTACACGTTTAACCTAAAATAAAACGTGAATTTTAGCGAATTTCCCATAGGGAAGAAGCTATTACCGTAGGTCTCATGGCAAGACTTAAGCCCGAGACCATGTTATTTTTTCGTCTTTAGGTGCCTAGAGGCCAAAAACAATAGTCGTTAAATTTTTAAAATTTTTATATATATATTTTCGTGAATTTTTAATGATTGCTGCCATTTTGGTAAAAATGTTATTTGTCCTTTTCAACGTAGTCTTAACAAACTTATATGCTCCGTGTTACTAATCTTGTTATGTTTTAGGTTTTAGCTCAGCTAAAGTCTGTACGAATTCTGGATTATAAAATGTCGTAAAACCTTGTTTTTATCTATCGTGATGGCCACGATAAAATCTAAATAACGCCATGATTTATGTCTATATACTATATAAAATTATATTTTTGTCCTACATTGCTTGGAATTGTGATATTTTATATTTAAATACGTTTTTTATACGCTAAAAAAATCCAGAATTAGTTCAATTTCTGTCTGTTTTTGTAGCGCTGAACAAGGTCTTTTTGTCATGATTCTCCGTAAAAATAAAACCTTCTACGATATACATATTTACTTATGTATGTAATTAATGTATATTATTTGATACATTTTGAAAACAGTTTTTATGTCTCAAGCAGACCTATGTCCTAGATGCTCCCATAACCCCGTTCATAGCGATATTGGACACATATTGTCTAAGTTTTACTGAATATGTAATCTCTTGAAGTGATTTAACATGAAGAAATGACCAGCTGTCAAATTGAAATAAATATCGGTTTTACATTGAATATTGTTTAAGACCTATTTAAAATGTACGAATTGAAAAATGTACCTAATTTCACTAACGATAAATATTCTCTCATTCATTGAATTTAAAACTAAAAAATAGGACTGCGATTTCTACCACTTTTGTTTATTTATTACTTTTCTTTTTTAATTTCAGATAAATATACAGTCATAATATTAGGTATTTTGTATCGCACTAACTGCTAATAATACTCCAAAAAAACATTTACGTACAATCTCTCTCCGACTCGATTATAAAATGCATCTGGCGTAGAAATAACCAAAAACAAAGATGATTCATACGTATTTTGTACAGCTAACGATTTTAATGCTGCATTAGTTTAGTACGCATTTTATTTTTAATTATGTGCAGTACGTATTTTGTACAGCTAACGATTTTAATGCATTAATGCTTAATACACATTTTATTTTTAATTAAAATCAATGATTTATTAAAGTTGTTGTGTTAAAGATTATTTAGATGTTCATGCCATAAAAATGCCAAGCGATAATGTTGCAGATAAAATGAACAAATTTAGCATTAACTTTAAAAATGCCTTTTCTTCCTCCATTCTTTTACGCAGACTTTTTAGTTTATCAATTTTCTATTTTGTGGAGGATTAACAAAAACCATTGCAGCAGACATGCGTACTCAGCGAATTCCCAAATCATTAATATGCATGGTAATATTAAAATGAATTACAAATTTAGAAACACTTTGATGCTGTTTTCTAAAATAGAATAACTTGTGATACTTTACTTTATAAATTATATAGGAAAGGAATGTGCAGAATTGCTGGAAGACGAACACTAAAATGTTGCATTTTCAATGTAAATTATTTTACTATGATTAGTGGAAGCTATATGACAAATTGTATCAGTATCTGTCAATAATTAAGAACGTTTGGCTATTTTTCGTAATATTAACATGGGGAAGAGTATGCAGATTTGCTGATGTTGCTCACAGCAGCTATGTATACTTGATCCATATACTCGTATATAGAACTCATTTCATATAACAAAACGTACAGTATTTTATACTTCCATCAAATAACAATGTAAAGGAAAACCATGACAACCGAAAATTAATAGTTTCTTTATTACTTCAAAATTATGCGGTGTAATCGGTTATCAATTCAAAATTATTCTTAAAAAATTAATGCAATTTGACAAGATGAAATTGAAGTTGTGAAAGTATGGAATTTCCGTTGACATTGTTCCAAATTCCTAGTGGCATCGTCGCGATGGAATCTCCGACGAAGAAACCCAAATTCCTAGTGGCATCGTCGCGATGGAATCTCCGACGAAGAAACCCAAATTCCTAGTGGCATCGTCGCGATGGAATCTCCGACGAAGAAACCCAAATTCCTAGTGGCATCGTCGCGATGGAATCTCCGACGAAGAAACCCAAATTCCTAGTGGCATCGTCGCGATGGAATCTCCGACGAAGAAACCCAAATTCCTAGTGGCATCGTCGCGATGGAATCTCCGACGATGGAACCCAAGTTTGCAGCAACAACATCACAAACGACACTCTTATGCAGTGATGGATTCAAGTTTGTCTATTCAACATCCGGCCAAAGTTGCAGAATTGTAAGGGGAAATTGTTAAATTAGATTAAATAAACATAATATTTAAAAAAATCTAGTTTTTTCTAAATAGTACATGAGAATTTAATTTGTGATGGGATACTGGTGAAAAAGCAATTTATGTCTCTGAAGGAGGTGGACCCCGGTTGGGATTGATGGTAGGTGGAGTGGGGCATATCAGAGGTGATTTGGTTATGAATCCCGGTGATCTGTCATACTGGGAAGTTACAAGTTATTTAACTTTACAAAGATTAAGAAAACTTATATTTATACATAGGAGAGAAAGTAGCTGAAGGCAGTTCCAAGTTCTTATGGCAGTAATGTGCCTAAACGCTTGAGTAACACGTTTCAAAATAGAAAACATAATGTACAATAAAGTGTAAAGTAGTGTTAAAAGTCTACCTTACTTACTAAATATTTCTTTTAGCTCCATGAGAACAATGTCGATTTTGTGACAGCATTACCAGTTACACGATAGACGTAAATATATGGTTGAGGTGCCAAGTGAAAGCTTAAGTGGTTATCCAGGAAATTACTTTATTAGTTTGTTTATTTTGTTTCCTAGGAAAATATATTTATTACTCAATTATATCCTGTAGTCCTATATAAAATGGTATTCCCTAGTTAACCAACAGAAACTTTTACACTTCACTGATTGAAATTTCAATCATCTTGTTGAGGTTATCGTGTGGTCAAAAAATCAAAATTTTTCTTATAGGAATAAATCCATGATGACGGAGATACTGTGGATTCTTAATATGGGTATGACTATGCGTGAAACCTTATTTAAGCTTGATTTAAGCTTAAGTTGATGAAATTGGCTAAGCTGGCGCTTTGCCCATCGACGTGGAACAGTTTGTTTCCACAAAGTGTTTATCAACTTACGAGAGGTCTAGAACTCAATAACTGGGGAAAATATTAAGTTACCTTTGAAGGCAGAGAGTTTACTAACAATATAAAGGAACAAGGGAGGAATGCACGAACGCGTGCTGGGTGATTACTCATATTTCAACGTTGTCTCCATTCACTGTGGTCATTCGTTAAAGCAAGTTGATCGCCACTATTCACATGTCCATTCATTGAAAAAGCATAACTCTAATAAAATATTACTCCCGTCGCAGCAGACCTGCGTACGAATTACTAAATCAATAATAATATTGAACAGATTTGACCAATTTCCGTCATAAATAAGAGAGTTTGTCTATTCTCCTAAAGATTGGCATGGGAAATGGTATGAAGGTTTTCTGCTGTAAGAAACACTGCAAGTAGGTATTATTACCTTAAAATACTCGTATTTTTCCACCATATACCAATTTTTATCAATGTCTGTTCATAAATGCAATTTTTCTATTCTCTGAAAGATTCGATTGGAGTAGATTAATGAAATGGTGACCGTACCACAAGGTAGGTATTTAAGCTAAGTATGAATGAAAAACGAGTGTAGGATGATTGTGGTCCGATCTTTTGGTCTTGATACTGACTAAGGCTGGCATGTTCCTTCGGTAGAACTGTTAAATAATAGTCCAACAGTCAATGTCATATCTAAGGGACAACAGTTTAACGTATAATCAAAACCACTGCGTCTGAATTATGAACTGGTCTAATTTTAATTTTTGTGGATTAACGCAGTATTCCATAGTGCGGACGTTAATCCACACAAGAGAACACTACACCATCGCTTATAGCGATCCACAATTCGTGACCTCCATGTAGCCGGAGGTCACGGTCAAGAACACCCAAACACGTAAAAAGAAATTAAAAAAACACTTCACAAATTAAATAACATTACAGGTATTACCGGGACTCAGGCACGAGGCTTATAAGAAGCTAGTCAAGTCTCCTAGACTAGCTTAGTCTGAGTCTAGACTAGTCTAAGTCATAAGCGTCGCGTGTCAATCCCAGTGTAATTTGTGTTGTTTTTTTTTAATTTGTTTCGTTATGTGGCTATGTTCTCTTAGTTTTATATAAATTTTCAAAGCCCTTTGGACGAAATCGATTCACTGTACTTGATGTAGACCCCTGCGGGTTGAAAATGCAGTTGTGGAGTAATGTATTCAAACCATTTATAAATTCTAGTTTTGAACCTTGTTACATTAAAATTGTGTCTAGACTTTGCTCTAGATTGAACCGGTGAACTTCAGACAATGAAGAGGGTACCAAACCCACTCGACCACATACTTGATCAATCACAATATTTCAAATGAAATCAACCTTCTATTCTTGAAACTTAAATGGTTCAACTGTAACAAATTTTCACTTATCATAAACAACACAAAATTCAAAACCTTTTACGTGTAAATTGTCTAAAGCTACGTTTTTCCTTACGGCGTTAATCTACTGAATACACGAGATCGTAAATTCAAAACTATTTAAACTCATGTTTTTCCAAAAATATAATCGGTTACTACTAAAAAAATCTAAGTAGTTTTTACTTATTCAACTCAAATAATTATTGAGCAGTGGTAAATTTCATGAAGTTATCAATTGGAATATGAACATGGTTAAGAAGGTAAATATTGCAATGTTAAATTAAATAAATCGTTAAAGGTTGTTCTGAATATTGCCAAAATTTATGTCTAGCATTTAAAGTATTTAAACTGCAGAGAAAGAAAATCTTGGACAAATATGAGTAGAAAACCAGTTTTTAAACCCAATTAAAATAAATTTAAAGATTTACACCTTTGTGTTCATTCCAAAGGAACATAATTAAAAGACATTTATGGTTTTATAAAAACAAATCTTTGTTTTTATTGACGTATAAAAAAAGTATGGTACATGAGGATCATTATTTACAAATGGTAGGAGGATGAGGAGCTAGTCGCGAGTCTAGTAGTGGGGGGCGGGCGCGTAAGCCTTGGGGGCGTATGAGGGGGCGGCGTACGCCTTGGGCGCGTAGGCGGGGTGGGTGTTGTGCTCACGGTGGACGACGGCGTTGAAGCCGTATCCGTCGTCGGAGTACTCGACCAACCTCTTGGTGCCGTCAGCCTCGACCAGCTCGTACGATCCCTTGACGTAGTCTCCGTCACGCTCCTCCTTCTGGCTCTTGACGTCGTAGGTGTGGGGGTCGTTGACGGCGTACTCGAAAGCGTATTTTGGGTGAGGGTCGTAGGGCTCGGGCTCGGCGTACTTGGGAGCGTACGCCTTGGGTGCGTAGGGGGCAGGTGCGTAGGGGGCGGGGGCGTAGGGCTTGGGGGCGTATCCTCCGTACTGGGGCATGGCGACGGCGGCGGCCACTACGGCGAGGAGTGTGACGATCTGAAAAAAGAACAATTCCTTCAAATAATCGTTCTGCTTATGTATTTTGTGTTCAGAAGTAAAAGATGTAGCTCACAAGAAGTTGAGTAACTGACACTCCAGTCGATTTGTCTTCTTTAGTAATTCTCACAAGTAAAAATGAAAGCGATCGACAAAGCAAAGCTAGACAAAGAAGAATGGTGTTAAAAGAGACGGATGCGGAAGTGAACAGGTATAAATGTGAAGCTAGTCCACTGCACAATTGGTGCCAAACCTACTATACACTATGTAGTTCTGATTTGAGAAATGTTTTCCTGTAAAACTAAATAGCAATGTTACAAGGACGATTGAAGGGGATATGTAGAAATTCTTTTACTTACAAAGAAATTTTGTTGGTTACTCGATTAGGTAAGGCCTATCTTTAAAGAAAATAAAAGTTGCCGAATATGAAAAAACCAATGGTTACCTATCTTCTGAGATTAAAAGATTGAACTATCTTAGGATGCTTAACATTAAATAAGGATTATTTTATAAAATAAACTGAACAGTGTGTAAATAATAGCATAACGTATTAATTTTTTACACTGGTTTGATTTCTTTACGGCATCTGCTAAAACGGTAGATTATTCACCATGTACAAGAAATGTTTATAGAAATGTTATAAACGTGTATGAATTTTATATTTTTATTTATTTACTTTCTGTTCATATTTATTTGTACATTCTGGAAAATGGAGAGTTTGTTTATTTATTAAAGACAACATTTTTCTATTACTTTAAAATTAGCTTCATTAAGTTTAAAGTTCAGATCTAGGATTTTACAGGTATAAATCGTTCACACTAATTAATTAAGTAATTTCTCAAAACTGTTAACTTTTTTATTACGGACATATAACTAACCCTTATTGGACGACACTAAATCTATTCACTTCACTACAATTTAAATATTAAAGGTTTATGAGTTACTACTAGTGTGGGTATAATGTCCTGTACTTTAATGTGACATGGTCAATTTTACCTGTGTGTGAAACTGTTTTTCCAGTATTATTCTACTACAATGAATCCATCATAGCACTACTCTAATTATTCCATTCTTAAAGTTATTCCATTCTTAAAGGTAAAGGTCAATATTGTTTAATCGTTTGGTAATTTACGTTTTTGTTAAAAAATATGGAATTTTCAACTATCCATAATAACGTGTACAATTTGTTAGGAAATTAAAATATGATTGAATAAGAAAAAATATTTGAATGTAAAAAAATAATTTTGTTATTTTTTTATTTTGAAAAAATAAAATGTTTGTTCTGTAAAAAATTATAAAAAAAGAGTTTACTTATCCAAAGGTACACAGAATCACAACACGAGACACTAGGACCGACCTGCAGAGCCATGGTGGAGCGTTGATGCTGTGGCACTGTAGCACTGTGATAGTGGACACTGGCACCTTCCATTTATACCGGGGTATTCCGCCGAGCAGCCGGTCATCGGGGGTGGGGTCTGCAGCCTTTCACCTCGCGCCCCGAAACCGAGGAATTCGGGTGTCAATCCGTGAGCTCCGTGCTGTTATGTAAACGTAAATTATCGGACCGATGATAGAGCCCTGGGGGACGCCGCGACTACGACCTTGGCCTTCATTGCGGTCTGGCGCTGTTTGTGCTGGCTGCAGGTGGTTAAGCGAGTGTTTTATACCGATTTTAAGTGAATGAGGTGGTTTTAGTGATTTATACTACCCCTGATGAGATTAACTAAAAGTATAATAGTTAAGGTTATGTAAAATTTTTCATATCAAAATGTATTTTCATTTTACCTTTTAGAAAAGGCGACCTACCCAGGTATTTATTTGAGGTAGGTATTGTATTAAGTATTTGAAATACCTACCTAATTGCTTTACCGGTAAAGCTATTCTGGTATGATTTTGTATTATTGTTACTGACTATGGATGACATTTTCTTGAGACAGGACTGTTATTTAATAGCACAACAGAAAATGACACCTGAAAGACTCAATAACACCCAATTCAAACACAAGTAAAACCCATAATAAAACCGATGATAAAACCCATTTTAGGTAAGAGTCTGCAGTACCTGTGTCATATTAAACCTTAGTCCAATTACATTTAATGTAATTTTTCAGCACTACTGGTCATTGATGGTGAAATGTTAGTTCAGGTGTCACATGTACAAAGATTTTTGTATTTACTTCCCTGCGGGAAATCGGTTAGATCATGGATAAGTCAAAAGGAAAGTTTCAGTTCATCTAAACAGCTGTTCTTATTCTTTTATATTAAAAATTCAATGCAATAACTGTAGTAATTTCTATGGAAACCTCTTACATATTTTCCATTTTAAAAGTCTACAACAAAGTTAAGACGTATCCACGTCAAAAAGTATTTCCCATACCTCTCCGAAAATAGATAATTACCGTATATAATATTTGTGATAGTAATATTTGCCGAAAAATATCCTAGTAGTTTACTAGATGTCCTCCTTTAATTTAATTTGCCACCGCAACTATCTTTTTGTGACTTTCGTACAGCCAATAATGCTGTCACAAAGTTAGCATGCATTGTTCTAACAGGGCTAAACAAAGTTTGCCACTCCTGCAGACTATATGCTAACGTAATTTGTTAAAAGGTCGAGTAAACATAAATTGCAAACGTTCAGTGTTTGTTTCGCCATAATTTTTCCATTATTATGTGAACTAATTAACCGTAACGACTACATTATACAAATTAGCATACAATAAGCAGTGTATCACTTTCACCTTCCAAGTTTTAATCAGAACATATCAGTTGTGTTGTTATTTTGTGTTGCTTATCCAATTTTCGATATGTAAAATTATAATTTACTCTTGTTGATCCATATTTGCGCTTTACTGAAACTCTAGTCATCCAGATATTTTACAAAATGAGTTTTTACAATACACATGTATGTATGTGATAACAATATGAATGTAAAATCGTTTTTGTGATAATGAGTTGTTAATTTAAATAATTTAGCTATACCTGACCAATATTCCCCAGTTACTTTAGAAAATACGTCTTCCCTTTCAATATATTTATTTAAATAGTACATGTTTAAGGGGATGAAATTCTATACTCGTACGACTAAATTTTTCACGAAATTTTTTCAACTTTCATAGAATATTTTTAAAACTTATTTTCCCCTGATTTTTCTCAAGATCATAATTATTATGCATAAAGCAGTCAGATGAGTTCAGTTAGGTTTTCAAAGCTAATTTGTTATTGGCAAAGGCCAAGCTATTAACATATCACTTTGGTTACATCCAGACCCAATGCGATCCTATGGTTGTATAAAATTTGGCGTGCCCTTATAAAAAACTAATAACCAAGAAGAAGGCCATAATTTTAACAGTAATAATTTACGTTTTTTACTTCTAGGATACTATAGAAACTATCATATCATTCTGACTAACTAACTAACAACTAAATATCATTTGTGTTAAAAGTCGTAACCATGTTTAAATCCAATTTAGTATCTTGAACTGATGATGATGGTTTATATGGTCAAGACCAAGCTGGATCAACCTACTGATATCAAACCCTATTGGCCATCTTCAGACTCAATGAGATGATGACGTGCTATAAAAGATGGCGTTGAATACAAGATGGCGTTCTCTTTTCGAACTGGCTTTATGAGTGTGGTTTTTGTGGACGAACGTAGTACGTCATTGTTCGGATGTTATTACAAACAAAAGAATATATCACATCCACTGATCATCTTTTATACGAGTGATGGTCACGAGCTCCTTGATAATCAGAAAATCCACATTCAACGCAAAGGAGCAAAGGTATGGTAAGTTTATTTTACACGAGATCATGAATTCTTGAGGTGTCATATAGTATAGGGGTTAGTGTCGTGAGCTTATGTTCAAGAGGCGACGACTTCAAATCCTGGGATTTTCATTTCAGTTTGGACTTGTTTCTTAAGAAGGGTTTTTACGCATGATCACTCTATGGAAAGAGCAAAGACGCCATGGTATAGAACCTCACAGCAGTACATCTCTAGCTCCAGCTCGGTCATCAGCACCAGGCCTCCAGGCATCCAGGCCTTCAGCAGACCGAGTAATGGTATGTAATGAACGAGCGGCGGCGATTGTGTACGTATCTGTGTCAATGGTAGACCAGTTCCTTTCCCAACGCAGTGGTTCGAGCGCTCCTCGTCGTCCGTGCACTTCCTCTTCTACGTCAATTACCGACTACACCGAGTGGAATTTGTGTTTCCTTTTCAGTATTTCATTATTTCGTTTCTTTATTTTGAAGTTTGGTGTAGGAAAAAAGGCTTAGAGAACATGCAAAAAATAATTCGTTTCAAGGTTTGGTACTTCTCATTGTCGTCAGAAGAAATCCATCTCAGAAAATACGAGGATGTACCAGTAATTGATTCGTTAAAATAAAAATGAATGTTTATTAAAAATGTTGTAATTGAACTGATGTTGACTGACAGTTAACAAATCTAATTTTCAAATTAAAACAAAATCTTTCCTCGAGGCAACATCGATGGTAAAAATCAAGTTAAGAATTTGATTAAGAAACTATAGTATCCATATCTACAACTATCGTCAAAGAATGTCCAGCAAGTATCTTCTAAACTGTCGAGAACTGTAAACTTTGTAAACTTTAAAAGAATCTACTACCAAAAAATGTTGACCACGTCAAATCAGTGCTTATAGTATAAATTAAATATAACATATATTGTTTTGGTTAATCTTATGCTTGTCTACAATTTGCTTCGAATTTTTACAATTGAGAATCTAAATTAAACATATTTATTTACTTCATTTTGGTAAATAGCTTAGGTCATAGAAATGTCTAAAGAGAATTTTTTCAGTGCCTCCGAACCGCAAGATTCAAGATTTTTCTCTAACAAAGACAAATTTTACAATCTGTATAGTTGACATGATTATAAACTAGATCAATTTTATTACATAAAATTGTTTTTTTTAGTAAAATTCAAAAACCTAAATTAATTTATGGCCCATGTCAATCATGAATTTACAATATAAAAATAACAAGGCCAGAATACTTATAACTAACAAAATATAAACAAAGTTAAAACAATGTCAGGATTACAATATCTATGGAAGTACAATTAGACCTATAAAATTTGGAGAAAACAATCGATAAAGTTTATATAACAGGTAACAAATTAAAAGGTTAAAATACTAAAGTAGCCTATGAATACAATGAATATGCCCTCACTTCCGTTTCAAATAATGGTCTATATTTCCAATGCCCCCCGAAAAACTCTTCGTATGAAGTCAACTGTGTTTCAGTGTACCAGAGTTGGTATTGTTCGACAGCTAGACTTAAACTAATCAGATATTTCTGCAGGGGCTCCTCGAAATCCCCTGTTGATAGTTTGAGTAGTTACATCCTACAGTCAATGGTCACGCATTAGTGGCCCAGTAATGAGCCGGGGTTCTAGGGTGTAATGAACGTGCCACGTGGGCGGAGCCCAGTGACAGCGTCATTAGCCGGAGGTGCAGCCAGGTGAAGGTGCCCTTGGAGGTGCGTTGCCCTGAATTAAACTGTCGTTTGGACCGAGGAGTGCTGTCTTTTTGTTTTACTCCATCACACGAGAGTGTGATATTGATGATAAGAGGTGTTTTGTAATCAGGGTAAATGGGACTAGAAGGTTGATGTTCACTTATTATTTCAGTTTGAAAATTTTAAAATTAACTTTTATTATGACTTGGATATGTCTTAGATCTGGGGGGTAGTTTGGCAAACTATCAGGGCAAAATATGAACAGAAGTGACGTCATTTAAGGACAGCTGCTTCGAAGAACTGAAAATATTCCCTTTTTTACATATCCATGCTTTAAGCTACTTCCCAAAAGGGAGTAAATACATGATATTTGTGACAATAGAATTCATTCTTACAAAGTATTAGCCAAGTATTCAGTTCTTAATCACCGATTTTATTTAGATTTTACCTTTTAGTTCTTGCCCTCTTGTGTTTGTATATCTTATTTCTAACTTCTTCGTTGATTAAGTTGTTCCATTTTAAATATGAGCTACTGGATTCAAGTGTTTTATGAGCCCGTATAGTGTAGTTATCTTTATTTAAACAGATGGTACGATTATTTAAAATTAGTTTTCAGTGATGTTTTACAATTTAAAAAGGCAGAGTGGTTAGTGTGTTCAAATAAAAAAAAACTATGATATCAACTTTTTGGAAAAAAATTTTTAGATTTGTTTGCCTAGTTAAAAATACAGAAGAGTACGTCGTTTTAAAATCGTCTAGAAAATGTTGTTCTATTGTATTTGATGCAAACTTGAGAAAGGAATAGAACTTTTAATAATACCTCGACTGGTTCATAGCCTAAACGTTATCAATGTAATGTTTTCATACAAATAGAATAACATTGGTAGAGATATAATGTATTCATTAATAGAATCGATTACACTGATTTGCTACACAGAATGTGTGTTTTTAGTAAAACGTAGGTAAACAGACGGGTGGTCGTTATTGGCATTAAACTGCTTCTCCAAGTAGTCCGCTTGCACGAGCGATTTATTAAACAGCTTCTTCGTAGGCCAGACGGAGATTCCAGCGAGCTTCCGCAATAAAACTACAAGACTTGTGTGGTTTGATCTTGTCAGCAGATGTGTCCTGCAAGGCGCGGAAAACGGTATCTTATTGCATATGGTTGGATTGGGGTACTCGCTTTCTGTCTGTTTACGTAAGTTTCGTACGAGACTAAATTACTATGCATACTATTTCTATCCTAGAACGAGGAATAAATATTTTTCATTTCACTCTACTCTTGTTGTATATTTATGTACACATTAGCCATTTTAACATTCGTGTAATAATGTGAGACACAACAGGGTATTATTACGGTTACATGCTTGAGAAATAACAATTAATTAACACCTTAAACTACTTATATAACGAGATAACATCAATTGAGTAAGGAGTGAAAATTTGCACATCAATAAATTACACATACAATAAAGAAGCAGACAATCAGGGATATTATTTAAAAGAATATGAAAATTACATAATATTATAACAATAACAGGGGCATGTATGAAGAACATTATAAGATACAAATGGATATGAATAACGAATCAATTCGAAGAGGCTCTGCAGACAATTTCTGGTGGAAAAGACGCTTGAATTGGAGAAGAAGTGCAGAAACGGAGCTGCCATGCCTCTGGATGGAGATGTTCTTCGCATACTTGGTAGGCACATATTTTGTTACGAAGAGGTTTCTGAATAGAGTCCCTCTCAAGAGGGTAATGACAATCAATGGCTGCCGTTACGAGACGTTGTAGGAACAGAATATCGCTCACGGAACTAGTTTCAAACATCTTTTGAAGCACATCTTCAGGTCGTCAATATCACCAAGTAGAGAGTGTATATTCTCTATATTGCACTACACTTGATTGATATTTACTACGTAGATTGAGAACACTAGATGAGGGTGGTTGAGCACCTTCAAAGTCTAAGCTCAACCAAATTTAAAATGTACAGTGTAAATATCAATCAAGGGTAGAGTAATTTAGGCAATTCACATTAGGTATGTCACTAAGGTATAGGCGTACTCTTACATAAATATATAATCGAGCAGCACAAAACAGCTGTAGTCGTTCAGCTAAAAGTATTATTGACTTTCCTAAAACAGTAAAGTTATAAGTTTGATTTTGAATATTGTTTGACCGCTTCATCAATCAGCTGATTTTGTGACGTACTTCTCTGGATCATATGGACCCAGTCGGACTTCACCACTCTCTATTTAACCTGATATTGTCTAAACTAAGCACACCTCTATTCTATTATGTTTTATACGACGTATTAAGATGTCCAATACTCACGTAAAGCTAACGAACGAAAATGACAGTTTAGAATCAGTTCAGTAACAACCAACTCTTTTTCACTATTATTCACCTTAGAATACCTCTTTACCTACTGAACTTTGCCCGTACTGTGAGTGACAACACCTAATGTAATTGCAGAGACCAAGTTGAAACGAATTCATTCGAATGAAACCTACCAACGACAATCCCATGGTGAAATGTTCTGACATATCACGTTTTATTCTGCCTGCCATAATATCACTCACACTTTACCCTTTCATTCGTTGAAACAGCCCAAACATTGTGTTGCTAATTAGACTCTTTAAAACCTACATGTAAAACCACTAATTCATTTTAATTTCAACAATGCCAGGGCAATGACGTATTTTATAATAATAGATTACACTTATGCCAATTTTTCGCCAAAATGAAAACACTCAGTCATTATTACGGCTATATAACTCTGAAATTTCTAATAAAACCTTTCCTAAATTTAATTTTAAGGTTTTTTTTAACTTTTTCCTACTTCGACCATGTTGCTGGTCTTCTTTTCTCAGTATTTATTTGTCTTTGTCTTAGCTGTCAAGATTTTCGAGTCCTGAAGTACTACTTTAAGCGTACTATGCACCTTTTCCAAAAGTCCGACTCCGAAAAGGCATATACCAGAAAATCTTCCCTCTACAGAAGATGGCATGGAAAGTGATTGTAGAAATCGACCGAACAGATTTTAAATGTTTCAAACTGATTGTATTCGATTTTATCGAAGAACAATAATATATATAATTCATTTTTACCTTCAAATAAAAATAAGAAATAGACTCACTTACAAAATACTACTACACAATTCTTAAAAAAAACTTATAACTGTATTAAATAAAATTAACTATAGATTTCCACCTGTCAAAATACGTGTTTGTAAAATAAAATACATAATAAAAGTTTTAAGACAGTAAATAAAGTATAATGGTTTTTAGTTTTTTGTTGACATTTACCGATGTGGTGTAAAATTGTTTATATAGTTATAAGAAGTTTCCACCCTTACAATAGAATTTCAAGAGAAATTTGTTAAGTAAACTTCATTTATATATTTTGTACTTTGTATTTTCTATTCATATTTTCCGATGCGATTTAAAATTGTTAGGGCCTATATGGCAATGAAGAGAATTGCTTTGATTTGAAGAATTCCATGAGGTAGACAGTATTTCATAACAGTGCATACCCTTTCATTACAATGGAACAACCAAAACAATGTGTTGTAATCGAACTTATTGAAACCTCATTGAAGATTCCTGTAGTAGATTATGCGTTAAATGGCAGGCACGTATTTTATAATAGTACATATCTAATTTGTACGACATACTGAAGGATTTAAATCAATGGTTTGTAAAAGGTAAGGACCGGTTCACAGCTGACCGCTGCGTATAATGAGGACCAGCTGATCAACAGGCTAACCATAGTCTAGCGAGCCAACGGCAAATTAAAAGCCAGTTTTTGTCGCTTCTGTCTGCGGTTGGCTAACCTGGTGACCCGTATCAGCTGTGAATGTTCTCACTCCGGCCACTTGTGTTGGCTGCACTATAGTCGGAGCTGGTAATTGGTTTAGTTTTACAGCTGTTGTTTTTTATCAACAAGCCAGTTTGTATTCAAACTGGAATTCATGTGAACAATTACTTGATGAATCAAGAATTATTTCATTGCACATTGCTTTTCTCTGTACAAGATACTGATCCTTCTATTTCTTTCTCTCTCTGTTATTAGAAATCTATTTCTTTTTTAAAGAGGGTAGCACATTTTTTTCTACACTTAGCCTGTATAATTTTCTGACTGATTGGAAACTCCAGGATTTAAACCAGGGATTCGCTGACGCCTTTGTGTGTTCAAACCCCATCAAAACAAGCTTGGATTCTTCATTCCTCTTCGGTGAAAAAATATGGAGATACATAGCTCTTATAAGAGTTAAAGTTGGACTGGGTATTTGGGCTCAGTAGGGTTTGAATCCTCCAAGACAAATACAAAAAAGGACAAAATTGATTGGAAAGCCCACCACTTGTGATATCCAGTCATAGGGCTTATTATTAATATGACATCTTTTTAATATCCATTAATTATTTAAACTCAGAAATCAATTTTGATCTCTGAACTACCAAAACCTAGTCAAATAGCCGACTAGGGCTATTGGTACCATATTGGGATTGTATTTACTGAAAATATTAAAAATATATAAGTTATTATGTAGTTAAGGTAGGATATAAAAATTAAACCATTAAATCATCGTATATTCCTCTCGTTGTAAATTTTCTTGAGTCTGGAAATGATTGAGTTCACAAGTGGAGGAGGAGCGCCTTCGGTGAATCCGTGCGTTGAAGTCTTTGGTCGACGCGACGCAACTGCCCGGTGCTTGGCTCGTCAGACTACATCGCCGGTGGCCCTAATTCGTGCAGTTTTACGTTATGGTAAGTTTCGTTAATTTTGTCTTTCGAATAAACTGAGTTTACTTTATACAACAAACAACAGCTGTTTAAAGCTGTTCCAATTTAACAGACTATTATTGTATCATTCGAGAAACAGCAAAACATTTTATTACGTTAATCAGTGACCCAGAGCCTTCGTTTGACTGGTTTTCGCTTAAGGGTGCGTTTTATCCTGTAACAACGTCATCTTAGGTTAGGTTAAGAGTCTGAAATTCCTTCATCATCTTGGGTTTTGGTACCATAAGAACTTATGATTTTGTGATAACTTTACCACTCGACAGTCATAAAAATGGTTAAATTGGCCTAATTGACCTAGATAAGAAACCGATCCGCCCTGGCAGTGTAAAATTGAGTATGAGTGAAGGGTGAGTGCAATGGATATGATGACGTGTATCTTTGTTATTTTAAAAGAACATCATTTTTTGTGGCAGGTGGTAACTCTTTATGTGTACCCCCGCTCCTGCGAGGGTTATGTGGTGACTCCACCGTTAAGTGGTGTATACCCAAAACTAAACCCACCTTCCCCCATCCGTCCAGACGTGTGTGAGCAACTTACATACGGACAAAAAGACTTCATTTGAGCGAATCACAGCATTAGCTTTTCAGCCGTAGCTGCTGGATTACCTCTTGGAGTGGCTAGAATAATTAAATCAGAACAGGGCCGGAGCAAGTGAAATAACAAATGTTACAAACTTAAATTAAGAAGTGTAGACTCATAGCAGTGTAAGGCTTTTGCTGGGCAGGTCACGCTGTTCACCTATGGTGAATCATTCAGAATGGTGATGGGCCTGGGCCTCCAGGTCTCGGCGACATCATGCCGTCTAGAGAGCTCCTAATGTGTTCTTGGGTGGCCTCGGTTGCTTTCTGAAATAGTATATAAGCTTTTGTTCCGTTAAATAGGTCAAGAGTTGGGACTCCCAACGTCCCCATAATTACAGAGTTCCTGACGAAACACGGTTGTCGTGTGATTCTTTTCAGCGACTTCGTCTGGATGACCTCCAAGCGTGTCCTGTTGGTCTTGCTGGCCAGAATCCACCACGTTTCTGAAGCATACATGATACAAGATCGTACACTTAGTAGGAACATAATTTTAAAGAACAGCATTTTCTTTTGCCAGGCTCATTAATTATTTATAGTCCAATGAATTAACGCATTGGGTCCAGTGCGCACTTCTCTATCCTCCTACCAGGACGACGCGACGGCGTGGGTGGTTGTCCCAGAGCAGGAAGTGCCCGCTGCATTCCTCAAGCCCCGCCGCTTCCGCCAGTATCAAGGTGATCCTGTTAGACGGTCCGACGGGCGGCCGGTGATGCGGCACGGTCTAAACCCTCTTATCGTCACTTTCACTCGCACGACCCATGCATTAGCCTATACTGCGGTGGTGGGCTTTGGAGATGGAGAGATGTTTGTGATTGCCGCCTATACATGGACTGCTTGCATTAAATATTAATTTTATTTGTATTAAAATTAAAATTGTACATATTTTTTGTCGGTGTCATTGAATTTTCGATACAACAAAATTAAAAAGTTAAAGGCTCTAGTAGTTTCTGATAGTTTGTTAAATATTTATCTACATATACAGTGGTATATGTAATATTTAATATTCCACTATTTTTAAAATAATATTCATTAAATAATAACTGTTTTTGTAAATAAATAATATCCATTTAATAATAAAAAACGTTTGTATTTACTTCCCTATGGGAAATAGGTTAGATCATGAATACGTCTAAAGGGAATGTTTTCAGTTCATCTAAACATCTGTTCTTATTCTTTTATATTAAAAATTCAATACAATAGCGAAAACTACAGTAGTTTTCGTTTCTCGTCGATGTAAAAAATGTTGTTTATTTTTCTTTGGAAAATAGCTTTGATCATGCTTGTGTCGAAAGAGAATTTTTCAGTTCCTGTAAACATCTGTTTTTATAGCATTATGTCACCACTTGCGTTTCAATTTACGCATTGTTAACCCCCCTCCATCTCTCAGAACTTCCGTGTCAAAATGAACCTAAAGTAACTATTACATTTTTTTACATTTCCCATGTTTTCCAGGCAATAATATTAAACTTCTTAAAAAACTACGTTTACTTTATATCGTGATTATCTTTTTATATTCTTGCCGTAGACACTTGTAATAAGGACTGCATTATTCGAGTTAAAACGTGTATAGCTTTCAACTTTTTTTATTAATAAAAAACAAACTATATACAACAGGTCACTTAGGCTACGCGAAGTATGACGGGATGACAGGCGAGTGATGAGATGAAGATGTTGGTTGATGGGCTCAACCGTAATGAGAGTACTTGGGAGCCTCGTACTTGTGCTCGTACTTGTGCTCGTACTTAGGGGTCTCGTAGTGTTGAGGGTGCTGGTTGTGTTCCCTGTGGACGATGGCGTTGAAGCCGGTGTGGTGGTCAGCTGTGTAGTGGACGGTTCTTTTGCCACCGTCAGGCTCCACAAGCTCGTAGTATCCCTTGACGACGTCTCCGTCGCGCTCCTCCTTCTGGCTCTTGATGTCGTAGGTGTGCTGATCGTGGACGCCGTACTCGAAGGAGTACTTGGGATGAGGGTCGTAGGGCTCCTCCTTGTATTCGTACTTGTGCTCGTAGCCGTGACCCCCGTACTGGGCTAGGGCTGTGGTGGCGGCAGCGGCCAGCACGCATAGAAGAAGAATCTGAAAATAGAAAAATTTTTATGTAATAGTTATGAGACAGTGGCCTAGTTGGTAGCATGACTAATTCCTAACCTATGTCAGTGATAGCCCTAGTTTGGATTCAGGAAATTTTCTATCAGTCTTTTTATCAGTACTTTGTATTTGCTTGTTTAAACCTACCCAAAAATCTTTAGTCTGTAAGCGGATGAATAACGGGTAAAATAAACTGCCACCCTCTGTAGAGATTTAATTGTAAGACAATATTTTGACAATATGTAATAAAATGTCACTATTCTATTGACAATGCTATCTTTAATTGGTAGGAAATATATATCCACCAACCTATTTGAAATAATGAAGGTACATAGCTTCATGGCAATAAATTTAGAGGCAATTTAAAACAGAGGCCATATATTTGGTAAAAGTAGAGATTTGATTATGATTAATAGAATAATTATTAATTAATTATTGGTTAAAGAATCTAATGTACATTATTTGTAAGCTAGTTTAGCAAGTACCTAGGAATCAAGGGTTATCATTCTTTAATCTATGGTGAAATTTTTTGGGATTCTAATTTTAATTCAAATTAGATTTTATTCAGGTTGGATATGGAGCTGGTGTTATTCTTTGCGTAAATATGAAACCTTAGGATTGTTAATCGTTAGTCAGGGTATTTAATAGTGTAATTTTAACGAAATGTAACATTTATTCATCTTTATTCTTTTGAATAATAGTATTACGTTGAATTAGCATATACTTGCATGATTATAAATATACGTAAAATATTTCCAATGAATAAATTCTAATACTTGAGCCACAGTATACTGACATATTCATTTTACATTTCGATATATATTAGTTTTAATTTGCAGTTGATTGATTATTGTAATCCTAGATATATGATAATGTACTTTTGTTTTTAACAGCATTTAAAGTATCTGTGCTGTAAATCAGATAATGTAATTAATTACTCTTGCAATTTAAATTCAAAATTATAATTTTGAAAGGAAACAAATATTAAATTAAAAGAAATAAATTGTAAACATAACTACGTTTTGATTTTTATATCAAGACGTAATACCACACTTTTTGTAATTTTAATACAGTCCCATATTCAATTGTATGCTCATTAAAACTTTATAAGTGAACTTGAAGACTTCCAGTTCTGTTACAACTTCTTCTAACTATCTATTTAATGCAAACCTAAATTAATTTCTATGAATCATTGTACATTAATAACGAACTGTAAAAATATGGTAAAATATAAAATTGTAAATTATTTTTGTAAATCTTTATAAAAGTTTAAAAACTTATCGTTAATCGTTTTGTGACAATTAACAATCGTGCATTGGTTAAATCCAAAAGGAAAGAATATATAGAAGTTATGGGCAAAGCATTGAATACTATATATTTTAATAAATAGTTTGATTAAATTCAAATAGAGCGCTGAGATATGAGAGATGTATGTATAAGTACCTGAGAAGCCATGACTGTCACTTGTGAGACACTTGGGTAGACTGTGACTGAGATTATAATTGTACCGTATTTATAGTAAGTTAATTCTGAGCTGCGACCGGTGTTGAGAGTGGAGTGGACACAACCTTTCACTCTGCGTCCCGTCCGCCCTGTCTGCAACTTTTCCCACCGTGTGAATGCCCTCCGAGACGTTTCCTTAAATCAGATGTTTTACATAAAAATGTATTTACTTCCCTATGGTAAATAGCTTAAATCGTAGAAATGTCTAAATGGAATTCTTTCAGGTCTCCTTAACAGTTTTCCATAACCATATGACGTTACTCTCGTTTTAAAATTTTGGTCTGACGGGTCAATACCCCTTTCCCAAAGCAAAGACCCCAATAATATTATCTCAAATGTGCTAGTAATGAATTTTACTTTTTACTTTACAAAATTTGTTTACTTATGATTTAAACTTACAATAATGTACATTTGTGGTTGTATAACGCAGACAGACACTTATTTACTTACTCCTGAGACCACTCAATTCCAAGGAAATTTTGTCTTCACCAACAAAACGCCATATTTTTCTATCTTCTACTAGACCTACATCAGCATCTTATCTTATAACACCTTTAGAAACCTGGTTATCCCATCTGAATCTCGACCTCCCTAGTGGGCGTCTACCTTCTAGCCTTCTTCTCTACACTTTTCTTATAGAATAAAAAATTATAATAAAATCTAAAAAATCAAAAAAGTTACAAAACCAAAATCATATTATTATGAAATATATGCCAATGCTTTCACGTTTCTCTGGATAAGACCCATGCCATCCAATTTTCCTTTTCAAATTACAGCTATATCCCTCAGATCTTCGTTCTTTTTTATCCTCCACATCCCTGATCCCATTCATTGTCGGTCTTTAAATTCAATATCCTCAGTATTATATCCTTAAAATGTATTAATTTTCTCTGAATGTTTTTGTTAAGCTTCATTCCGCTGATATGTCATAGACAGATGTTAACATTTATATCCAAAGACTACCACCTTTGTAGGGGTTGTATGGTTCATTTGTAAGAATCAAAATACTTTTTTATTACAGAAAAAATTAACCTTTAATCGTAAACAAATTGATACAAATAAATTTCTAGGTCAGTTATTTAGTATTAATTTTAAATATAAAAGGCATGTGTTGTTAGTGAAATTATTGTTCTACTTGTGGAAGACAGATAGCTTCTTTGTCATTCCAAACTAATATGAATTTACGAATCTGTATGGATCTGAAATAAATATTCTTATAATACTGTTAAAATGACACAACGAAGTTATTTATCAAACAAGTTCTTTTTACAATAATCAGTTTATTGAAGTACACAATGCTTTTGACATAAAATTAGTTGAGATACTTTATCTTAGAAAAACCTTACTCTTCTACTGCTGGCCCCCCTGCCCAAGATGATTGAGTTACAGGAAAACCACAACGATTTTGACGTAACATCCTTTATTTAATAAATCTAGATTATAGATCAATATAATAAAAGACCAACAATTTTTTTTATTAGTAAAATAATTTCTCTGAAAAAATCGTACAAATCGTATACAATATAAGTATTAATAATTAAGTAACCTAAAAATGATGCCAGACAGCAAGACTGGGTGGCTTCCATCACGTACGCCATACCTCACATTACATAATATACACATTGCAAGAATGCACAATGCAAGAAATATGATTATATTTATATTTCCAAAAAATGGTTAGGACATATAAAAAGAAAGCTAAGAGAGTATAGCTGTCAGGTGTCTCATCTAAAAATACTCACTGGTCATGTGCAGGAGAAGAGGACCAGGATGCAAAAGTTAATCGTGTTCGTAATTTTTGCTTACAAAAAGAATAATGTTTACCTGATGAATTTTCATAGGTATTAAAACAAATATCCTATAAATTTGTAAATCCGGTTGCCACTTAATAGTGTTGAGGTATCAAGGATAAGAAGGGGTAGTTGGTAAACCCTGATAATTTTTTTTAAGTAGTAAGTAATGATATTTTTTGTTACAAATTGTTTTCGTCAGCTCTATGAATATTGATGTTTAAGATGGATTATTTTTATTAAGCATATTGTAAGCTTAAAATAAATTTTAAATGCTTAAGTACCCCATCTTGCCCCGCTCCCATATTTGTAAAAAATATTCGTATATGTGTCTCCTTTAGTCTTTTGCGTTAATTGATCTCCACTAATTAAGTACGGCTGTTTAGATAATTGCTTTAATTACAGCCCAGCCGTCAGCTAATCATTGTTACGAGTCATTTCCCTCCCAGCGTACATTCTTTCGTATCCGAGGTGTTGATTGTAGAGCCTACATCATTCTTCTTTCAAACTAGATGAACTACTTTTAAATCATTCAACATTCTATGAATAATTATTTTATCACTGGTGTAGTGAAATTTTTTCTTTAAAAGTATTTTAAAACACTTGTACTTTTTTAATTTTATCTTATCGTATGTTACGGACGGTTACTTTATTTTAACTGCATATTCAAGTTCAAAAAGTTAATTTTTTTGGTGTGAAAAAAATTGTCGTGTTTTATAACAGTTAATTTGTCTATTATTTAACAGACGCGTTTAGACTAAACTAAGCAAATTAAGTAAGACATTGCTTAAAGTCTTACGAAAGCAAGAATATTAAAATTTGTTTTTAACAACTAATACTAAAAACCACCACCACTTGATTTAAAAAAATGGTGAAATGCCCATCGATATTGTTTCCTTCATGATGTATTTTTTGTTCTTGAGTAGATAGCAAATAAATCTTAAACTATGATTGTTGCGAAGTAAACAATAGGTTAGGGTTTTTAAAAGGTATCTTTTTTATTTCACCAATCAAAAATTTTCAAATTTAAGATTCAGTTGAATAATTTTCCCCAACTTTAATGATAACACAGGAGATGAATTTTCCACGCGTAGTCTTGTTTTGTAAATACCCTTATTACGATTTATTTTATGAATCACATTTCGCGACACATTTTACCGATTTTTCCTCCACAAAAACCCACACATATGCTGTGAAAGGCGAGTTTGTAAAAGTAAAAACCCGGAGTCGGAGTAGGTTTTTCTGTCTGACAGAGTTGGGTGGAGGTGAGGCGTTTAATTGGTTCACCCGTTACTGTACCTGGCTTTTATAAGCGGTCCAAGTGCTCTCCGTGTCACTTACTGCTTGGCTGGGACCAATAGTACATGCACTTGGTTAGGGAGGAGCTTTAGAGAGCAATTTAAAAAATATTTGTTTTAATATTTTATACGTCAATTTATTTTCTGAACCTATAAAAATCATAATTTGACAAAACCTTCTTTTGGAAAACCGCCCAAACTCAAATAAAAAATAATGTGTAATTAGATATGTTTGTGTAACGGTTCACAATATGAATTAGAATAAAGGGGTTAAATATAGAAATAGCTGGAATCAAAGTGTTTTTGTGTTTATGTTTCTTAATTTATGTGTACTTTTAGATTACAATTTTGATCTAAAACCCATTATTTAAAATTTAAATAATAAAAAATGCGAATAATTTTAACTTATCACATAAGTTAAAGCCTATTTTTAAGAATAAATTAATCTAATTTATAAACTGGAAACCTAAAAAACATTTCAGGGGCTAAATAATGCAGTACATTATTTTTAACGATATTAAACCAACATAACTAAGTTACCTGCTTTTATTTTTATCCCAGGAATTTCTTGTTATCCTTAATTATTTTGAAATATGTGTTAAATTTTGTGAGCTCATGGTGCATTAAACTTAACTCACACTGTCTTTAAAGTAAATTATTACTCTAAATTTCTTTCAATACCTTAATAGTTTATACAGGCTGGTTATAATTGTTTTATTTGTTAGAAGAAATAAATAAAAGTTGGGAAACCATACAACCCAAAGTATCATTTGAAGTTATCGAAAATTTTTAGTACCCCCTTCAAACACAGAATTTTTAAATGTAAAAGCCTTACCGAAATTTACCTAATATTAAAGATTTTGAGCTTTAAAGACGATTGGCAAAAATTGGGGGTCTCTACCTCAATCCAGTACAAAGTGGTGGCATTTATAAAGTCCCTTGTTTTTTCTAGACATAAGGAATTCGGAGGTTGACTCCAACATCTCAGACCTTAGGTACCTCCCAACATTTCTAATTACTACAAAGTTTGAATAATGTACTTATTAAAAGGAATCCCATCATTGAATATCACTTTAAATATAAACTGTGGCAAAAAACATGGGGGGAAGAGACTTAATAACCACCCTGGATCATAATTTTCAAAATGCTGCCATTTTGTACTGGGTTGAGGTAGAGACGCGGGGTTTTTACCAATCGTCTTAAAAATTTCAAGACATTTAAAATGAGGTACTTCTCAATAGAGCGTTGCTTTTGAGAAATTTGAGTTGCCTCTAATATCCTCCACTTTTGGGGGGCTCTCAATATTTTCGATAACTTAAAAAGATAATTTGGGTTACATTCGTTTGGTTTCACATCGGTTATTTATTTCTTCAAGCAAATAAGGGGGGGAAGGTACTTTATAACCACCCTGTATAAGTACCACTAATGAAAACCTTTAGTTAATCAATGTTTTACTAGTGTTTACTTCAGACTAATTAAAAATAATTAAACCAAGAACAGAACTTAAACAGAGAACGATTGACAACAGACAATTCAATTAATTATCATTGGGTTTAGTTACTTTACCACTTTATTTTAGGACAATGTGTAGGTTTAGCCGTCAATTGAAGTGTAGGACTTTTCAAATAAGGATTTCGTTGCTTTTGAAATTGCAATAAAAGTCATATATCATGAAAAATGAACAGGCTTTTCTCAGCAAATCCATAATTTTGTTTTATTTTGATAATGATTTTTGTCACCAAATTCATTAACTGTATTTTTGTCACAAATACTTTCATATTCTCTTAATCGTAATCTTAATATCCCCCTTTTTATAAATAATTAGTGTTTATGTAATCATAAATTAATTTTAGCTATAGCTCAAGATAATTTTAAACTTACATAGCTTATTCGCTATTGAAGAAGTTTTTTAATTATATTTTTTATCCATATATGCTGAAGTATGTAA
The DNA here is from genome assembly GCA_023375725.1 of Nephotettix cincticeps. NCBI lineage: Eukaryota > Metazoa > Arthropoda > Insecta > Hemiptera > Cicadellidae > Nephotettix > Nephotettix cincticeps. The sequence continues at coordinate 17,591,918 of CM041788.1, read as the reverse complement.
AATATTCTTAAAACTTAAGAAACTTCTCTGATATAAACTTTATTTTTAATCCCAATTTATCACCTAACTTATTAAAGTTTTATTCATATTCTTTCACTGGAGCTTTTAACTTCATATCTTCATTTCGGTAATTTTACGTATAAATACGTGTGGAAATATTGCACGTTACACACGTTAAATGCATTAATTTGAATCCGGAATTACTATAAATATTAAATAAATAGATTTTCTGTTATTTGTTTGTGGGTTTGTTGTGGCAATAAATGCGAAAAATATACACCCTTTAAATTTTACAAAGGTAGATCTTAAACTCATGCAACACATAGGCATGTCTTACAATTTTTAAAATCCTCTCGGGCTTGAACGTCTAATTTCAATGTTTACATTTTTAGAATAAAATCCAAAATTATTGAATGTCAAAAGCTGTGAATACTAAAATTTGAATTAAGAAGAAAAAAGAAAACTGCCGTGACCGTTTAGGTTTTCATGTTTACATTTTCTAATAAAACATCCGTTTGCATTTAATTTTGACAGTTCGGGAAGAAGAAGAAATTAAAGTTTATTTTTCAGACAATTTTAAAATTAGTGAATTATTTAATATAGCGGAAATGGTAGATTAAGTTTTTTTCACGACTGTTAATATTACTATTAATCCTTATTCTATTTTTACATATGTTACTTTAAATGTAGTAGACATAGGTTTTGTCATTTTGTAAACAATGAAGAATTAATTAACAATAACTTAAATGTATCAGTAGAGCCTACACCTTTCAGCCTTTTTAGCCTGTGCGAAGAACGGGTACTTTGGCTAGTTACGAATAAAGATGATGTATTAATAAACATATTTATTTGGTTTGGTATTTAATATCTTTAATAAAGAATGATTCTTCCCATGCTACATCCTAACTAGCTTAATATGCAGTTATCTAGTGTATCACGATGTAATTGTCAACTCAAGGACCTGGCTTTACTCTGCTTAGACGCACGCATACGATTACTACGAAAATTTTCAGCAGTAAATATTATTATATACCAAAAGTGACTATATGAAAAAAATTAATGACAACATAATAGGACTTACCATTGGATTTATAGCAATAGCAAAGCAACACAAAAATCTCCAAACACATCTACAAAATAATGTAGGTTGATGGGTCGTGACAATAATCCGTTGGGAAAATTAAAATTGTTAAGTTTTTAAGTGCCAGTGCAGAACCCAATTTTTGTTCAATTAAACTACATTTTAATAAAAATATTTGTAATAAAATAAATTTAAATATTTCAAAATTATTTTCCTTACAGCTATCTTAAAACTATTAACATTTATATTTATTTATAAACTTTACACACCTCTGAGGGTTAAACAGCTAATTACCCTTGGCTTTCAGTACTTAAATAGTTTTTTCAACTCCATTCTTTTGCTTTTTTACACCAGTAATTTAACCAATATCTCTTGTGCATTGGTCACAGTTCACTGGATGATATAATGATTGTTTCCTTGCAAGTGCCAGTTGAATATATAAATTGGTAATATCCATGACCAAAGAGACTCTTTGGTCAAAAGATTCATCTGTATTTTATTGAAACGTATTTTTAAACAATTTTTTTATTTAGACTTTTATTCCAAATTCATGTTAGTAGTTTCGCCCTAAAGGCACCTTCCTAGCCTAGTGGTTAGGATCTTTGACTTCAGTGTAAGAATTTACGGGTTCGATCCTCGGGGTGTCCACAAAATTTGATGGATTTTGATCATTTTCCTACCCTCCTTGACTTACCCTCCTCCCACCAAAAAAAGGTAGTGTAATTAACAATTCTCATTCCACATCAAAATTTCACTTGAATTCTCTCTCATTTTTACAAAGTATACAGATGAACATTTATTGTAATACTTAGTTGGAGGTAAATCTTAACACCAATTCAATAGAGCTAAACGGTGACTGTTAAAGTTATATTCATAGAATCTAGAACGTTGTCTTAATGTATCACGTACTATCAATAAAAACAAAAACCATCAATCGTTATACAAAATTAGTATATACTTTTACTTTACTTTTACTTTTACTTTTAACTGAAATGGCGACCTACCCAGGTAGGTATTTTAAGCCAAGTATGAATGAGGAATAGTATTCAATAGTGCGGACGTTAATCCACACAAGAGAACACTACATCCACCGACCATCTCTCACAACTATCCACAATTCGTGACCTCCAAGTAGCTGGATTACAGGACGTCGCCACCGTCCCAGTCATACGTGGTTTGTTTTCTTTTTCCACCTCAAGCTAGATAATATACCTTAATATTTCAATTTATGTTTCAGGTAAACACAATCAAGGATCAATCTTTGGCAAGTAAACTTTCACCATTCTAAATTTGTGTCTAGATGTTAGCTGTAATTTAATTTAATACTAATTTATATGACGACAGTATTTGGTAATTTTGGCATAGTGCGATAACATCGTGTTGCAACGTGTACTGTAAAATTCAGAAATTTTTTAAAACTATCAATATAGATATGCATTTCAATGATATTTGTTATGGTTCGAATATGTGTAAAATGTTTTCATTATTTAGTGATTGGAAGAAAATATTTATTGTTTACTAAATATGTATTACTAAAGTCATTATCCTATTTATCGAAAGAAATATCAAAACAACTAGCAGATTTTTGTGACGTTGAAAACTTTTCGTCAATTTACAGTGGGCAGTAAAGAACGAAATTTACAAAATATAATACAATTTATTTCCTAACAGCAATAACTATAAAAATGAGTGAGTGAGCTCACAGGAAGGGGCTCTCAGGTAGCGAGTGAGTGTTGCAGCGGTTGGCTCAGTAGTACTTTGGTTTGTACTCGTACTTAGGTTTGTACTCGTACTTGGGCTTGTACTCGTACTTGGGTTTGTACTCGTACTTCGGCGCTTCGTATTTGGGCGCCGCGTAGTGGGTGGGGTGAGAGTTGTGTTCTCTGTGGACGACGGCGTTGAAGCCGGTCTTGTGGTCAGCTGTGTACTCTACCACCCTCTTGGTGCCGTCGGGCTCCACTAGGCTGTAGCTGCCGTGGACGACGTCTCCGTCGCGCTCCTCCTTCTGGCTGTGGATGTCGTAGGTGTGGGGGTCGTGGACGCCGTACTCGAAGGAGTACTTGGGATGAGGGTCGTAGGGCTCCTCCTTGTACTCGTACTTGTGCTCGTAGCCGTGACCCCCGTACTGGGCCAGCGCGCTCGACGCCACCACCACGACCAGGCACAGGGAGATCAACTGCAAAAACGTATATCGATACAAAATGCACCTTAGACTGAAATAACTTGGAATGGAATGTTTTGAGCAAAATACACTTAAATCTTATGTATACTGTAATGCAGCTGAATATTACCATAAAATTTTATTTTGAACCTTTTTTAGAGTAAAACATTATCATAAATTTACATATAATCATCACTGTCAAATAATTTGAATAATTTTAGGGCCCTAAAGTATGTCAGAAAGTTTTAAAATTTATGTTTGATTGAAAAAGACTATGTGGATTTGTATATGCTATATTTACTTTTAAGAATAATCAATACATAAAATAATAATGTTTGAGTAAATATAAATATTTTTGAGTACGAAAATGTTCGACAATACAAACATGTAGAAGACTTATACATTGTACACAACAATCGAACCCGCTCGACTTGGTTTTTTAATTAATTATATTAAACATATTATATTATGAAAGGAACCAGATTATAGTTTGTCTTTTAGCTTAAAGTTAATTGCTTAAAATAAATTTCTGTAGGGACACAATTTTTTAAAATTTCTATAATCGTATAATTTTTTTAAAACTTCTGATAAATGTCCAACTCTACAGATAACTTTATTTATTTTTTAAATATTTCGTCATTAGTTCGATTATTATTTGATATTTTTGTTCATACTACAAGGTCAAATCACATTAACGTCTTTTAAATGTGCCAAATAATTTCATAATGATATCATGAAGCCTCCGGATTACTGAGAATACATTCAATGCAAAAATTCCCAAAAAGAATTTTGAAATGTATTTAATATACAGTATATTAAAACAGGAGTTTTAGCTTTATATTCTAAAGGTTCTTTTATAGTAACCAAATTATTCCTTGGTTCTTCGTGTTATTTCCGTATATTGTTTATAATCCTTTAATAAATCTTAAATTTACGTCCTTATGATTCTAAACTGGATGACGAATTCCATGTCTTGTTAATTTCTCTCAAATTGTGGCCATAGTTTTGTTGAAAATACACTTAATAGTGAAGTTGCTCGATCAATATTATCTTCTACATCATTCATTATTTAGTTAGTCTAAATTACGTATTCAATAAGTAAATGAAATAATTTAATTTTTTTAAGTATGTCATGAATGATAGAATAAAGAATGAAATCCTTAGTTTAAATTACGGTACAACAAATGTAAACAATAGAAAACAACTCTTAGTTACGAGATAAACTCTTCAAAAATTATTTTATTCCAATATAATTAACTATATTTTTTTGAATAATTTAAGTGCTCATGCCTAACACACAAACTTATTTTGTTCACGTAACGATACTATCGGATTTTAACGTACACTTGGGTAATTATCTGAATTTTTTATTATGTTTCTTTTCTATATATTTTTTAACTATTAAATTAAGTTTACAACAAACAGTGAACCAATTTGAAATCGATTGATATACTCGTACAAATTATAATTAAAATAAGTAAATTGTTTTAGTGGAAAAACATTCATCCTATACAGTCCCAAAAATAAATACAAAATATATACCACATCACTGAAACACTTTTCCTAAGAACACAATTCACTCAGTAAACACACCGCCTAGACTCCTAGACACTAGACACTGACCTGACGAGCCATGCTGCTTGTAATGAATGATACAAGCTTCAATCTACTCACTCTTTATATACTTTTACTCTTTCTGCCACTTACTCTGCCGGTCCCGCCTTTCACTCTCGGTGTCTCTTTGAGAGGATTTTTTCGTCAGCTGTGTCGCCAACTGCGGCCTCAATGAGCCGTCGTCAGCGCGGGCCTTGTTGTTGATGGCGTTCCCCAAGGTTCCACACTGGGGCCCAGACCTTGCGTTACCCGCCGGCGCTTGCATCGTCGCCACAGCGTTGTTACGCTGCAGCTGTTCATGCAATGACACATTTTAATATAATATACACCACTAATGCGCCATTAATGCAATCTTTGATGGTAAAATTCTGGTCTATGTCAGTAAATATAGTCAAAACTCAGTATTTTAATATAATAATAAATTTTTAGTTAAAGACAATAAATAAAAACCATTGAGTACCCTCCTCCCTCTTGGACGGATGTCTGTGAGTCGTATTGTGGGTCGGATTTACCCAAAATTGTAGGTCCCTTAAATGCGATTGGTTGTTGAGATATTAATTAATATTTTTGTTTAAGAAACATGTCGGCCTTAGTCAGTAACAAGACTAAAAATGTTACGTAATTATTCCTTTTAGGGAAATAGCTTACATTATGGGTAAGTGTAAAGGTAATGTTTTCAGTACTTCTAAACAGCTGTGCTGATAACTATATGAAGTCACTTCCGTTTCAAATTTTGGTTAGATGGATTATTTATTATTATGACTGGGATGGTGGCGTCATCCTGTAATCCAGCTACTTGGAGGTCACGAATTGTGGATAGTTGTGAGCAATGGTCGGTGGGTGTGGTGTTCTCTTGTGTGGATTAACGTCCGCACTATTGAATACTACGTTAATCCGCAAAGACCATCCTCATAATTAGACCAATTCGTAATTCAGAGGCCGTGGTTCGGATTCCACGTTAAACTGTAGGTCCCTTAGTTGCCATCGGCTGTTGGGCTATTAATTAACAGTCCTGTCTAAGGAACATGTCAGCCTTAGTCAGTACCAAGACTACAAGATCGCGCCACAATCATCTTACATTCACTCCTCATTCATACTTGGCTTAAAATACCTACCTTGTGGTATGGTCGCCATTTCAAATAATCTAATCTAATCTATTAATACTCTCCCCTCCCGCAAAGACATATCCATGTCAAAACTATCTTACACTCATTTTTCATTCATAACTTGTCTTTAATTACCTGGATAGGTCGCCATTTTATACAAGTAGTGTAATGTAATCTACATCCTCTTAGGAAGCTTCAATATAGTTAAACATAGCTTACACAACAATTTAACAACACTGACTTGTAGCTCCCGGGCGTGTGTGATGATAGTGTGCTGTGACGTGACACACAACGCTATTGAGCGGGTCGTGAGCAAGGTGTCGTTACTCCAGGAAGACGTGATGTGTGCCAAGGCATCCAGCCACTGTCAAGGCCGACTGCTCTTCCGACTCCACCCAATCCAGTCCGGCATCGCCCTTAGTCGGGTGCAAAGTCCCCATTACCTTTTGGTCAGTTTTTATTATTTATTATGACTCCTAATAAAATTTACCTGTTAGATAGGTAATTGTTTTAGTTAGGTTGGATATTATTGCATATTTTCAAAGGTTCACTGGGCCTGGATTCGAACTAATAACTTCGAGCGATTTCTGAAATGGTGATTATGAAGTAACATGCAGTGCATTTGAATCACTTTTATAACCCCTCACGAATATTTAATAACCAGACCAAATAAACAAAACGTATAGGCACTTTATTATGAAAAACCCTTAACTTTATTACATCATTAACGAAAACAGTAATTTTTCTCCTGTTTTGCCTTTTTCTCTATCTCCAACGGTTATTGAGATATTAAAACAGTAAACACAGTACGTTGTATTGTGGGGCTCCAATGTTAATCTTATGGAGGATAGGGAAAAATTAATATTTCCCATACTAATCAATATTTTTGGATAAAACTTGATATTTAGCTTCTTGTGGTTGAGATGTATCCATTTATGCTTAAAATCATAGTTTATGTGTTTATCGTGGCAGCAAACCTGCATACTCTTTTCCCTTATTAATCATTTAGAGAATAGGCAAACTCCTTTATTTATGGACAGATGTTGATGAAAGTTGGTATAAATGTTAAGATAAAAATTATTTATGGTAGAAATGACTACTTTCAGTCTTCCTCACAGCAGCTAACCTGCACACTCTTTCCCATGTTAATCTTATGGAGAATAGGCAAATAATTCTCACGTTTATGGACAGATTTTTATAAAACTTGTTATATTATAAAACTTGTCATATATTATTAATATTATTATATTATTGATTTGGAAATTCGCTGAGTACGCAGGTCTGCTGCGACGGGGGTATTTAACTTTATAATAACTCATTCAGCATGTGTCAACCATCATTATTTTGTGTCAACAATACGCTTTGATGCAAAAATAACTCAACTATGGACTACCTTTTTGAACGCACTCAGTACATACACTCCAGCACCACTCCCAACCAGACAGACGTTACAGTGCTGTAATCGTCCTCGGACAAACACAGTCCCATATAGAGCACACATCTGCAACATGGCCGTGTACGGAAGCGTTACACATGCGGGTCTGCACCCTCGTAAAACAGAATAACCGCTCCTACAAGGAATGGCCCGTGGAACGTATATTCGCGCTAGTAACTAGTCACTGGTCACTGGTCACTGGTATGGCTACCGTTCGCACTTACTTGTTCGTGCCTTCGATGCTCACTCACCACACACCCGGTCGTGTTTATCTCCGCTTAGACAGTCATTATCACTCGTTATGAATCATGTGTAATAAACACCCTTGATCATTACCAACACTTTTGTAGCCCGTCGAGATCCCAGGTGACCGTTTTCAGCACACAGGTACACAGTTATCAGCTGCTCTGTGACCGTTGTCATCACATAAGACCGTTATCACCACACATTTGTTCGTTATCAGTAATTGTGATTTGTACTGATCAGTATAATCACTCATGTTACCGTTTTTAGCTCCAAGATATCGTTATCTCAACCGCTATCAGTACTCATTACTTACAAGATATCGTTATCCACTACCAGTATCAGTAAGCAAGTGATCGTTATCAGCATTCATACTATAACTATCAGCAACCAAGTAATCGTTATCAGCACTAGATATTGCCATTATCAGCAACTAAGTGATCGTTATCAGCACTAACATTGCCATTATCAGCAATTAAGTGATCGTTATCAACACTAATATACCATTATCAGCAATTAAGTGATCGTTATCAACACTAATATTACCATTATCAGCAACTAAGTGATCGTTATCAGCACTAACATTACCATTATCAGCAACCAATTGATCGTTATCAGCACTAATATTACCATTATCAGCAACCAAGTGATCGTTATCAGCAGTCATATTACCATTATCAGCAACCAATTGATCGTTATCAGCAGTCATATTACCATTATCAGCACCCAAGTGATCGTTATCAGCAGTCACATTACCATTATCAGCAACCGAGTGATCGTTATCAGCAGTCATATTACCATTATCAGCACCCAAGTGATCGTTATCAGCAGTCATATTACCATTATCAGCAACTAAGTGATCGTATAAGCACTCATATTAGCATTATCAGCAAGCAAGTGATCGTTATAAACACTCATCTTACCATTATCAGGAACTAAGTTAACGTTATCATAAGACACGCGCCCATTATTGTAACTGATATATTTATTTAAGTAACCCTTCATTCATCTCTAATAGTACCATTCTTCACAAAGAGACCATCACTAGCATCTCTGTTACAGTGACCAACCCCCCCCCGTGGTCGAACATCAGGCAGCGATGAAAGTAGTGCAGATCGGTTGCAACACCGCAATTACCCGTTCCAACTATCATAATTGTCCGCGTATTCTGACCAGCTGCGAATGCACCTGGAACTGGTTGGATCGGTTGCACGCGACCGTTGGCACTACTGGTCGGACCGATATTGGCCAGCCTGTCTGTCGTTGCTGACGGCTGTCAGCTGTGTATAACGTATGAAAGTCTACTTAGCTCGAGGTGCGTAGTGAAGGTGTGGTTTGCCGGTTCTATAACTAAAACGGCGCGGTTTTACATAAGTAAAACTACAACACGGTTTCATATTATTTTCATCCTAAATAAATCATGTAACGTCGTACATATATTTCCTGAGTGGTTAACTTTACCCCAACTAAACGTAAATCTTAAGGAATTACATTTAGTTAATTTAAAACATGAACAAAAATAATAAAACGTTCAATAAATGCATTTTATATACAGTATTATTTTTAAAACTAATTTTAACCTAATATCTTATTGATATTGTATTCAATGTGAGTTCTTTGGTTTATGTTACGATGGCTATTTTGTAAACTTGTTTTGTTGAATAACATTCTATATAGTAGATTTTCCAATTTATTGAATTATTTTAAACGTTTTATATCTACGATAAGATCTTAATAAGATTTTTATATTAGGCACTGTAATTCTAGATAAGTCTTGAACTAGTATTTTTATTTAAAAAATACATGATGTTAGTAAGTAGGACAATGGTGCAGTGAATGGGACCTAACTGGTATGTCACAGTATAACAATTTTGTATTGTGTTCTTTTGGAGATATAATAAGATAGTGCGTCGATCCTACAAATTTCAGTTATTTCACATATTTGTTCACTCATAACTCATCGACGTAATATATTGTGTATTTTTTTATTAGTGTTCAAGTGCCGGAAGGATGATAGGCTTTTATACTGGTGTCGGCCACTCAGGTCTCACATGGTATCATGACTACACACTGCAACTCTAACGTCACTGGATTAAATCCTAACCCAATAGGCCATCAATACCCATCCCATGATTTCGTTTTATCAGTAGACTACTATCTCTGTACTAACACTGTGTCGGATCACCGATTATCTCTTACAGCTTTTTTCTTTCTTGCCAAATATTTTCTTTTCTTTCAATTTATTTGTTACATAGCTAAAAAATAAAAATTGTCTTAGCCCTGAGGGGAGGGTATTACCAACACGTCAAACCAAAATTTGAAATGGAAGTGACTTCATGTGGTTATAAGGTAAGCTGTTTAGAGGAACCGAAAACATTTCCTTTAGACATACCCATGATCCAAACTAATTCCCCAAGGGAAGTAAATACGTAATTTTCTCTTTTCTTTTTTTGTGTACGGTCAACGTACACATTTAAGCTTCTTGTGGGTGGGTCAAGTAAAGGTGAAAGACTCAATCATCGATTTAGGAATACAGTAGCTTAGTTCATGGATATGTCTGAAGGAAATGTTTTTGGTTCCTCGAAACAGCTGCCCTTAAAACCATATGATGTCTCTTCCGTTATACATTTTGTGTCTCTCAAATTGCACCCTCACCCCAAGAGCTTTGACAAATCCATGGTAATACTCAATTTTCAATTTACTTCCCCGTAGGAAATAGATGGATATGTCTAAAGGGAAATTTTCAATTCATCTAAACAGCTTGTCTTATATCGAAAAAAATCAATACATTAGCTCTGGTAGTTTCTATGGAAACGGGATATGAATGCTTCCGCTGCACTTTTTGCTTTATAAACCTTTTGCGTCTGCTACCAACCCCTCCCCAGAGCTCAGACATATCTATGACAAAAAAAGTAGAAAATAATAGTATTATTTCACTCAGGATCCATGTTGTAAATTTTTAATTAATTGCCTTCTAGTCGAGCATCAGACCGTCAAAATGTCGTGTGAAGTATTCGCTCAAGGTCGGCGACCTCCAGACTCCGACAGCGATGTCAACTCCAGGCCGTCGCCCTCCCGGGGAACGCCCTCCTGGGTGTGGCGATGCACCGCGGCCTTGACGACCTTGGCCTAGCCCGAGGACGCCCGGTACCGAGGTCGTTGTCGGGGTGGGGCGGATCATCTTCACAATCCTGCACCTGCACTACCTGGACGGCCTTGCGAAGCATCTCACTTGCGTCCGGCCATTCGCCTTTTATAAGTTGGACCTAGTAAACCATTTTTTCCCTGAAAGTAACTTTCTTTTTTTACATCTATATTTTCGACTAATGTTTGAAATTCAGTGTTGGTGATAGTGGGAAGTGATAGTGACAGAAATCAATACATTATTTCTTGGGTGCGTAACTGTTAGTGAATGGTGTTGTTTGTAAGGTTTTTGAATGCTTTAAACTTTTTTGTTTTCAGCTTTATACCGGTCAGTCCGGATTATGTACTAATCTTGTCATGCTTTAGGTTCCAGTTCACCTGAGAACGGTGAGATTCCTTATCCCGAAACGTCATGAAACTTTTTTTAATTCGACTTACATTCTAGACAATCGAAAGTTTATATCATTATCATAGTTCGAACTAAATCAATCAACTGGAAACAATTTGGCCAGTTTTTAAATTAAATTTTATTCAAGGCAACATGAAAACCCAGACCCTGTATTAAAAATACTGATCAAAATAATTAAATAATAGGCCTACCCAACCCATCCATCATTTCTGTAATGGAGGCATTGACGCCATTTTGATTTATTAGCCTAATGTCACTTTTATCTATCTGGTTTAATAAATATTATATTGTGAATCAAATCAAAAGTGTTATTGAGTAAATAGAATACAAATCATTAAAGAATTAAAAAATTAATTAAAAAAATAAAAGAGAAAGAGATAAATAATAGTGAACTCCTCGTTAATCTATTACGTAAATTTATATAAAATATCATATTGGAAATTGTCCCTTATAGAAGGTAATTATAAAAATGTTTGTGTTTACTTCCCTGTGGGAAATAGGTTAGATCATGATGTCAAAAGGGAATGTTTTCAGTTCTTTTATACAGCTGTTCTTATTCTTATATATTCAAAATACAATACAATAGCTCTATTAGTTTTTATGGAAATCTGTTTTACACCCTCCTCAGAGCTAAGACATATTCATGTCAAAAAATTGTCACTGATTAATTTTTTTCGGCATCACAGGGTTTTTGTAGTACCAAAATTGCTCTACGGAAACATGAATTTTAACGCTATAACATTTTGATATTATATAAAATACGAATAGAGTTATCACAGAACAATAATAATAATTTCCTTTTTAAAAAACTATAAGGTTTGATGAGTCATGCACCGAGTTGATTTCTTTCCTTAAATCTTCTTGTTAGGGGGCTGTTGTATGTTAGTTGTTGTAATGGGGTTTAAGAGTGAACATAAACATTTATTTGTCTTACCATAGGCAAGGGTATGCGTGAATAATTAAAGACAGTGGGATACCGTAATGGCATGAACCACTTAGTCTAGCCAGAGGTGACCACTCTTTATATGACTTGATAGACCAGCGCGTTACCCCTGAGCTACCGTGCCGGCGAAGTTTCTACTATCCCTAAACGAAATAAATGTATATTTTATCACAGAAGGTACTACTGAGTTGAAAATAAACTATGACATATCCTACAGATTGAAAACAAGTAATGTAGGTGTTGTTCAGTGACCACAAACATATCCAGTAACACTTAAATTGCTTTATTATAAACAGTAACTTAAAACAGTCACCGTTACATTAATGACTACATGTATGCGATTATGATGATGAAGCCAACTACAATTGGCTATGATGATGGGCGATGACAATGATGAAGATCTCTAGTAATGATGGTAGGATGGCTTGTACTCGTGCTTGGGCTGAGCGTAGTGTTGAGGGTGGACGTTGTGTTCCCGGTGGACGACGGCGTTAAAGCCAGTGTGGTGGTCAGCTGTGTAGTGGACTACCCTCTTGGTGCCGTCGGGCTCCACCAGCTCGTAGCTGCCGTGGACGACGTCTCCGTCACGCTCCTCCTTCTGGCTCTTGATGTCGTGGGTGTGCGGGTCGTGGACGCCGTACTCGAACTTGTACTTGGGGTGCGCGTAGTAGTCCTCCACGTAGTGGGGTTTGTGCTCGTAGTGGTGGCCGTACTGCGGCATTGCGCTCACGCAGGCGCACAGGGTTGCCAACATAACCAGGGAAAACATCTGCAACAGAAAAAGCCATATAAAATATTTTGTATTGTAAAAGTAGTCTTTCCGTGGATACGGTGGGAAAATTAAATTGTGCATTATTATATCGAGCGGGACTTTGCGGGTGTCCAGGGTGACAGGTTCAAATCCTGCCATCCATCAATTGCTTTTTGCTTAGATATAATATCACAATCCACTAGTTCTAGCCTGAAGTAATCTGTAATACACGATTCCGGGAGATGGCCTAAACTAATTTCTGGGGTGAGAAGGTGGAACAGCAAAATAAAATAATAAAATAAAAGTCACCGCAACGTAAGGTCAATAAGGTACTGTAGTAGTGATTTCCACATAGGCTACCTAAAGATGACCCACTATGCTCCATGCTATGAGTCGTCTACGAAGGGTACTCCAGGAGCGTTTGACTTACTGGACCTATGTTTTAATTCTAGGTTACAGTGCAGTGTTAATTAGGCGTGTTTGTCGTTAGTAAAAAGTCTTTAAATCAATCATTTACTTAAATATTACCATAGTTTAATTATAAATTGCTTATTAAAACGTTTCTTTCAAAATATGGTTTAGAATTTTTCTGCAAGAGTAAGAGTTTTCCTTATTTGTAACATCTTGTTACAAACATAAAATAAGACAACGTTTACTCCTCAGTAAGAACTTTATAAAAATGTAGAAGAATAAAAACCAGATGGAGCTCTCACATATTCAAAATCGACTTAAATTACAAATATATTTAAACCAATAATTATGTATGATGGGAAAAACTTTTTCGTGTACATTTTATTCAAATTTATTAGTTCTACGATCTATATACTCTAGAACTCCTAAACAGCCGTAATAAATAAATAAATTTTTAATTTGGCAGTTATTTTTTAATAATATCAAAAGGAAATGGACTTAAGATGTTTATTTCTATTATTGTATCGTTTTTAAAATGACATTTCAAGAACGAATACCGGTTTTGACATTGATATGTCTTAGCTCTGGGAAGGAGAATATTAGCAATTTGAACGACCAAAATTTGAAACATAAAACAGCTGATTATATTAGGAAGTAAATAAAAACATTTTTATAAATGTAAACGAACTTTAACAAAACTTATTTAAGTTTTCATGTGAATTACGAATGTAAATTAAATCATTAATCACTTAAAGGAAATTATTACGAATCCGTTGTATACTGTACAAAGAAAACTTTTTAGATAATTAAGAAATCTAAAAAGGGTTTCCAAAAACGTTTATACACCTCAAGAAAGCAGCAAAACTAAGTAATCGGTAATTTAAAATAGTTCCGACTTTTGACTTTATAATGTAAACCTATTTTTCCTGTCATTAAACCCAATATGAATATGTGTAATGTAAATGTTTAAACCGATAATCGTCGCCCCAACACGAACGCACGCACACTGTCACATTGTCACACTGTCACACTGTCACTGTCTCCGCACCCACCTTGCTGCTGGTGATCACTGCACTCGCTGCACTCAGCTCACTGGCTATATCTCAACACCACTTCCTTTACTCTATTTATACTCCAGTTCCCTAATTAAAAAGTATTCGGCCCCTTTCACCGGCTCTCTAACCCTTTATTGAATAACCGCCTTGATCCTGTGGACATGTCCCGGCCGCCGTGTTGACACTCTTTTTGTCGCTTATCAAAGGTTACTTGAATTCGCTCTGATTGGCTTGACGGAAACACCGCCTAAACGTTATACAATACTCAGTCCTTTAGAGAAGTTGTCTTTATATTGTTTGGTATTAGATTTTAGATTTAGATTTAGATTATTGAAATGGCAACCTACTCAGGTAGGTATTTTAAGCCAAGTATGAATGAGAAATGAGTGTAGGATGATTGTGGCGCGATCTTGTAGTCTTGTAATAATAATAATATCCTTTATTGCTGACGACAATATTTACATTGTATAGCAAGCGTCAATTGGTAAATACTAACAATACATAATAAGTTTAATATAATAATAATATAAATAATAATAATAATAGTATAAATATAGAAAAAACATAAAAAAGATACAATAACTAACTCCTGGGGAATTAATTTTGAATGGTTTTAAATCCACCGGTGGACAGTGAACTCCTCCATCAAGTAAAACTCCAATCGTGTCAACTCTCGCTTCAATATTAGTTTGAATAAGCTGGAACTCTCCAGACTCTTGAGCCTCGCTGGGAGGCAGTTAAGGAGCCTGGAATCGTATTTCTAATATGGAATGTGCCTTGCTTGTGAAACCCAAGAGTGTAACAAAAATAGTCACTTTTGCTTTTATTTATGAAAACTACAATTAATTATCTCATTTACGGACACAAACACGCCGAAGGTAAAAACAAGAATTAGCTAAATAATGTGGAGTTTAAACCGGTTCGTGCACCGGGTGTAGGAGTCCAGACACAACGTCATCCGTGCTCGTCTAGTTGTTTGCTTTATTAGAACCAACTCTTACTTGAGATCTGATTCTCAACCACATGAAATGGTCCTTAAATAGGCTACTATTTCGTGCAAGGAATACTGGCAAAGGAATACTTTGGGGAAGGTGATATTGTCATAGAGTAGAATTTGGTGTAATCCTTTGTTCTATAATATCTTTTGATAAAGTATCGATGCCTGGAAAATTTATTGAATGTATACTGATTTAAAAATACGTATAATCTTTAGAATGGAAGGAATGTAGTGAAGGGGAAACATTTTTCTAAGTTGTGAATCGTCGTCTGTTCATGGTACAAAATCCAAGAGTATTATCACGTAGTCGAGGTCTGTCTTTGACATGAAAAGAGGAGTAAATGTCTTCCGCGTATAATAGCTTTTGAGAGACCTACACCATCTTTGATTTTTAGTCCTTTAAGAGGAAATTAAAAACTCTGAAATACGCCAAAAACTCAATTATAATAATTAAAACATCAGATTAGTTTAAAGCCAAAATATATTTGTCATGATGATACTTAGGTGTTAATCTTAAGGAGTTTGCCTATTCTCTATATAATTAACATGGAAAAGGAGTATGCAGGTTAGGTGCCATTATAAACACATTAACTATGATTTTTAAGCATAAATGGATAGATCTAAAACTCATGAAGCTAAATATCAAGTTTCATCCAAAAATATAGATTGATAAGTGAAATATTATTTTTCCTTACCCTCCTTAAGATTAACATTCGAGCCCCAAAATACAACGTACTGTGTTTAGATTTTTAATATCTCGGCAACTGTTGGAGATAAAGAAAAATCTTAAAGACTAAATTGTGTAGATTTTTTAAACTGATTCTAATAGTGAAATATAAAATTAAAAAAGAATTCAATTACATGTGAAAAACACAAAAAAACAATTTTTTTTGTACAACCCCCCTCCCCAAACTACCGGTTCCGATTGACCGATATGGCTGGTTTACGAACTCGTCCAAGCAAATGAAGGAATACACGTCTCTACCAAATTTGGTCTCGATCGTACCATTTTAACGAGAATTATCGTGTTCACAGACACAGACTGGGATTGTGGCGTCATCCTGTAATCCAGCTACTTGGAGGTCACTCGTAATTCAGATGCCGTTTTTTAGATTCCACGTTAAACTGTAGGTCCCTTAGTTGCCATCGGCTGTTGGGCTATTAATTAACAGTCCTGTCTAAGGAACATGTCAGCCTTAGTCAGTAACAAGACTACAAGATCGCGCCACAATCATCTTACACTCAATCCTCATTCATACTTGGCTTAAACTACCTACCTTGTAGTATGGTCGCCTTTTCAATAATCTAATATATAAATATTTTAACGACTATTGTTTTTGGCCTCGGAGCACCTAAAAACGAAAGAAACAACATGGTCCCGGGCTTAAGTCTTGCCATGAGATCTACGGTACTAGTTTCTCTTCTATTTGAAATTCGCTAATAAAGTATCTACATTTGTATAGAGGAGTGTAAATATTTCCATTCACAGCTTATAAACATCCTTGTGCAGTTCTCTATAGTCACAGTTTGCCAGTGACCCGTTATCGGTGCAGCCCGGTTGTTGCGGCCGGCGGCTCGATAGATAGCGCTAGCGCTGCACCCGTTATCGACATCTCGCAGTTATCGACGCTGTTCCTGGTTCTGCTTATGTAAGCGTCGCCGTGCACTGTGTTGCTACCTTATACGGTTTATTGGCGCGTTGTACACCGCCGGGGCACGGGGTGTGTGTACGGCGGGATGTGTGGTTACCGACCATACTATGGTCCGTGTGTCGGTTATACCCGTGAGTTTATTATCCACGGTATGTGCTTCACGGTGAGCACATCTCAATAACCGTCAGGTGTTGGTTATGGTTATCGTAAACCTATGTTTGGTGGTACAGTACTCCAAGCCCTTATATTAGAATGGTACATGCTAATTTTTATTCTCATTTTAACTCCGTACTGAGCGAGTTGAGTTGAGTCTAAATTATAAATTCACAATTAGAGTATTTTGAAAATGATGTTATATACAGCCTGTCTAAAAATTGCACTTATTTATAATAGACTACAATAACGGAATAACCAATACTTATACTCTGGTTTTAACACTTACTAGGTATTCTCACATATTGTATCATATCACTTATTTACTTTAATACCAAAAATAGAACTAATATGATCTATTTGTTGTTGACTGGTGATTTTACACCAAAGAAAATATATTAATAAGACCCCACTTTAATGTTAGATTGAGGGGACGAGTAGTTAAAATTAATGGTTTAATTAAGTACCTGTTATGAATTCGTAACATATGAGTATGGTCGATACTATACGTTAATACATTGTCTCAGTTTTGTAACGACGTCTCACGCCACAATCAGCTTAATCACAGGTCTCTAACAATCAAATCGTAATCTAATCATTGTATTGGAATATAAATTGACCTCTAGGTATGTACGAGCAAACACTCCTCATAACTAATTAGTTACAGTCAAAGGGACTTACCACAAATGTGATACCTACCATTTAATGTACCCTATCGATCACTGAACTACAAAAACCAATCAGAGAGCCAAAACTAATGGTTAGTAATATTAGTCCATAATCAATTCTCGGGGACGTCATGTATCCCAGTCTAGTTGGTGTGATTTATCTCCCAATGGAAGGTTAGTTTGCGGCCGCCGCAGTGGGTCAAGAACGACCATTGTTCGCAGTTGGTACGACTGATATGAAACAATCGTCGGCGCCTATCGCCTATCAACGCGGCCGCTCCCCGCGCTCGTTAGCGTGACGTAAAGTGTGACGTATAGACATGAGGGGTGCCCTTGCTCGCCCCGCCCCGCACCCGAGGATGTTTGATCAACGAAATTGTACCGGGTAATTTTGAATGATTTGTGCATAGATTGGAACACTAGTGTGTAGCCAGTAATCCGACAAACTTGGAGGTCACGAATTGTGGATAGTTGTAAGCGATGGTCGGTGTATGCGATTTCAACGCTGAAGATTAACGTCTACATTATTTAATACTACATTGATTCTCATAGACTATCCTCAGAAGGTAAAAGTCCGTTACGTTCCCACAACTGCGAAATTCTTTAGTTGCGTTTCTTCCCCGACAAACAGCGCTCTGTGGAGTTAAGTTAGGTTGGTTATTGATATTTTAAATTGAATTTCATTATAATCATCCATTAATAAAAAGCAATAAAAACGTTGCTAAACTCTACAATACTACTACTATTACAATACTATAGTAAACAATTTTGTGAGCACGTAACAGATTTTGACTTTTCATAATTAGAACAATTCTTAGTTAACCGGCTAGCTAACTAAGTTAGTTAGCTAGTTAACTAACTAATTAGCACACAAATGGACACCCATATTTTTACTTTTTAAAATATAAACACGATATTGTTCCTTTTTTCTACTTGTAAACCATTATTAAAATAATACAGTCTTATACTATTTATGCATAAATATACAGGGTGTCCATGAAAAACGTTACAGGACTTCGGTAAGTGATTAGGTAATTCTGTACGTGTGTTTATAAGTGAACTCCTTTTAAACGGTTGGACCGATTCTGATGAAATGTTGTGTGTGTGTATTTAAGGAGGATTGAGAATGGGTTGGATTCACAATCTGCCCCAGAGGGTATAAACGGGTGCAGTGTCAAGTTTTATAAATTTAGTGTTTACAAAATTAAAGTTTAAAGATTCTTTTATCCGTCATTTGTTCCAACGTAAACAATAAGCTTTACGGTTTCAAAGTATTTTAGTTTTAAAATTTTAAATGGCCGCCATTTTGAATTTTGTTCTTGGATCATGCTAGTTATTTTTTAATAATAGTAGTTTACTAGTGTAAAACACATGCAAAATTTAAAAATAATCCGTTTGAAATAAAAAATATTTTGTGAAATATACAAAATGGCGGATATCTGAGAAAATAAGCGTTTTAGGCCATACCACCATTGGAAATCTTTTCTTCCTTTTAATGTACATAATCACTCACCGAAGTCCTGAAACGTTTTTCATGGACACCCTGTAAAGTATACATAATTTCGTAATAAAATCTATTTCTATCACTGTACATAGTGCTAAATAATAATTATTGTAATTTGTAAATGATTTTCAACAACTATAATTCCTATATACTTTAATGTCCATATCCAGGAATCAAAGTTGGAAATAATATTGTTGGGAACATTTACATTTTACAATTGGAAAGACTTTAGATATTAATATAAATATATGGAATATTTGGTAATTTTTGTATATAAATATTCTGTACGTGTGTTTATAAGTGAACTCATTTTAAACGGCTGGACCGATTCTGATGAATTTTTTTGTGTGTATCCAAGGAGGATTGAGAATGGGTTGGATTCACAATCTGCCCCAGAGGGTATAAACGGGTGCATTGTCAAGTTTTATAAATTTAGTGTTTACCAAATAAATAGCTGTGATTAAATAATTTTAAAGTTTCTTTTATCCGTCATTTGTTCCAACGTAAACAATAAGCAATATACATTACTATCCCATGCTGTCTGAATAATTCATTAATGAAAATCTACAAAGTAAATATGTACTGTTCAAAATGAAAGGTTTTATTCGCAAAGTTAATATTTTATAGTTTTTGGGCATTTTGTGTTATGATTTAATATCACATATTTACAAAATATATTTATGTTGGTCAAATAGAAACACGATAACACTGTTAAACATATTATGTTTATTATAATAATCAGCTGTTGTATATTTTTATATTTTCGTTTTTCTTTTCGATATGTGCAATTTATAAAAGTAAACCTTTTATTATGTATTTTTATTATGTATTATTCACGAATATTTTATTTTATGTGTGCGTTTGTGTACCAGGCTATAAAAGGATAATTATCCGTCTAACATTTTCATATATGTTTTAATACTTGAAGTCCACACGAATACACTCATTTTGTATACATAATTTGACTTTAAGTATCTGAATAGGTTGCCATTTTAGAAACGTAATAATAATTATATTATGTTTCATACATGCCAGCAAATCTAAACCTAATTAATCTGTTTTATACATCGCAGCAACGTGTGTAAGGTATCTCTAGTAAATATATTAATATATTAGTAATCCTTTGTAGAGTATTTCTACTGTGTGGGGTAATGCTTCATTACCCCACACTTCACTTCACTTCAAGTCGTGTTCAAGAAGGATACATACCGAAGATCAAAGCTTACTAGTTAATCAACTAGAAAGGAGATATGTATTGATGTTTTAAATCATTAAATATTTACGAATTGTTCGTAATAAATTTATATCTCCCATCAGTGTACTCATTTCATGATCCAAAAATAGGAATTAGTACCACAGCGAAACCGCCTGACTTAAATAATACTCTTTTTAATAATTTTGTCATTGTAGAGTAAAAGCATCAGTGTACACCTTTAAGAATCACAAGGAGAGTTAAAAAAGCATTTCAAATATATAGAACGCCTTCAAACGTTGAACGCATTTCGCACGCTGTATGTACATTGCCTATCCTGCGCCTTACGTATTGTCAAGCTTGGACTTTCACTCCATACATATTTTATATTCTATTTGTCTAACTTATGCTATTCGGCGTAAATAAACAGTGTGTTTTATTAATTACAATGCACACAGGAAAAATAATTTCCAACCCGATAATGTGTTTGAGGGAATCCTTTCCAGCTTTCCATTGATTTACACTATAATATTTTTTTATTAGTTAAACATTTACTTTCAGGATTAAAACCGAATGATTTTCTTTATTTTTGAAGTAATTGAAAGAAAAAAATTATAAATACAAATTAATTATATTTGTTATTAGATCTCATATAGACCTGCTCTCTGTTTTCTCAATCTCCTCGACTGAATAACTGAATATTCTATACCTGCGTTGTACAGCTGTAGTAAAAAAAATTATTTTCAAAAATTTACTTCATGGGTTATTTTACGATAAAAACTTTAAAATTTGTGTGTGACACTGTTATCAGTTATATTTTTAAATGTTTATAAAAAACAATATCATAACGGTATAATACTATAACATTGTTGTTTATGCTCTTGAAAGTCGCAAAGACTAAAAATATTTTTGACTGTGGCCACCTCTTGTACTTATAACCATTTTTCCCCACATAGACTACAGAGTCTGTGAGTCAGTGGTACTTATTCGCTTCTTAAGACCAGGCAATACTTTCAGTCTGTCTGGATATCCGTCAAAATGAGTGTGAGGATCTTGATGGTAGTATGTAGTTTACATAGAACAGAATTTCATTTTTTAATATAGTTCATAATTGTCCTAATTGGCAACGACAGCTGGACCTAGTTTAAGATGACCTTCACAAACCAGAAGGACAAATGACCCTTAGATTATGAAACAGACTTTATATCCACAAAACACGATACCCTTTTTATTTATGAAGAATCCCAATTGCACATCACCATGGGTCTAGAGTCTGTGTGATTAATCAAAGACAGACAGGTATCGCTGCGTTGTTAGTCACATAGGCAAGTCAGAGGTGACCGCTCATGATCTGACAGGAGTCACTGGCCGGTGTTTACGGTCCAGCAACATTTGACTTACTGGGCCAGCGTGTAATCTCTGGGCAGTCGTGCTGGTACTAGCTGTACGGTACTGCTAAAATCTTATCAACAACTCCAGGATCTGAAAGAGGCTTAAAGTTTGGAGTCCGTCACGCTGCTAACTACCCCAAGTACTCACTATTTGAAACAAAAAATTTATTTATTAAATTAACTTGATAGACAGGCTATGAGTTGAGCTAATACCTAAATCATAACACGATTAGTACATAATTACATTTATGACGAGTGGATGTGTTTAGTTTCTTGCGTAACTGTTAGTGAATCGTATTGTTTGTATCTTTTTTACTGCTTCAAACTTTTTAGTTTTCAGCTAAATACCGGCTTAGTACGGATTACGTATTAGGCTTAGCTCGCCTAATTCATTAGTATTGGATCAGATTCCAGATCATCTTGAATCATCGTGAAACTTTGTTTTACTTAAAATCTAAATAACATAGATCCACCATCACCAATAATGGATTTCAAACAAAGAACAGATGATGTCTGTATTAACAAAAATTTACATAACTAAGTAATTAGATTCATTTTTTGTAAGCGAATTTAATATTCTTAAAGAATACGTTGCGGAAAGCATTTCCATAAAGCTGGTTAAAAATAATATCACAACATTTACACGTTGTCATTCACGCTTTATTACAAAACATACAAAACAAACTTACAACTAAACTTGTACTTTATACACAGTATACAACTTGCAGTAACAAACATCAGCCTTTGGAGACCTTGGTAACTAGGTGGATCACATTAGTAGTGTGCGGGGGCGGGGGCGTACCCGTGGGCGGGGGCGGCGTACTTGGGGGCGTATGAGGGGTGTGAGTTGTGCTCTCTGTGGACGACGGCGTTGAACCCGTTGTGGGGGTCGGCGGTGTACTCCACAGTCCTCTTGGAACCGTCAGGCTCGACCAGGCTGTAGCTGCCGTGGACGACGTCTCCGTCGCGCTCCTCCTTCTGGCTGTGGATGTCGTAGGTGTGGGGGTCGTTGACGCCGTACTCGAAGGAGTACTTGGGATGAGGGTCGTAGGGCTCCTCCTTGTAGCCATGGCTAGGGGCGTAGGAAGGTGCGTGGTAAGCAGGGGCAGGAGCATGGTAAGCTGGGGCAGGTGCGTGGTAAGCAGGAGCAGGGGCATGGTATGCTGGGGCAGGGGCGTGGTAAGCAGGGGCATGGTATGCTGGGGCAGGGGCGTGGTAAGCAGGGGCATGGTATGCTGGTGCAGGGGCGGCGTGGTACACAGGGGCCGGAGCATGGTAGGCGGGGGCCGGGGCGTAGGCTACAGGTTTAGGCGCATACACGGGCGCATGGTAGGCTGGGGCGGGCTTGTAGGAGTATGCGCTCTTGCCGCCATAGCTGGGCTCCACGTAGATGCAGTTAGCTGTCGCAGCCAGGAGTACAACTACTGTACCCACCTGTACAACAACAGACAAAGTGTTTAGTACACAGAATGGTGTAGCGCATACATACATCTAACACTATCACACTTCAAAATACATTCCCAAAACCAAAATTAAAACTACTTGATTTGTTCGCATATAACACGCGCACAACCATAATTATAATGAATAGTTGTAGAAATATATATGAAGAATCACGTACAAATCTCATAGCATATTATTATGAATCACAATATTCATTTTGTATATCTTTAATTATTAAAATAGATTTATATGTCATGTTGTAAAATTCAGTCTGCACCAAAAAGCAAAAACAATTTTATTTTTTTATAGTATATTGTTATCCCTTTCAATGTTGGACTTTGTTACGACACAAATGAATCGATGAGAAATTTGTTGAGAAAAAACACTCAGGGCATAAGGGGTAAGTGGTAGATCTTATTTGTACGGTTGCCAGATCTAAACAATTCGTCTTCCTAAATAATTCATTCTTCTTAATTCATTTCTTCCTAAATAATTTAATGTAACACCTGTATATAACTTGTAATAACAAAAAATCTTCTTCCCTGGGCGATATAGCTTAGATAATTGTTGCCTAAATTAGTTGCTTAATTAATTGCTTAGTTGCTAAATTGCTTAAATATGTCAAAATTTATGTCATTGATTGGACTGCTGATTTATATTGTACTGCTTTAATGAAATTGGCTATAAACTGAATTAAAGCAAGTTAAAAATAAAAAAATAAAATAAAATATAGCAGTACTACTTCATAGGTTATATAGGTCACAAACCTATATAACCTAGCATTTAAAAAAAATCTTTAACAAATTTTGAAACAAAAAATTCTGGTCACATAATCGATGGCGTAAATTCCGTTACTTTTTTGTGTCTCCAAATTTTTGACACCCTTACACCTCGATCTTAGACGTAACCATGTCAAAAACCATTTTAAAGGCATTTTAGTTAGTTGTAGGATGCATCGACAGCGTGAAAGTCTTTACGATGTTCGACGAAATAATACAATTATGATTTAACAGTACAATGTGTAAATTAATGATCCGTTAAATGCAAAGTGCGCAAACAATGAAACTAAAGGAGGTAATGAGGCGCAGCGGAGACAAAGCACGGCTGACTGGGCGGCCAATGAACCGGTTGGCGGTTCGCGGCGGCATCAACAGAGCGCGTTGCATCTCGGATTACAGTGTTACAGCGTCGGCCGTCAGATCGCAGCAGGAGCAGATCTGGGTCACAGACACGGAACTGGTCACTGCAGCTGGCCCGGTCTCGCCGAAACCAGTTCTGGCCCAGTCATCGACCGCTATTATGGAATATTCGGTCATTAAAGATTACGCATTTAGTTTCCGGTCGTTACTAGAACTTTCGGTTTCAAAAATCGGTTGCAAAATTCAATTCTAACTCAGTAAATTTAATTATCTGTGTATAATAGTTATTATTCATAATACTTTTGTGGAATTTGGTGCTTGCCCTTGAAAAAATCGACTTCCTTAATTACCTATAGCCTTTTTTTATTAATACTTGAATAAAAATTGTAATTATTCGTTTTTAAATTTGTAACGGTACAGTAGCTTGTTTGAGTCTTCTTAACTGTTACTTTGTTAGATTTATTTTATTTTTTATTTAGCTGTATATTCTATTTTCTGATTTAAGCTAGAGATATTTCTGATTTGATTTTATTAAGATCCATAGATCTGAGCTAAACTGAACTATTTATGTTTTATGTTATATGTTGGTTTTTGGTTTTAATTGACGAAGCCTATTGTAATCTAAATATATAAAACAAAGTCGTGTTAGTTACACGCATTAAACTCGAGAACGGCTGGACCGATTTTAATGATCTTCGATTTTTCGGATTCGTCTCTGCTCCGGTCATGCTATAGGCATATTTAGTTTCCATAAATTCAATTAGTTTCCATTTTATAGCGTTTTAAATTTCTAATGTTAACCTTATGGGGACTAAGTTTGTTTGCAAATGTTCTACAATAAAAACATTTGATTTATTAAGCTACAGCTGTTGTTTTACTTTCCATTAGCTTTACTATCCAATGCCATCTGAATCATTCATTAATGTAAAACTATGAAAAACTATAAAACTGTACAAAATGAACAGATTTATTCACCACGTTAATAGTTTACGGTTTTTGGGGACTAAGTATTAATATTTTTATTTTCTGTCTGATTAAAAGTCACGTGTTTATAATTACGTCGGCCAAATATAAAATAATTAAGGCGTCTATACATATTACGTTTATTATAATAATCAGCTGTTGTATATCTTTCCTATAAAAGCCGTATTACAGTTACGTTTTTGTTTGGTTTTAGGTTGGATTAGAAAAATTGTGAATCAATCCACTCAGATTTATTTGTTTTGTAGGAATGTTAATAATATGTCTTATCGTTTCAGTATTGTTATTAACTATGCCGTGACCCAGAATATCTAATTTTTCACAACGAAGTCGTAATGCTATTCGACTTCAGAACATGGCCAATCTGAAAGTTAAGACGTATTTACTGTTAGGCGTTACGAAGTTCGCCGGGTCAGCTAGTATTTATTATATTTTATGGTCAATAAATTTCTTGATTCTTAAATATAAATAGCTCTTAGAATTTCACAATGGTTAATGATAGGTAGCTTATTCTGTTTAAAACTTTTACGTTAAGTTTAATGAACCTACGGTAATGCAATTTTAAATTATTCAAGTATTATGGAAATTCACGAGATACGGCAGATAAGTAGCTGGTTATAGGGGTTTTAATATAGGACAGAATACTTAACACAACATCGGAGACAATGTATTTGATACTTTTTGTGGATACTAAACGTAAAACTAGTTTTATCATAGTTTTTCAGAGTGTCAATGCGTTTAATTTTTACTTCAATAGTTTTAAAATAAATCTAATAGTCTGTCAGAAGCTGTGTTTGATCTAATAGTGTAAATAAATAATTATATAGAAAGTCTTGTGACGTTGTATTCATGTTTAGTCCACATATACGTCCGCTAGCTCGGAGGCGGGGTGTTAGTGTCGTTCGTTTGCAATTTTCCGAATGTACAGAATAGGCTAAGTAGAGTGTGTGGTTTACAATTTTTTTCTATAGTTATATTATTTGTTTAGTCCAGTTGTACAGGTGTTTTGTGTTCATTAGGTATGAAAATTTTGATCAAAAATATTATTTGTTAGTTAGTAAGCTACTGAATTGGCAACCTGTCCAAGTACGAATGAGAAATGAGTTTAAGATAATTGTGACGCAATTTGTAGTAGTGTTACTGACGAAGGCTGACATGTTTCTTAAACAGGTGTTAATTATAAGCCCAACAGTCAATTACATTAATTAACAACTGGTTTAATTATGAGGATTGTCTTTGCGGATTAACGTAGTATCCAATAGTGCAGACGTTAATCCACACAAGGGAACACTACACCCACCCACCATCTCTCACAACTATCCATAATTAATGACCTCCAAGTATACCTACAGGATACGCCTTTGTCCCAGTCATGGCCACACATATATACTTGCATAAATATAAAATAGCTAATATTACAATTCTATATTAGCTTTTCGGTCGAGCTGAATGACGTAATCTGAGTCAGTAACTAAAAGTAATTTTAGCCCAGAGCTACTGTATTTTCGTACCATGTACTGCACAAAATATTGAGCTAACTCTTTGGACAAACCAAAGATTTTACAGACGAAAAATACAACTTGTGCTCGCAATCTGTAAACTATCAGCTAATTAGCTGTCAAGACTAAAAATCGATTATCGCTTCCGATACAATCGATAACTTAACATTGAAATGCGCGTATTTTAATCTGTTTTACAATGTAACAACGAATAGATGATAACCTTGACATCAGCTGACTCTTTTATTCCCTCGGGTGGGAAAGGATTATTTTTGACCCGCAAAACATATATTAAAACGGTCGTTTTTGCAAGAGTAGACGAAAAGATTATTTATTTTCCTAAATACAGTAAATGTGTTAACTGGCCATTTTACTATCTTCTGATTATTAATTTGTGAAAACGTTATAAGAATAACATTGTTCATTTTTGTATTATGTCCAAAAGGGACACTAAAAAGAATAAATACTCATGAAAAACGTGATTGTCGTTTATTGAAATCTGTTTAATGCATTGCCATTTAGTGTCTCAAATTTTAACATCCATGTTACTTTGTTACGTCAAAACTATGTTTAATTTTGTAGCAATAAAATAAGTATCTGAATTAAAAAATAGATGTTCAATGGGGTTTCAACGTACTGTTAGACGGTTTTGGTTTAATTTTAACATTATAAATTATTTTGTTTATTTATTTGAAGTTTATCACGCAAAAACTGTACACTATATTTATTATAGTTTAGTTTTCATGATTAGTAAATGTTTGAGTTTTTACAAACGTGACATTTTGAGTTTCATCATTTTGGGTATCACTTTATTTTGTATACATTATTTATTAATATTGGTCATTTTAAAACCCTACGACTAACATAATAATCATAGTTTACCTTTTTAATATAAAATAACAAAGTCGTATAACCATAACTTTACTTTTTATTCGATTTTTAAAGTACATGTGGATGCATCGCATTTTGGTATGTTTTTGAAGTCATTTCTACCTTTTACTAATGTATTTTTGTTTGCTAACTAATATAATTAGAAAAATATATAAATATAAACATTTCTGCTATTTACTCTCTTTGGATATTTTCCGATAATATTCACATTAAAAACTGTAATGTTTAAGGTAGCACATGTAGGTTCTATATTTGAAAGTATTTAATAAAATCTCTCTTTTTCCATTATTATATTAGGTAACTTAATTTTAGTTCACAATTTCAATTTTGTTAGTATTTTTTCATAATTATCATAATTGTTACTGTTAATTCTTATTACTTCAGACCGTACATAGATGTTTTTATTACAAATTTGTAACTTACGATAGAGAAATTTACATTTTGCAATGTTGAATTTTTCTAAGTTACTGTGCATAAAAGAAACAAATTATCCCAAAACAACGGACTTATAATAGTAAAAAGAACACTTGGCGTGGAAGCAAACACATTGCTCTTATCACAGTATATTGATAAGACCGGCGTGAATGGAGATGCAAGGGCGTAGACAGTGATTACCTTGAACGTCATGGTGCGGAACGTTGGATCTCGGACCGTGGACCTGTGTGGAACTGCGGACCGGACCGGCCGATCAGTTTATATAGGTTGACCATTGTGGCCGGTACCTTTCACCCGAGCATCCCTCCCCCTGGACATGACCTGTCCCAACGTATGCAAAACACCTGTCACACGTCGAGCTGAGGGATGCCACTCGTCCAGTGGGTGACAGAAATAGAGAGAGAGGGAGGATATTGTAACACGATTTTGTTTTGAGGTGCCTAGAGTCAAAACAGAATAATCGTTAAAGATTTTACAATATTTCCTATGTATGTGTCTTTAAATACCATAACTCTAGTAAAAATAATCCAATCAAAACTAAATTTCGTATAGATATGTATTCCTATATTCACTCTGATGACTTCGTAACCCAGATATATCTGTCGATCGGAACGGATAGTTTTGCGGGGGGGAAGAGTTGTGTCCCAAAAATGGAATTTTCTATTTTTAATAAATAATTATCTAATCCATACAAATTTCTTAACTTTGACAATTATAATCTGCTCAAAATCTCCAATGGTTACCGTGATATTAAAAGATTTATATAAAGTACGTAGTATTTTGAGGCTCCAATGTTAGTATTATGGATGATTACAAAGAGTTGATTTTTCACTTATTTACAAATGATTTTGAATGAAACTTGGTATTTTTTTGCTTCATGTGGCTGAGATTCATTCATATATGTTTAAAAATCATAGTTTATATGTTTATCGTGGCAGCTAACCTGCATATTCTATTCCCATGTTAAACATATGGAGAATAAGCAAACTCCTTTATTCATGGAAAATTATTGAAGAAACATGGTATGATTGGTAATAATAATAAATATTAATGCTAAAAATTGCTACTTTCACGGTTTCCCACAACAGAAAACTGGCATACTTTTTATCATGTTAATCTTATGGAAAATAGGTAAACTCTTATTTATCTTTACAGACAAGATTAAATTTTATATTTTTACTGACTAAGGCTGTCATGTTCCTTAGACATGATCATTAGTTAATAGCCTAACATCCGATGGCATCTAAGGAACCTACAGTTTAATGATCCGAACTACTTTTGTCTCTGAATTAAGAACTTGTCTAATTATGAAAAAGATATTTGTGGATGAACGTAGTATACAATATTGCGGACGTTATTCTACACCAGCTGCACACTTTGAATCGGGCTTTGAGCCCTGTCCAATAATATTCATTTTGTGACAGCATTATTGAGCGCTCGATGTTTCTAGAAGATGGTTAATATTTTCTTTATTTTATTTTTCCATCTGATTGAATATACTGTAATTGCATGTTAACAATTTTTTTCTGGAAAATAAAATAAAAAATGTAATAATGTTATTAAATTAACCTAAAAGTTTATTCGGATGAAACAAACAAATTTACGAAGGAATAGATATACTATCAGAACATAGCACTTTTCCTCACAATTGTATTTTAGTTACAAGATATGAAAAGTTTTCATAATTTTCTAACTATATTTATTATTATATACTTTAAAAAATGAAATTTTTTTTATTTATTTACAGTAGGTGAACTAATTTCAAATAAAATTCGTTATTTTGACATAATTTTTACCAAATTATATACCTTTATTTAATCAATTTGAAAAAATAATTAATGATCTTTGGGTAAATCAATTAAGGTATGGTATCTTTTAAAGTTTAAACAACATTATTATTTAGAGAACAAAAATCATACTGATGTTTAATGTGGTAGTTCTTGATCAATGACAGTTAAGAATGTATGATCACATGTATTAGCAAAGAAATAAAATTAGAAAACATAACTTTATTACGTAATACTATTGCGTTTTATAAAATTTTCTTTTATTATAGGGCTATATATTATGTATACTTTTAAAATATGTGTAATGTGTTAAACCAATTAATGCATGAAAGGTAACAATGTTTGATTTCTTATAGACGCAAATACCTTATGAACAAAGATAACATGTAAAACTATAAAATTACTCATCACATTGTAATAATGAAAAAAAGTTAATTGCAACTAACGAAATTACGTTATTGCACAAGCAAAGGTAATTGAATCAATCGTATATGTTTGCTTCAATTACAACTCCTCATTGGGCCAACCCAGATCTTGTTACTGCGTAACAAGATCTCGTAATTACCTGTTGTTAGATAATTAAATAATGGGCCAACTACATATGGCAACTAACCGCTACTTATTATTTCCAACACAAATTAAAGGTATAAAAACCGATTCTCATAACCTATTTTATGTTTCAAGACACTGAGCAATTACATTTTTGACGTTAAACCCCAAATTTACATTTTAACTGGTAAATTATAATAGAATCATTACAAAGTTAAAATATGTGGTACGGATCTTAGGTACATTGGACCTTCATCCAAGAGGTAGAGTAGTTAAATAAAATAATAAACGAAATATGTGATAAGGCTCTAAGGATGGTACATTAAACCTTCGTGAAAAATGTAGAGTAGTTTTTTTATAAAACCCCAATAGGTGATAAGGCTTTAAGGTTGTTTCACTGGACCTTCGTGCAAGAGGTATAGTAAGTTTTTATCAAAAATAAAAAAAACCTCAAATTTCCAGCACTATAGTGCCTAGGGTCTGAGCGGTCAGTCAGAGACAACATGTTAACTTAGTTGCGTGACTCACATAGGCTGTCCAGAGGTGACCAAAGCTGGTTTGCCCCTACAACCTTTGACCTGGGCCAGCGCGTTAACCCAGAGCTACCGTGCTTGTCAGTTGGGTTTGGTGTTTTGTAGTGTTATAATAACAGTTAATTTATAAGATCACACAATTACGTTCCCTGGAAGCTCCCAAAAATGTATGTTGTAGCTCGTGGGGGAAGGGGGTATATTGGTAATCCGTCAGACCAAAATTTGAAACAGAAGTGACGTCATATGGACAGCTGGTTAGAGGAGCTGAAAAATATTTCCATTCAGTAAATAGCATTTTTAATTTGGCCCTTTTCCTTTCTTACATAGTTTTATAGCTAAATAACTTTCGTATTAGTTGGATTTGTAGAGAAAGTAATGGAGTGTTTAATTTCGCCTGCACGGCCTCCAACCTCTGTTAACCGTATACACCCGTTCTGGCAGTGCACCCTGGTGGCCGGCCCAAGCACCATGCATTCCACGCATGCGCGGTAACACCATGCCAAGGCCGTTATTCTCTTTGACGCTGTTCGGGGAACGTCATTTCGAATTGGCCACGGTGCCGAATTGAGGGTATTCATTACACAGGTTATGATGTTGTCCTTGGCTGTAACAGCTGTTACACGCCCCACAAAAGGTGCGATTCCCGAGGATTACAAGCGCTTTGCCAATGCATCTTCCTGGATAATGGTGGTCTTCCGGTAGAAAGCTGTTAGCGGATCGTGATTGCTCTTTAGAGGGAGTGCGGTAATGCTGGTGAAAAATGTTACGGATCTAGTTTGGGACGATGAAGAGATATTTCAGGTTCGCAAAAACGATTCAGCCGGTCTTCGTCACACTTTAGTCTAAATCAGGATCCCAAAACTTTTACCCAAAATTTGATCCAGAGTTGAATTGTCAGGAAGCGGTTTAGCATAGGTGTGCAGCCATGTGCAGACATTCTCGAACAATTATTATATTTCGGAATCAACATTTTGAAGGTGGTGCGAGCTAAATAATCGACTAAATATCTTAAAAAACCATAATTTTAACATTTATTTGTTGATTGTAACATTGATATGCTTTGGCATAATTTTAAGTTGTTAGTGAAAACTTTCCGAGTTACAGGGTGATTCATTGTGAAATATGGAGTTTTTTTATGGAAGGAGGGTAGGACAGCTAATTTTATCAAATTTTACGGTTAAAAAATCCTGATACGTATTTAAGTATTACTGAAATCCGACTTCCTTGCCCTAGATTTGCAGCTGGCCGATTCATAGTTTTTAGTTTGTTTACTGTTAAACTCTTTAATGTTTGTCAAATTTTTTTCTCTATATAAGTTACTTAAGGAAGCTTCGCAACACTGCTACAATGGTGAAGCTACAGTGATTCTACTGTATTTTGTAATCAATGACACAAGAAAATAACTAAATGGAAATATCTTTCGTCAAAGAGCAACTTGCATCAAGGTGCACACTCCTGTACCATTGTACTGCTAGTTATTGTTTTGCTAATTTTCCAATTTTTATTTCAGGTATGGTGATTTTAAGCCTTAGTCGTAAGTATTAATATTCTTTCAAACCTTTACGCTTTAAATGTTTTACTCTCTTTTGTCAACATTGTAGTGGATATTTAAAAACGGAACATAGTGTTCAATACGACGACTAAAATTTCAAATATCCTTTAATATCTTAAAATAGTTTTAAATATAGTTTTATTACAGATTGACAAGTATAACATCACCAATTGGATAAATATATGAAATATTATAAATAGTGTAAATAATTTAGCAGAAGAAAGTTAAGTTTTGTTGTTGTTTTTGTGACTTTTATGTAAATCTCCAGGGAATTGTGAATCTAAATTTTTTTAATTGAGCTAATTAATGATCCATAAAAATTAATCAGTTAAACTTTGTAAGGTACAAAGTTGCAAGTTTCGTTGATTCTATCCCACTTCTTCATTCAAATTCCCCTCAAAATATCCAACGGAGTTGTCCTATTTTTGAATATGAAATATTAGATCATACTATTCCTGACGAATTGTATTTTTTCTTTCGATCCATTTTAAAATATCATATTTAGGCTATTTAGGGAGGTATTTTAGTTCTGCCAACCTTGGAATATTCTAAACTAAAATCTGACAGTAAACTACTTTAAATATATTTTATTGGACTATTCCAAAGCGTCCCTGTTTTAACCACACAACGTTTCTGGAGGTGGAGAAACTCCTTCAGTTTCAAGTGATAACATCACAGTAGTGCTCTAACTGCCGTTCTGAGTGCACGCTAAGTTGTGTAGCTCGGAGGCGGAGTGTTGTGTTTATTTGTAGCGTTATCATTGTAGTTCTTGTATTGTTAATGATAGACAAGTATAGTATTATTGACAACATGATCTAGTAAATATCCGTAACTTGAACTTTCAATTTTTAATGTAAATTATTAGGTAATCACCTGAAAACGGAAGATTTTCTCTACCTCCAGAAATGTTGTGTAGTTAAAAACACAAACGCGTTGGTAAAGTCCAATAAAAGATATTGAACACCATTATGTATTTTTCATGTTGCTATGAATTTCATCATTTTATTGTGCTTTTTTGTTTCAATAGCCAAATCATTAATATCATATAATTTCAAAAACTCCGTCACACTGCTTTGAATAGACAAATAGAGAATGTAAAGTAAAACTTTTAATGAAGCCACAAAATCATGCCTATTACATAAATTCATGTTACCTCTTATAGTTTGGACCAAAATCTTTACGTACTGCTGAGCCTAGAGTGAAACTTTAAACATCATCCATTACCTTATCAGTGACGACTATTCTCTCCTCAAAAAGGACGAGCGGGCGTCAATACATAATAAGGATCAAAATAGTTAGTAACAGAAGTATGGAAGATATTGGATTTCAGGCAGTTATTGTAAGCAATTACCATAATTTACATGCCGCTAATGCTTGTGGCACAACTAACCGGCCACAACAGTCAGCGTACAACGCTCTGAGGTTACAATACTTGTAAATTAAAATTCAACACTTCTTCTCTAAAAATCTCTTACCTGTTGTGGCTAGTTTAGTTTTATAGCTGGACATGTTCCGGTAACGAATTAATGGAAAGTGTGAATTACCTGGTTGCCAAAATTCTCCAAACTGCTTGCAAACGTCTTCGCACATACACGTGGCTTGCCAAAAATCCTTCAATTTGTTCCTGGATATCTCTGTCTGTCTCCCTTTAACGCTGAACAATGTTTTTTACACTTCTACTGTTCTACACTGAACACTTCGTAAAAACGGAACCCCCTACTATGTATGAAACTTATTTTCATTATTCTATACCGTTCGGAAAAGCTTTTGGTTTACTTTAAACTGATCCACAAATTATTAAAATAATATAAGTAACGAGCTCTGAAAGACCCAGTTTTGAGCGATATTAAAATTACATATAGGTTTTGCAGAAAGTTACAGAAAGATCTATTAAAGTGAATTAACGGAAATAAATAATAAGCTGCCAAATTAGTAAGTTAACGTAGTTTTTTTGCATTGATTACTTAAATTTAAAACTATTTTCAAACCATTCTATAGTAAAACGTAAATCTAATTTGACTGATTATATACCATTTTATGATATACAAATCTAATCAAATCAATAATCATACTTTATTGCAAAGTATGATTAATCTTTAAACTACATTTGGCCATTCTCAATAAAGTCTTTAATGAAATAAAAAACTTTCATTAATAAGGACCTTGAGTTTTCTTTTTCAAAACAATTAATCATTTTCACCTTGTAAACAATCAGAGAGAGCGTTAAACAATGTAATGGCGTTATAATAGGTGTGGTGCTTAAAAAAAGAAATACGTATGATGGACAAGGATATTTAATTTTGTGGGTTTTCTAAGGTAGTATTTAGACTGAGGGACTGAGGGGCTGGAAAATGCTATCTATGGTTGTGTTGAAAAAATATTAGTATTTGAAAAATAAAAAATAATAGGAAATGTAAGAGTTTTAAGACATCGGAAGTTGGATTTATTCAACGAACGTCAGCATCTACTCTAACAGCCTTTTTTGAAAGATGAAAACTTGTTTTGTTTTTGAAGTTTCGTATCCTCAGATTTAAGCAGTGTAAGATAAATAATGGAAAACCAAGGCGTAGTAAACAGAAAGGACTGTAGAGTCGGTGCAAGTTGCAAGCCTGCGGAGCACGAAAATCCAAGAACAAATCTTCTTTACGAACAGTTAAGAGTTGTATATTAAAAACTACTACTAAAAACTAAAAAAATGAGTTGACAGTTTATATTAATTTTTTACTTACTTCAGGTACATATTTCGTCATAATAATAATAACGACATTTCTTCCTCACTCTGAGTCTTACAACCAATACACAGGATGCGCTAACTGCCACGGTGTGATAAAACATAT
This sequence comes from Nephotettix cincticeps, assembly GCA_023375725.1. NCBI lineage: Eukaryota > Metazoa > Arthropoda > Insecta > Hemiptera > Cicadellidae > Nephotettix > Nephotettix cincticeps. The sequence continues at coordinate 17,556,362 of CM041788.1, read as the reverse complement.
TACTCAAATTCAGATTGTTTATTGGTCTAAATACCCGGTACACTAAAGTAATACCCAGATCAACTTACAACCGATTACAGTCCAATTGTTGTATCGAATGCCATGACATTTATCTGCGGTCTATACAGCCGGAGTCATAAACATCGCACATTACCGGTTAATGACCAATGACGTAAGCTGTGAGCTTTATCCTGGCTCCGCCAAACTCTGCCGCCTCTTCTGCGAAACGACCTGGGCCTAGAAAGTGAAATACTTTGAGATGGTGCAAGTGTATCTGGTCCTACGCTGCTGTCTCGTAACCTCACGTAGGAGTGAGTGCCGGGTCGTAATTTCTGTTTTGAAATTCAAAAAGAATCAAGTTACAGATTATCTTCATCGATATTCCAATTCTTTGTAGCTTCACTTGGATAAAAGAATAAAGTTTACAGTTATCAGTGAATTTCCCATGGAAAAGTGAGGTATTCACATGACCCACATTGACAGTTAAGCCCGGGACAATGAACCCCCTTGGACACAGGGGGGGGGTCAAAGTCATTCAAAATGTGTCGACACGATAACAGCCACAATTATTTTTTGATTATTGTAAAATTCGGTGGAGTTGTTCCTTTCTGTAATATTTGGGACAAGATCGTTGGGCAACACAATCAGACTACATCATGGACATATGGTTTGGTACAAGAACCATGTGTGATTCATGTGTTTACAAAATTTTCTAACAGTCAGTATTGATAATAAATTTATACTATAACAGCAAGGTACCAAGATATGTTAGCCTGAATATATTTGATTTTTACGCCATCAAAGCTGGCTAGGTTTTTTTGGTTGTGTGGAGACGATCGGACTCTTGTTGGGTTCTCGAAAAGTTTGATTTGCCAATTACTTTCATCCACAAGTAGTACCTGGTCTCTAAATCAGTAAGCATTGCCATTACACCAATTAGTTCTTACCATCTTTTGGGTTTCAAAATTATTTTTAAAGTTTGGTCAGCAGTATCAGAACGTAGTATATTATCGCGGGTACAATTTTGTCTTCTGTAAAATCCTGTTAACTGCTCATTGCTAGTACACACAATGCGTTCTAAAACGCGCTAAAACCATCCGCTAGCAACATATCCCTCCAATCAGGTTTTAAACCCCTCAACATTCCCAACCGTGGTGGTCGTTACAGTTAATATTCGTTAACAAGACATTGCGGACCTCATTTCATAGACAATTAAGGTCGAGACTCGAGCGAAAGAACGGTTAGATTACAATCATTAAGACCCCAATAGAGGTGATTGTCAACACTCAACATTCGCTAAACAAATACCTGCCACACGAGCTGCCCCGCCCCCAGGAATGGTTACGGGTACGAACCACACACGCAGGTCGCCTGGGGCGTCAGTCACGCAGACCGCGACGGCTGGCAGCTATTGTGAAACACAGAGGAAGAAATTTCTGCTGTCTATACTAAAGAAAACTGTCTCCATTGAATTCAGTGTTTATTTCATTCAATACCTTATTACCTATCTGAAACAGTGCTTTTCCCAGGTAAGTATTTTTATCAATAAATGTATTTACTTCCCTTTGAGAAATATCTTAGATCATGGCTAGGTCTAAAGGGAATATTTTCAGTGCCTCTAAACAGCTGTAGTTATACCCAAATGACGTCACTTCTGTTTCAAACTTTGGTCTGACGGATTGTCATAACCCCCTTTCAGAGCTAAGACACATCCACCTCAGTATAAATGAGTAATATTGTTACTAACTGAGGCTGACATGTTTTGTAATAGGTTCTGAAGACGTTGTATAGACGTAAGACGTTGACGAAGTAGGATTCACATACTTCGTAGATATTAGATCCATCCCTACTAGACTGTCAATTGTGAACACTCGGCAAATGTGTTCACAAGAAGTCAAACACAATTATTCACGTTTTGCGTTGCAAGACTCCCCGCAGACCGCTTCGAGATGAGGGAGATGCGTCAGGTGCATACGTGGGATGGTGACTGGTTCGGCATGACAGATTGGCATGGTGGCGACGTCCTGTAATCCAGCTACTTGGAGGTCACGAATTGTGAATAGTTGTGAGTGATGGTCGGTGGGTGTAGTGTTTTGGGTGTAGATTAACGTCTGCACTATTGATTTACTACGTTTATCCGCAAAGACCATCCTCATAATTAGACCAGTTCGTAATTCAGGGGCAGTGGTGCGGATTCCACGTTAAACTTTATGTCCCATAGATATGCCGTTCCAGTTAACAGTTTTGTCAAAGGAAAATGTCAGTCTTTATTCAGTAATAAGACTACACGATCGCGCCATAATCATCCTACACTTGTTTCTCATTTATTCTGGGCTTGCAATACCTGGGGTCGCCATTTTAATAATCTAATATAATCTAAAACCAAACTCCGACCAACCGGTCCCATGCAACTTATGTCTTATGCAGAGAAGATGTAACGTAAACATGTCGCAAGCAGTATACGACACACTGGGTAACACAGGTTAGTTTCAGGTGCCACATGTTTCATACACGAAAATGCCGTAAGACAAGTGTCTTACGTGACCAGTGTACCCCGCCGTTAAAGTCTTCGACTGGCGTCCACTACTCATCATATTTGTCTCGTAAACGTGTCAAGGTCACCACAGTCAGCCATATCAAGAAACAATGAAACAGAACGGATCCCAGATTGACCTCAGCCTCAGACAACACACCATTACTCCGATGACGTCACATCATTAGTCCAGTGACGTCATGACTCTGAGTGCTCAATGGCTGATTGAGTATTATGTGATAATCTGAATGGGCTTGGTGATTCATACTCTGTTGTGATGCATTGTTACTTGAAACAAATTTGTTTCTGGGAGGTTGATTAGCATAAATTTTAGGTCAGTTATAGGCTATTATGTATAGTGAAAGCATGGAATAACGAATTTTAACATGTTTTTCGTTATGAATGTGTCTAAGGTCTGGGGAGCAGGGTTGTTAGGGATTTGCGGAAAGTGTAACGGAAGTGAGGTTATATGGTTAAAAGGGCAGCTGTTTAGAGAAACTTACAAAATGCCATTTAAATCAATTATCTTAGCTATTACTAAAAGAAAATCAATATTTTTTTCCACGTAATCTTTTATTCTACCAAATTATTAGCATTTGTACATTAACCATAACTACGTTACCTACGAAGCTTTAGAAAATATTACTAATTATTAGAACTTGTTTTATGGATGATCGAAAATATTATACTAAACGTGTGGTTTTACTTCAAAAAAGGTTTCTTTCTTTACGTCCTAAATTCCTAATAAGTCTTAATTGAATACTGTTTAGACTACTCCAATTATTTTCAGTCGCTACAATATTAATTTGTATTTATTATTTTAGTTTCTGCCAAATTACTAACATATGAACGCATTTAAAATAGCGGGTGACTGCTTTTCGAAATTTGCCACGTTACTACAAAACACCTTTAGACTAATGTTTTTTTAATATCGGTAAAATTAGCGTTGTAGAGGTGACAATGAATCTAAAATCTGTTTTAGAACTATCCATTAAGATAGCAATAACTAATAACTATTAATCGTGATTTGATGGACAAAATAAAATAGTACTTACGCTGGCTTATCTCGTTTCAATTAGTGTTGGTCAATTAGATGCCAGAGTATTTCAAAGTCTTACGTCTATAAAACCAACAGCCTGAACTGATTAGTCTATGCTCCATACTTTTAAATTTTATTTTGCTAATTCAATTAATACGTGTTAATTAATTTATAAAGTTCATCATAAATACTCGTTTTATACTAGCACGGCTGAGATCGATCAGCCCTTAACGTATTCCAATTCAAATAGAGTTCATTGGCTAATACGTGTGGCTAATGAACTTATTATATAAAAAATGATCTTATGTTACAACAGGCGTACTTGGCAAAACTTAAGTCAACAAAGACTAATTAAAGAAATTTAAGACTAAAGCTGTATAACCTTTATTTAACTAATTCTGGAAGTCAATCAATTTTACTTGAATTAGAAATGTAATAAATATATTTGGTTACTTCAGATTCACATGTTTTTCTTCATTCAACTTTTAATTTTCAAACCGGCACGTTAACTCAGAAGTAAAGCTCAGGTCCTGTAAATGAAAGATTGCTAGATCAAAACCAGGTGCCGGCGACTCCTGTCAGATCATGAGTGGTCACCTCTGGCTAGCCTATGTGACTCACACCGCTAAGGCATGCCATTGCCTTGAATTCTCACACCTTTTTATATCTGTCTCACAAAAAACAAATATCTCAACCTGAACGACCTCTCTCTATTGAATATCAATGGAGCTGCTTTTTCAATAATTAGTCTGTATTGGCAATCAAAAAAGTAAAATTGATAGTCAACCCATTTGTTTACATTTTTCTTCTACTCAGTTCATTGTCACATGACAAGAGATATCCGGTTTACGGTCACAAGAAAATCACTTTTAAACCGGATCTTTATTTAATAATATAATAATCAATAAACAATAAGTTAGAGCTATTTACAAGGTTTCGTATTTGACGTCTGGTATTAGTGGTGGTAGGCGTAGGTGGGAGCTGCGTAGTGCGCAGCAGGGGCAGCGTAGTGCGCCGCGGGGGCTGCGTAGTGCGCAGTAGGGGCTGCGTAGTGCGCCGCGGGAGCTGCGTAGTGCGCAGGTGTAGCGGCAGCAGGATGAGCGCCTCCCTCTTTGTGAACGACGGCGTTGAATCCGTTCTGGGGATCAGCTGTGTACTCGACAGTCCTCTTGGAGCCGTCAGGCTCAATCAGACTGTAGACTCCCTGGACAACGTCTCCGTCGCGGCTCTCGTGTTGGCTCTTCACATCACCGGTCACGGCATCCTGGATATCGTAGGCGAAGGAGTACTGTGGGTGGGGGTCGTACTCTTCTGCGGGGGGAGCTGCTGCGTGGTATGCGGGACCCGCGTGGTAGGCGACGGGGGCGGTTGAGTACGCCACCTTGGGCGCGTACGCTACTGTGGGGGCAGCATGGTAGGCCGGGGCGGCATGGTACACTGTGGGGGCAGAGTGGTAGACTGTGGGGGCGGCGTGGTAAGCGGGGGCGGAGTATACGGGGCCGGCAGGTGCTGCTGAAGAGACAGCCAAGACCGCTAGCGCTACCACAAGCTGAAACATATAATGTAAAATGTATACATTTTGTTTACTTACATAATGTATAACTGTTTGACCAGCTGCATCCAATGCCTGAAGCTCCTAAAGGCAATGGACTCAAATTTTTGCAAGGATTTTTTCTTAAGGAGTATCTTGAAAACAGTATAAAATTTAACCTACAGAAGTTGTATGATATGATATCTTTTAGTTAGGCATCAGCATACTGTCACCCTAAGGGAAAGTTTTTCCTTCGTCATTCGCAATGTGCAATATAGGCCAACTCCACCTATTTTGTTGTTTTTGGTGTGATACTCTTTGGTGATATTAACTTCCACACTATTGAATACTACGTTCATCCACAAATCAGCCTTAGTCAGTAACAAGACTAAAAGATCGTGCCACAATCATCTTACACTGATTCATACATGGCTTAAAACAGGCCTACCTACCTGGATATGCCGTCATTTCAGAAGCAAAAATAATAAGGCAAAATGATGGATAATTATATGAGTATCTTAACAATGATCACACGACAAATTACCTGCAACATGAAACTCTGCCTTAAAATCAATACACGTGCAAGATAACACCGACACCTAATGAATTAATAAGAGATCAGTAGAGTGATAAACCTAATAACCGGCGCAGGTCGCGCGAGTGTTGGGGGGGGCTGTTTGGCGGGAGATAGAGATAGAGGTGGTTTACGCGGGAGTCGTGCGGATCAGCTGATAGATTATTCATTGCCGCTTGTGGGCGTGAGAATGCCTACAGTCCTCACGGCTTCCTAGTTATGCAAACTGCACGCCATTGTTAGGTTATATCATGTGTCGTGCTACATTCGTACATTGAGAGGTAACCTGTGTGTGTGTGTGTGTGTGTGTGTGTGTGTGTGTGTGTGTGTGTGTGTGTGTGTCGTGTTTTTGTTGGGTGGGGCTTACTTTGAATGTCTTTTTGTTTTTTACTGAATTGACTATATAAATAAACTTTGAATATTGTCTATACATCACTGGCTTGTTATACGTATTATACCTCAGAAAAGCCAAAATAGGACTTAACTCAATTCAAAAACAAGGTATTTATGTAACGCCTTTTTGTGTAAATGAGAACATCTATCCCGCTTTAATAAGATTTATTTTCATTGTTCTATACCCTTTCAGGGTTTTGTCATAAAAATATCCATCACCCATCTCACCACTGCTTGATATAATCCATAAAGTAAGGACAGTTTTACTGCTAGTAAAATATTATATTTTGTGTGATTGCCTCTTAATTGTGGCTTTGCCACTATTATAAATGTAGCGAATTTACAGTTTCACATTAGACACCGGTAGAGGTAATCAAGGGGTAATATGCTGGCCCAGTACATGAATAAGTTTCTTATTCAAAACCAGTGTCTGGTGACTATCCCAAGTGGTCACCTCTTCTGAGACAGGGACCGACCTTTTTCCTTATTTCCCAACCGTTTTCCTTGAAACTTGTTAAGCATCGTAAGATCACATCACGCAACAAATCACACTCGAATAAGCTTTGCATTCTCGAGAGGGGGGTTCCCCTATGAAATTCTAACAATTAATCTAACTTTGTTTCTCTTATTCCTATTTTCAGGAATTGGATGATTATATGAAACAATAATTTTTTTAATGGTATATTTAAAGAACTCAAGAAAAATAGAGTAAGTATAACAATAAGAATTTAAGGATAAATTAAGATTTGAAGAATATGATAGTTGTATTATAGATTGTCGTTTTTAAATTTACCTAAGGGAGAAAGAATGTGTCAGTGCACTCATACCACTTATTTATTCGACTTCTGTCAATCATATCATTAGGTAAAAACTGTGAAACATTGACTTCAATTATGAACGAAACATAATTGTTTATATTTATTAGTTAGATTTGATAAGTGAAATACTATGACCTACTAAAACATGCAGAACTTCCTTTTTATTTTATATATTTTAAGTAATCTTGGTATACAGATTCATCTAGTGAAGGTATATTTGCTGTATATTGGGCGTTCGTAATAATAGAAACGATGTTAGGCTAGTACGTTAGAGCTGAGGAGGGTTTTTAGTGGATACAGCCCCCCACTTTCAGTAGCTGCCTACGTGCGTTAGGCGTTTTGAGCGTCATTAAAGAAATGTATTACTCTTGACAATAATTGACAGGATTTGTTCTTAGTAATTTACTATTAGCGTACAGTATTTAAATTACAAATAAAATGGGTTAACACTTTATGTTGCAACCTTTAAAAACAATAGTATAGTGAATGTGGTTTAAAAAAACATTTTACAGTAATAGTTCCTTGTTAGGCAATATGCATACAGCGTTCGGATTGCCTACTTTCAATTGAATGAGCTCAAGTTCATTTTACCAATCTTAACATCTTGTTGCATGTTTACTATGTGTATTTTTGTTAGCTTTGAAAATTATTTTCAATAGTCTTAGAGAATACAACTGGATTCGTTAGTTTGAAGTCTATCTGTCTGGTGAAGTATTTCGTTTTAGCCCTAAAATAAATAAAAAAATATCAATATAGTTACATTATTTCTGGGGACACCATAGTCGCAGAAAGATGGTTTAGGTGTGAAGTGAAATTTAATATGGTTATGTAGGGCATTAAATTAGTATTTTTATAGTCTTTTTTTCTGACGAGTAAAGTAAATTATATCAGGCTATTATATCCGATAGTTACCCAGTAATTTCCTTTTTATAATGGAAAAATAATAAATGCACAATGCAATTTCATAAATAACCATGGTACCTTTAATATAACGCTTCAATCATATGTTTACGACTATTGGATGGTCAGCAATCCTGTTACAAAACTAACATTATCTTTATATGACTAAAATCCAAAATGGCAATTGATACTGCAGATTGTTGAATGGTGTAACAAGTTTTTACTAAAATTTTTTAAAGTGTTTTGAATAAATGGTACTGAACCATTACTGCATGCAGTGTTCATTTTTATCCGGTTTTTCGGGGTTTTCCGCTTTAAACATTATGTAAAGTGTAAACTAGTCTTTTATTATGCTTTATATTTTCGGTTTAATGATAGAATAATACGAAAGACAACTAGAAACGAGTTGAAAGAAGCAGACTGAAATGTAATATTAATTTCCATATCACTGTCTATAAATAAAATTTAAATTGTTGCAACCTATTAGGGGCTTTACTCGTAACCTGAAGTAATGGGTAAAAAAGTTTTAGGGATGAGACAGTCTTGAAATAAAAATATTTTATGCACTTCCCTGTGGGAAATAGGTTACATATTGGATATGTCTAAAAGGAATGTTTTCAGTTTTATCCTTATATATTAAAAATTCAATACAAGTAGCTCTAGTAGTTTGTATAGAAACCTGTTTCAAATTTTCATCTAAGAAATTGCCAATACCCGCCCTAGAGCTAAGACATATCCATATCAAAAGTGGACAGCAAAAATCTTATAACATTATGAATACAAATATCACGGCAGTAAAATAAATTTAAATAAAAACTATTCATAGACAATATTGTAGACGTTATGCAGGCCCGCAGAACACTGATTATTATTATTAGGCCTATCAAAATGTTTTTGATTTTTTTTAAATGACTCTTGCTATTTTAGTGTCATTTTTTATCAACCCTTGAAGGCTAAAATTGAATACAATCCTATATTCTATGTCATTAAGGACGAAATTTACTAATTAAATTTAATTAATTAATTTAAATGTACATTTAAAAGGTTCTATGCTTTAATTATAAATCCACAATAATATTTTTATTTGATTAAACTACCTATTTAATACACACTAAATACATTTTGGTGTTGCTCTTACGTGGAATATAATATTTATAATGAGACAGTAAAATGTTTGTTTTAGTCACATTAAAACTATAATACAGTAAATTAATAATCCTCATCGGTTATAATGTATTTTTGATTACTAACTAAAATTATATTAGTCAAACAACCAAATTAATAGGTTAAAAAAATTTTACAGGGTAATTATTTTCCCCCTCCAATGTGGTTGGTAGGACTGCTTAATGTCAAAGAGTTACCTGTGACGTCATGATGAGAATGAGACGAGTGAAGAAGAAAGACTGATAGCAGAGTAGGGCGCCCCCTGGTATATATATGGGGCCTTTGCCCCTTACCTTTCACCTGGCGCCCTCTGCTTTGCGCCCCCGCCGCCCAAAAATATTGTGCCCCGCGCCCCAGCGCCTCCACGCCCTTCAGTAGTGCACTCGTCCCCTCCTTGTGAACTAATTTTGATCACCACTGTAGTTTTTAATCAGTGTCTGAAAGGCAAACATACCGAGAAATTTGTGTATGTAATAATGCATTTATAAGAAAATTTTACACAAATTTTATTACGATAAAATAAAATTAAAGAAAAAAATCCAGAATTAATAAATAACAACGTAAGGTAGGTCATAATTTTCGAATTCAATTTGTTTTACTAAACAAGTAATTAATAACGTTTTAGGCGGATGGAATGAATTTTAGGCTTTAAATATATTAAGAACATTCAAAAATTAAAATATTTTAAGTAATCATATAAATTATTTTTATAATTTTTTTCTGTGAATTACTTTACGCTATTTCACTTATAAAAATAAGTAAATCGCATATATCTCAAAATTATCGCTATTTTAATGTGTTTGTATCGTAATATTTGTGTTACTTTTTTTTACTTTTGTGAGTGAGATATTTTTTATTTTCAGTGATTAAACTTGAGCTTGAAGAAACATACTAGAAGAAGTGTTACATGTTATTAAATCGTTAAAGATTAAATAAATACCACTTCTAGGCATTAAAATATATGCCTTGGGTTTGAATTTAAATTTTGAATCTGTAAATGTAATGGAGATAAAAAAAGTACGATACGTTTTTTTTAAATACTTGCTTAATCTACGAATTTCACGCCGCTTGGTGTGTTTAAACATTCAATGATATAGTAAATAACTGAATTGTATGAACATTTTTAAGTACCATATAAAAATTTTACTTTAATTGTTCAGTTTCTCTGGAATATTGTTTATGAATACCAAAACATAGTACTTATTACATTTGGTAATGGACTAAATAATATATGTTGTCCAAAAATTCTAGTCCCTCCATAAAAAGAATACCTAGTGAATTAGGAACTTATATTAATAATTTTCATAATTTAATATTAATAACCATTGTTTTGAGACGTGATTTTATTTGTACACCTTCTTATTACGGTACATCCATGCAACATAGTTACCAAACAGCAAAAGCTTAACATTAGTGTATGTTTACTTTGTTAAGTAATATTGTGTATTTTTAGTTGTATGTTTTTCCCAAATTAACAATTATAACACAGATAATATCAAACATTCCTAATAGAAAAAATACTCGAATTCAAAAACTAAGCCATTCTGTTTAACAGATAGTGAACAATGCTAACTCTTAAAAATAATTAAATTAATTAATTCAGTTTACATATTTATGAAAGGAAAAGTGTATAAATGAAACACGGTAATTAGTGTATTTAGTGTGCAGTAATGATACGAAACGTATTCAAGTAACAGCTGTGATTATATTAGAAAGATTAATGCGGTGTTTCCTGCCGGTTTTGCAAGCGGAAATGCCTCTCTCCACGGTCAGCTGTTCAGTGTTCACCCCCGGAGGTAATCAGCTGATTTGGACTTGACTCTCACACTTCGTGGAACTCTCGGTTACGAATCAGGGTGATCATCATGTGCAAACCAGCTCTGAATAGTATTTAACCTCGTTCTTGTTCAGTTTATCGATTTAGTCGTTTTGCAATTGGTTTTCCCACAATTGGATTTTACTTTGAACCTTTGATTGAAGTTTGTTACGTCAGCTGCTCAACCAGCAGAATACAATTTTTACCAAAGGGACTGCCCATACAGACTAAATTTCTTCAGCCGACTCTTTTTTGAAATATAATTCCCACACAATTATACTAGGTGGTTACAGGATATTTAACAGTTCATATTTTCTACGATAAAAAATAATAATGTAACTCCACAGATAATCACTTTACCTTTAATTTTAAACCTTAATGAGCGTTTTATGACAATCTAGTAGTCAGTTATGCTATAAAAATTTAAACGTTGTTATTGGGATAAGATCCAAGATGGCGGAGTTACTCCAAGCTCTTAACTAGTGGGGTGGTTCAAAGTACATATTTAGCTTTAGGTTGTACAAGATAGGAAAATTAGATTAAAAAGTAACAAGCTTTATATTACGAATATATATGCTGTATTAATTTATTTTAAATTTAAGATTTTTTAACTCTAGTATCGTAATTGCATTGTTTATAGACCACTTACCACTACTGGAATAGAAATTTTTAGAAATTGGAATAGAAATGTGAACTAAATTTAGTATAAATTAATAATAATTAATATTAAATTTAAGTAATACATTTTGTAGGATTTTATTAGATTAACCACTTTGCCTACCTAACCGTATTTTTACAAATATCGTGTATCAAGTAATGCTTTCAAAAAAGCGTCAGCTGCAGAAATTTAGTCTGTATGTCATTAGTATAGTATTCTGCAGGTTAAATTTAAAAAGTATTTAACAGTCATTATTTTGCACATAATAGCTTTATGGACACGTTAAGACATTCAATCAGGTATGTTAAGCCAAATATGATCGAGATATTACTCTAAGATTATTGTGACGCGATCTTGTTTCTGACTAAGGCTGACATGCTCCTTAGACAGGACTGTTAATAGATAGCACAACAACATATGAAAACGTGGTATCTGAACGAAAATTTCACCTCTGAGTTACGAACTGGTATAATTTTGGAGTTTTGTCTTAGTGGTTGAGCCTAATATTCAATATTGAGGACGAGAAAATCACATTCACTAACTACCACCCCTAACCATCCACAATTAGCTCCTTGGTAGCTGGTTAGAGGACACAATATCCCAACTGCCAATAGCAACATGCGATCCTAACCAAAAATTTGGCCTTTAATTACAAACTGGTCTAATTATGAGGGTTGTATTGTACTTTGTAGATGGTCGATGTATTCAATAGAGCGACATTATTCCATAATAGATACTAAAACATCCACTACCTTAGCTTATACCTATCCGCAATTCCTGACCTCCAATTAGCTGGACTATATAGCAGTATATATAGTTCCTGTCTAGAGTGTATTAAATCAGTGTAGAATATACAAACTGTTTCTTATCCCACCCTTTACCATACTTAAATTTATTCACGAATGACGTTGAACACTAAATTTGTACCTTTGACGCATATATTTCCCGTTATTGCAAATTTATGTGGTGAGGAAACAGAGCGAACATTGTCATTCAGCAGGTTAATGTTGTCCGGGAACGAAAGTGAGATTGGGATTACAAATCAATTGTTCGACCCACCGGTTATGTTAATCAGCTGTTATTGCCCGTGGGTCGGCCGACACCTCCCGCCCTGCCTCTTGACCTCTATAATTTTCGAGAATTAACTAACGTTAATAGAGGCTCCTGAAAAATTGGTAGATCCAGCTCATTTCAATTGAATACTTACTATTTACGTAATTTGTTGACGTAAAATTTATAATTTTTAATATTCTGGGACACACTGTGTGTCAGATTTGTAATTTACATTTCAATTGCACATGTTCAAATATTAAACTGAAATTAAATGAACAATCAGTTTATTTTGTATAAAATAAAAATGATGATAACATAAATTTAAAAAGTCCACATAAAATTGAGACTTTTGTTAACCCTACAACCATTGAGATAGTACTGTACTTTTAAAAATAGACCTTAAATAAAAACATGACTTTGTTTCTTAGAGGTACAATACTATGTCAACAGTTAGTGAAACGTAAAAAAGGTGCCATATAAAATTGTGGCTATTTATAAAGAATCTTAACTGCATATTTAAGATTAATACATAATACATCCCTATAAATAACTCTCTAAATATAAGATAATATTCATCATTTTAATTAACTTCCTGTTTGTTTATTTCATTATTAACAGCGGTGGTTAAATAATTAAAATATTTCCGTAAAACAAAAATTGTTAAAATGTAAACAAACAAATTTACTGTGGTAAAATGTTAGTTAACAATAGTTACTTTAGGCTACTAAAATATAATTTGAATAAATACGGCAAAAGGCTACAACCCAGAGGGCAAAAAATGGTACAGTATCAGGTTTTATATATGTTTAATGTTTACAAAATGAACAGCTGTGATTAGAATACCTTTATTTGTCTAACAACTTAGTTTGGGTGCATCACAGTGCGCCGGGTAACACGAGTAAAATATAAATTAACTAAATTATGTTCCATGATGTTTTACACAAGCTTTTCGCGTTTAACATCGTAAATTTTAATCTTTACAACAAAGCTTTCTTGTAAAGATAAAATCAAGGTTAAACCATGTCCAGTGTTATCTAACACATGTACAAGCCATACTCGTAATGATGCAATGTCCTTCACCTTTGAATGTCAGAAGGCTTTTAAGGAGCAATGCTAAGGAGATCCTCTATATACCTTTGATATTTCATTGTATTTTATGAATTTTACTTTTGCCAATGTAGGATTATTTTGACATGGATATGTCGTAGCCCTGAGGAGGGGTATGAGCAATTGCTAGACCAAAATTTGAAATAATGACGTCATATGGTTAGTGATGTCATAGTTTGGTTGTAAGAACAGCTGTTTTGATCAACTGGAAACATTCCCGTTAGACATAACCATGATCTAACTTAATGCCCACAGGGAAGTAAATAACAATATTTTTCATTTATAGTCGAGTCTTTATTAATAGGGTATTTCAATAATTCCAGTAGTATTTTCGTCGGATATTTGGACGCCTTTTAGATCAGTGTCTTCCTTCGCCTTCTGTTGGGATTTAAACTTCAATGTTGTCGTAATGCTTTATTTTATTACAACAATGTAGTTTCGAAATGTTTTGTCTGTGATAATTAATTAACATGACGGCATAAGTAGATTACCCAATATTTTAGCTATCTGATTACTGTGTAATTTTTAGTAAAATAAATGCTCTCTAAAAAGAGGTTGATCGAAACCTTGGATTACAATAGCGCAAACAAGGAAGGCCGGCCCCTTATGAATGTGCAAGTCTGGTGTAATATTTCGTTTTATCCCCATAACAACAGTGTTAATTTTCTGTCAGCATTATTAGTTACACGATAGTCGTAAAAATACTGTGTGATGTGTCATATTGAATTTAAAATGATGTGAAGAAATTTAAAATTAACCCCTTATATAACCACACTTAACCTTTTAAATTTGACACCTCAGCCATAGTAACGCTATCACAAAACATTGTTCTTTAGGGGCTAAAATCCAAGATGATTGACGAACCGCAGACTTTTAAGATCTTATACGATTCTTTACAAACTAGTAAGCAAAATCTGATCTAATCATTATGACTATTTCGCTCGATTTATTGTAATTGGGTGATTCCCCCTTATATGTAAACAAGAGAAACCGACGTAATAACATAGTAGTATGCAGGCAGGCATTGACAATCTCTTCTATTAGTTGGAAAATATAAGCAAAGGGTTGAAAATTGTCAAATTCCCAAAGGCTAGAATTACTTTGAAACTCCGTAGAGATTCTACTTCAGTTTAGAAATAGTTCTTTGCTTTGCTTACAAGAGAAAATATGACATGTAACATACATTATATATATACGTATGATGAATATTTTTTTATTATCAATATGATGAATATTATTACCTGGTATTTTTCCCTTTCATTTGGAAACCTTTCTTGGGCCCTCCAAGTTTAAGCTGGAAGGCAAAAACATATTATATTCTCTATCAAAATCCCTCTTAATTTTAATAAAAGCGTTCGCTTTTCTTCACACTGTGAAAATTCACAATATCAAAATAATTTATTATTTTGTGGTAATTGTAGCATATGTTGAAATTTTATACATTTAATGTTTTTTCTAAGGACACTAACCTTTTCGTAGCAGATGTACCTTTCCACAAAATATTAACTTCCAACTCTTTGACAACTCTGTAATAATCTTGCACATGTTAGTGGCTAGTGATGTTAAGTTAAAACCCTGTCAAAACTTTTTTGAAACTTTCCGTAATTGCTTGACAGTCAAGCAATAGTACATTGGCCAGCTAAGTAAATATTTTATATTTAAGGTACATATTTTTCTTTTAATCATTGTTAAATGCGTTTATATTTTTTCTCTAAACACATGATTTTCAACTATAAGGGGTCGCTAAAAATGACCTCTTATTCAAAGTAGATGGATTTTTTTAATTTTGCGAAAAACTGTTTATCCGAGTTCAATATTTTTTATAGGCGGTCAGTTATTGTACTTTCAAAAACTAACATTTTTTAATTTACCACTCTACGCAAGATATCTTTTTTTACGAACTTGGTTCTCTGTACTCGAACAACGTTTACAACATTGAGGAAGAATCACACAAAATCAGCTGATCGCAGACAGCTGACGCCACCTCGACGTGAGGCGATCCCCGGCCAACTTCCCGTGTTTCCGTCCAACCGTCGTGACTTCCGTTTCCTTTCCTCCGTTGTAGATGTTGGCAACACTGCCGGACGGACGTGGCCGTGGCCGTTGTTAGGCAACAGTCATTTGAATACTTCGCCATCGCCATTACTGACTCCGTTGTTCAGGGTATCTGAAATCTGACTCCGTGATTAAGAGATTGTTTACGTGAAATGAATAATGAGCGGCTTAGTGACTCAGGGCACTAAGGCCTGGGACGAGGATTGTGTGAATAAAGTAACAAGAAACACATGTGATGAATAGAGGTAAAAGGAAAATGGAAAAGGCACGGGAAGTTAAACGAGAGATCGGTGAGGACGTGAAACAAAAATTATTTGTTTTTGACACGGATATGTCTTAACTCTGGGGGGGTGTTGGCGATTTTTAAGATGGAAAACATGTAACAGGTTTCCATACAAACTACCAGAGCTATTGTATTGAATTTTTAATATAAAAGAATAAGAACAGCTGTTTAGATTAACTGAACTCATTCCCTTTAGACATATCCATGATCTAACCTATTCATGAATTAGAAAATCTTTAATTAATTTCATAACTACGCTTTCGTGTTCTGTAATCCAGCTGTTTAGAAGACAGGATTTGTGGATAGTTCTCGTATAAGCTATTTTGGATTATTCTTTAGTGTGGATTAACTTTTGCGCTTTTATTCATCCGCAAAGACTATCCTCGTAACTAAACTAGATCATAATTCAGAGGCGATATTGCGGGTTTACTGAAGTAAGGTCCCTTAGATGCCATTTGCTGTTCGGTTATTAATTAAGTAACTGTCCTGTCTAAGGAACAATTTAGACTTAGATAGGAACAAAACTATAAGGTCGCGCCACAATCATTTCTCATTTCTCATTCATACTTGGCTAAAACCCCTATCTGGGTTGGTTGTGAGCGATGGTCGGTGGATGTAGTGTTCTCTATGTCTTGAAACGATAAGAGTGTTAATACTCAAGAAATTGCATATTTAATTCAACATGTTATAATTATTCACCGATAAGGGGGTTATACTGTATAGAGGAAAAATATTGGAGGAGAGTAGTGTATCAGGATATTTTATATAATAATAATAATAATTTAAATTAGATTGAAATTAAATTATTCAATCCATTTTTAAATTTAAATTGAATTTTAATATTTTTGAAATATAATGTTTATCGGACAAGAAGATCATTAATTTTATTTTGGGTGTTCAATATTTTTTTACCTACGTAAATATTAATGAAAGAAAACGTAATTTATTTAAGTTTATTAAAAAAACTCGTCTATTATAAATGCTCTATATAACATTTTTATGATACATTTATGCATTACAGTATTATTAAATCCATTACAGGTTTTGTAAAAATATTAACTTTATATTCATCAATATAACCTACTTTACCGCCACTTCAAATTACAAAAATCTTAATTATAGTAGAATAAGGAAAAGTCGGTGTTGCGTAATCAGAAAAAATGTGGAATATTCAGTTCACTGCGGACGGAACACCATAATTACGTACAAGGTAAGTTTTTGCCGGACCGGTGCGTCTTGTTTACATTTACCTCTTCATCTATTTATTCCTCTGTGACAGATCTAGTCCGCATGATTGCCTCGACTAGTTCTGTTTAAGTAGCACAGGTGTAAATGGAAGCGACCTTTGCGATCATCTGTTACTCTGGACAAAAACAGCTGACGAGGCCGCCGAGTCGTCTGGCCGTCTGGGCCGAGGAAAAAGTAATACAGAAGCCACAGTTACGGTTACATGGGTAGATACAGCTGAATAACTTTGCCTCTGGTTTAACACAGCTGTTACCTTATTACCTTTCTGAAATGGCGACCTACACAGGTGGGTATTTTAAGTCAACTATGAATGAGAAGTGAGTGTAAGATGATTGTGGCGCAATCGTGTAGTCTTGTTACTGACTAAGGCTAACATATTCCTTAGACAGAACTGTTAATAAATATCCCAACAGCCAATGGAAGCTACTTGACCTACAGTTTAACGTGGAGTACGAACCACAGCCTCTGAATTATGAAATGGTCTAATTATGAGGATGGTCTTTGCGGATTAACGTAGTATTCAATAGTGCGGACGTTGATCCACAAAAGAGAACACTACACCCACCGACCATCGCTCACAACTATCCACAATTCGTGACCTCCAAGTAGCTAGAGTACAGGACGATATCACCGTCCCAGACAGGACAGTTAATTAATAGACCAACATTTAATGATAACTTAGGAACATACAGACCGTAAGATCCGTGCCACAACTTCGCCTCCAAATTACAAACTGGACAGATGACTTTGCGTGTATTTATTAGTAAGGATGTTTATCCACACCAAAGAATATCACATCCGCCGACCATCGCGCCTAAATATCCACAGTTCGTGACCTCCATGTAGCTGGACTACAGAACACACCAAATTCCCTGTCAATGTTAAGGTTCCCGTTGAAGAACTACCCACTAAAAATATACGATTTAACAGATGATAAGTAAACCTTTTGAATATCCTGTAATTTTCAACGAATGTGTTTGTACTTTTACAGACAAAATTATAATTCGAATTAAATTTTCTGTTTTTACTTTCGTTTGTACTCCGTTCTTTTATGAGTTGTAAGGAACCTAAAATATATGTTTCTTAAAAACGAAACTATTTTAATAATTATTTTGTATGTAAAACAAAATTATATACCACCTTCCTGTCTTTGAAATATAATTCTTTTCGCTTTATTGAACTAAGAGTAGGATATATCTAAATAACCTTGCAACAAATACAAAATTTAACGATTGAATGTAATTTTAGGTAGAACAGGATTAATCTACAAAATCCAATTAAAATAAATAATTGCAATGATATAAAGCAAAATTATAATTTGCATCATTATTTGATATTCCATATTGTCTAATTGTATTTTATTAGAATATGTAACTAATACTCTAGACGTTTTTATAGATGTTAAGTTGGTACTGAATTGTTTTGCGTTATCTTATCTGTGAACATAGAGTTTCTTTGTTGATATCTTGTTACTTTTTCATGATGTTGTGTTTTCAGTATGTCGTACTTAGGTATTAGCGACTATTTCTAATGTGTTTTTTCGTGAAACAAAAGTGCAACTTTAATAGGGTGTGAAAAGACCTCCAAGCCCTCCAAAGGAAATCCAACTTCAAATTTATAAATTTAGATGGTGATCTAGATTCTTTGACATTCAATTGGTGATTTTTCACTTTTATGAGTCGGATGTATCAGTGGAAGTAAGTATATATATATTTTTACCTTCCTGGTAAAAATCTTCACCAGTACCTAAATACTTTGCAATAAAATCCTGAAAATCAAGACACAAAAAACATGCCCTTTGTTTGGTATTCTTTTTGGATGATGGGGTTTATGTTATGTACATTCTTACTACGGATATTTTCCATCACGATAGTTTCGTCACGTATTGGAACTAAGAATAGAAACCCTTTCTAAGGTGAACATTAATCTATAATTTGATGGGAGGCTCAGAAATTCTTAAAGTGGAAAACCACAATGTTTGTACTAGTCAAAAACCTTTTGTTTTTTGCCCTGGTTTTATGTGCGTGACTTTTTTACTTGGTTGTAAGATTTTTGATTGTTTTCCTCGTAATCTAAGTTTTTAGATTTATTTCAAACTATGTACTAATCTTGTCGTGTTCTAGGTTCTTGCTCAACTGAGGACTGAATTAGATTCCAGATTTTAAAACGTCGTGAAACCTTGTCGTAGCAACTGCAAAATAATGCGGGAAAAGCAAAAAAATTAACAGAAAATTTTCTGTTATTTCTTCAATAGAGCTCGGTAGTTCCAGAAACCATACCCCAGACTATCACCCCGTCACCCCCGACGACCCTCGGTCACCAACCTAACTGCAGAGCCCGGTGGCCAGTGTGCCCGTCGTCTGTTCCGTGACACCAACTGATGTATTCACCGTAATACACCATAATTTACTCCCCACAGTTTACCTGTCTACTCCAGCACACGACAATTTGACACGAATACATGGATTATTACCCACTGGCAACAGATACTTGTTTGCCCTTCTTTCGTTTCCTTCTGGATTAGGGGCGGACACGAATTTTTATTGTTCATACCTTTAAGGCTCACGTACATACTGTGACATATTTCATAAGCTATTAAATCCTAACTAGTCTTAGGCAGTATAAGACAAATGCTCAGTGTAAGGTGCATATGTCATAAAATCCTTCACCCTCATCATCAGAGGAGATTGAAGTGTTTAAATATTAAAAATCTATTCCTTTATTATTTAATTTTTTAATAATTATTGAACTTTCAAATCTTAATTCAGATCAGTCGTGACAAAAGAGTAGAGGATAGTTTTGAAGTATCAAAATTGTCAACGTAAGTAGGTTACCGTGTGAAAAAATGAGTAAGTGAAAAATGTGTTACTAGGAATCGTTTGGTAGATGGAGACTGGAACGGTGACGACGTCCTGTAATCCAGCTACTTGGAGGTCACGAATTGTGGATAGTTATGAGTAATGGTCTGTGGGTGTAGTGTTCTCTTGTGTAGATTAACGTCCGCACTATTGAATACTACGTTAATCCGAAAAGACCATCCTCATAATTAGACCATTTCGTAATTCAGAGGCCGTGGTTTCGGATTCCACGTTAAACTGTAGGTCCCTTAGTTGGCATCGGCTGTTGAGCTAACAATTAACGGTCTAAGGAACATGTCAGCTTTAGTCAGTAACAAGACTACAAGATCGTGCTAAAATCATCTTACACTCAGTTCTCATTCATACTTTAAATGGCTTAAAATACCTACTTTGTGTTATGGTTGCCATTTCAATAATCTAATCTAATCTACCATTTGGATGAAGATGTCGCTATGTCTTGGTACTGATTAGGTGGACGTTCCTCACACATGGCTGTTAAGTAATAGTATCTAAGGGACATTTGGGTGTTTTGCTACCCTAGTAGTTAGCCCATCCCGGGATGCCCATTTGGGTCAAAGCACAACAGGAAATGTCACTTGCACTAACCATCGCTTATAACCATCCATAATTCTTTTTGTGGTCAGTTATAACAGTTATGAAATAATAAACAACCACTAAATGTAAAATAAAGAAGTAGTTATAACATGGGCGGAGTTAGAGGTTACATGTTGGGGGCAGAGAGTTGGTGTTCTAGTTTTTGTCACATAAAAATGGAGAAAAATACTTAAACCTAAAATAATACCACAGCAAAAACCCATTAAAATATCTGTGTCCAATAAAAGATTATAACTAAACTGGTAAGATTGGTAATAAAATCCAAAAATTTTGAAGAGATCTGGGGGGCGTAGCCAACTTATACCCCCATAACTCCGCTCATGAGTTATAAATTAAATAATGTCGAGGGGCTAGTGAAAGGCTCCTGCTGGTGATAGACATGCCCCGAGCGTTAGAGACAGGCACTTCATTATGCATGTGTTCTGTCCTAGCGCCAGTGTTGCATTGTTGTGATGCTGACTGAGCCTTGTGTACAATGTACGTGTATCTCTCTCTCTCTCTCTCTCTCTCACACACACACACACACACACACACACACACACACACTCCCCCTCACCCTCTCTCTTAAACTTATTTCTTACTCAGTTTCGTCACTCAGTCTCACGCTTTCCTATTATTCAATTCTGGTTCTCTGCACTCCTTGTTTCTTTATTACGTTATACAGGTTATCTCACCTAAAGTTAACCAATATCTACCTTTTATACTATGCATATGGCAGCAAACTTCTTATGAGGGACTCCCCTTTATTTTTAAAGGATTTTAAAACTGATTTCGAATCCGAAAAATGTGGCCGCCATTTTCCAATATGGCCGAAAACTTGAAAATTTCTTATGGAACACCCTATATTTTATGGTGATTTTGTATAGTATAGATAAATTAAAGACGTTTTTACTCGCGGTAATTTTGGCGTAAATGTAACAGAATAAATGCAAATTTGATAATTAGTAGTTTTCATGATGATTATTAACAGTAGCTCTACATGTTCTATCCAAAAACACCATAAAATATAGGGTGTTATATTAGACATTTTCAAGTTGTCCGCCATATTGGAAAATGGTGAAATCAATTTTAGAATTCTCTAAAAAATAAAGGGAAGTCCCCCAAAAGAAGTTAGCTGTCATATACATAGTATAAAAGGTAGTATTGGTTCACTTTAAGTGAGACACCCGGTGTACTCCATAGTGTTTTTTTTCTAAATTTCGTATAAAATATTTTATTTGGAAACAGGATTTTAGCTCTAAAAGCAGTCTCGATTGAGCTACTTTTTTTGTTGTTGAACAGAAATGTTAGCTTTTAGACGAAAATATCCCATCGATTCCAAACGAAGAGAAATTTTGAGTTGTGGTAAAATTCAAATTGCACAGTAGCTTGGTCTACATTACAATCATGATAGACTACTTAGTTTGCGTTTAATAGTAATATTGCCATTAAATTAATCAAACTTTTAAAATTTAAATTAACTTGTTTTTACGTACTAAGCCTAAACGTTTTAGATGGTTTTCAATTGCTTTACGAGAATTAAAAATACTCGTAAATGACACTAAACGGAAGCGAAAAGGTTCAGTTGCAAACGTGTTTGGCCTGTGATGGTTATATCAGAACAGCCGGAGGGTTCTGGCGGTGACTCGACCGTGACCGCGACGACCCGATAACCCGCCAATGTTACGGGCAACTGCCCACGAGAGTGCGCGTCGGTCAGTGATACGGTTCAGGAATTATTGGCCAATACTGATTAATTCTGTTCATGAATAACATAGCCTAGGTGATTCAGCTTTCGCATAAGACAGATGCTTCATGTAAAATAGTTTGTATCTTTACGAATAATATAACCTTGGTTCATCATCTTAAATACAAAAAAGTTATATTTTTATGTATTTTTTCTTATTAGGTAGGTTTTCTTTAAGAAAATTTTATTTTTTAAGCTGATGCATGGTAAATAGTAAAATTAGAATTTTTAGAAACTACTTGTGACGCAAAAAATAACTTACAATTTTTGGTTGGGACAAAACAATAGATTTGACGATATGTTGGTTTACGAAACCGTGGCCGAGCAGTAGGCACGTCTCGTACCAAAGCTCGATCGGACTTTTTGGCGGGCTCGTGTTCACAGCACATATATGAACATATTATATATATAATATATATATATATATTATATATATAAAATTAGGACTATTGTTTTTGGGCGACTAAAGAAGTAATACATGGTCTCGGGCTTAACTCTTGCCAGTACCTAGGTAATAGACATGTGCGTATCAGCGAATCGCCAATATAATAATGTATTAGACAAGTTTTTATGTCTGTCCATACATGAGAATTATTTGCCTATTCTCATAAGATTAACATGGGAAAGAGTGTCTGGTTAGCTGTGTGAGGAACACTGAGCAGGGCATTTATACATCAAAAATTTTTTATTTTTAACATTTATACCCTAACATCTGTCATAAATAAAGGTGTTTGCCTATTCTCCAATGATTAACATGGGAAAAGAGTATGCAGGTTTGCTGCCATGATAAACACATAAACTATGATTTTTAAGCATAAATGGATGAACCTCAACATGAAGCTAAATATAAGTTTTATCAAAAGTATTGGTTATAAGTGAAATATTAATTTTTTCTTATCCTCCATAAGATTAACATTGGAGCCCCTACAACTACGTACTGTGTTTAGATTTTTTAATATCTCGGTAACCGTAGATAAAAACTTTAGGAACTTAATTGTGTAGTTTTTAAGCTGATTCTAGGTGAAAGATAAAATTAATTTTTAAAAATTACATGTGAAAACGCAAAAATTTTGGGGTACAAAATAAACTGTTATTGACCGATATGTCTGGTTTACGAACTCGTGAGCATTTAATTAGTCTCTACAATTTGGTCTCGATATTTTTACGAGAGTTACGTGTTAAGACACATATATATAAATTATATTTAAATATTTATATTTTTTATATAATATTTTAAAAATTTTAAGACTAGTTTTTGGTCTCTCACTAAAGAAGAAAAAATAACTGCTTTTCTTCCATGGAATATAATGCTTCTTCTATAAATTCGCTAAAATATATATAAAATTTTAAAACATTATATTTAGTAATTTTTTTTATTTTTAATATTTAGTTTTTAAACGTAAAATCTCAGTCATAATCTTTTTTTTTCTTAATTTTTATGTCACCAATAGTAAAAATGTTGTAAGGTCAAATAATAATAGTTATTTTAAGTTGTAAGTTTATTATAAAGTAAACATAACTTACAATTTTTGGTTGGGGAACTATATTACAATAGATTGAGCATAGAGATCAAGTGGTTGAGGTCTTCAGTGGTAACCGTGGCCGTAGCTGTAGGCGGGGGCGGCGTAGCTAGCGTAGGCGGGGGCGGCGTACTTGGCGACGGGGGCGTAGGCAGGGGCGGCAACGTACTTGGCGACAGGGGCGGCGTACGCTGAGTAAGCGGGGGCGGCGTACTTAGCCACAGGTGCGGCGTAGGCGGGGGCAGCCACGTACTTGGCGACAGGAGCGTAGGCGGGGGCGGCGTACTTGGGGGCGGCGTAGGCCACGGGGTGAGCTCCAGCCTCCTTGTGGACGACGGCGTTGAATCCGTTGTGGGGGTCGGCGGTGTACTCCACAGTCCTCTTGGAACCGTCAGGCTCGACCAGGCTGTAGCTACCATGGACGACGTCTCCGTCACGGCTCTCGTGCTGGCTCTTGTAGTCGCCGGTGTGGGCGTCTTGGATGTCGTAGGCGAAGGAGTACTGGGGATGGGGGTCGTATTCGTCAACGACGGCCTTGCCGTAGGCAGGAGCGTAGGCGGGGGCGGCGTGGTAGGCGGGGGCGGCAGCGTAGGCGACGGGGGCGGCGTACTTGGCGACTGGCGCTACGTACTTAGCGGCGTAGGCGGGGGCGGCGTACGCATGGCCGTAGGCGGGGGCGGCGTAGGCGTGGCCGTAGGCGGGGGCGGCGTAACCAGCCCTGGCTACCGCGATCAGGGCGGACAGTGCTACCAACTGCAACAATTTAATTGTTAGTAAAATATAAATTATATACAATTCACGTGAATAAGCATTTAGATAAAGGTTTTTTAGGAATTCCACACCCGTCTTTGCTTTAGAAAATATGTAAAGGTATTAGTGAATAAATGTTTATAAGGTGTAAAAGAACGATTTGACTGCCAAATAATCATCATTTAAGAATGACTTGGATATATGTTTTTTGTTACGATGTAACCACGTCGTGATAATAAATAATTTTCATAACATTCTCCTAAAATACCATCATGGTTCATGAAATATAAGTTTTAAACTATAAAATAAGATGATTTTTTATAGATTCTACTTTAATAGTCATATAAATACTGCTATTTCTTCCGGTAAATACTTCATACATTTATAAATGTAAAATATATTTTTAAAACACTATAATTTAGAACATTTATTTATCCTACAATTGTATTAAGATATTAGTTAAAACGTAAAAAATCCGTCATAAATTATTGTGGATAAAAATGTGTTGTAAGAAAAATTAGATAACCAATTCGAATCCAAGAAATGTTTAGTTTTAAATCAGTATGAGATATTTTTATGAAATAAATTTGAAAAATAAATTTCACAATTTTTAAAACACAAAAAAACACAAAACTAAAAAAATCCCAATCGGTAACGGTGCCGAGTACACGTATCACTACACCCACACACAGCACTGCACACACCTTGAAGACCATTGTGTAGAGATGGAGATGGAGGAGCGTACTGGATGACCGTGGACTTTATATCATCCAGCTCAACACATGGGATTGCACAAATAAAATAATTTTAATGGCAATTTTATGTCCTTTCTGACTCTTACCCTACACGCTGTAATATATCTCAGCTCGTTTTACATACGTGACATACACTACGTGCACATACTTTGTTGCACTTTTGCTGTTACTTGGATTTTCACTGTCATTTTTCTTTTTTTTTTTAAATTTAAATTTTTTTTACATTTTTAAAATAACGCTAAATATTATTTATGTGTGTTTCTTTTATGAATTTATTTTTTTTTTTATTTTTTTTTTGTTATTGTTTGAACACCTCGTTTCTTATTACGTTTACTGTGATTTTTTCCACCTAATATTTCAATTTCCATAATATTTGTTCCCCTACAAATGTGCTTTTTGTTTACACTTAATAGGTAATTTTCCTTCTACTTTTTCTTTTCCCAACCAGTATAATAAATCTTTAATATTCATGTTCTTGACTTTATTGCTATCCATTCACCCATGAATGTATTTATGTTAAGCGTTCTTGGTACATGCCTCTGTTGGTTTTTGTTTGAATTTGTCTTAATGTTCGAAATATATAAGCCCTACATATATTTCTGTTTCAAATATCAAATTTAAATACTTTTATTATTTTTATTTTATATTATATCTATAACCATTGTGTATCCAATTTTTCCCTCCTTGTGTGGTATTTACACTCAGCTGTTCAGCTATAATTTTCAGTGGTGTTGTCCTAATACTCCGTACGTCCTTTTTTATTTTGCCCATGAATTTTGGTATTAATTTTATATATAGATTTTTTCGTAATTTATACACCATTTACTGCTAAAATGTTTTTGTGCCTTTTTAATCTTGTGCATCTTAACTCTCGAGGTAGCATTTGTCTGTTGAGTAGTACAGATTAGGCTAATTTGTACGTAGAAAATATTTAATTATTGGTTTAAAAGTTGTATTTTCTAAATTTTATTTCCAAGTCAAAGTTGTTTAAAACAATTTAATCTATTTCTATACAAACCTAATATTATTCCCTCATTGACTGGTCGAAGTTTCTGGAAATACTACAGTGATTATTATATAAGTTAGTGAAAATGTAGAAATTAACACCTTTTATATTTCAAAATACATTCTTTGGAAAAAAAGTATCGTGTTAAGTTGTCTCCCCTGTTGTATACAATGCATTGATATTGAAATTTTTTCCACATTTTAAAAAGTCTAGTAGAATTAGCTAATAGCTTGGTATACGTATCAATTTTGTGCACAGTTAAGAATCATAAAACCACACCACGTTTACGTAACAGCCGATATCCACCCAGCAATTTAGGTTTTACTGTTGACATTTCCAGCTCAACAATGACGCCCAGCTTCTGCGATAGGCTCGGTCACTCCTGTCGCAACGCCATCTACACGCGGTCGGTTTAATTACACCAGACGATACGTTTGCATATTTCTCTACTTTCCCTGTTGACCTTTCTGGGTCGTCAGCTGACTAGCTCACAGCTGATAGGGGGCCGTCGTCTGTCATCTGTCAGATGTTGTCAGCCGCGCCAACAATAGTCGTCTGCTAGCTGTGATGTATGGCTTCATTGATTGTGTTGGCAACACTGCTACACACCTTGTTACCGATACACTGGTCTTGTTACGGTTGATGAATGATAGTCTAGGCTGGCAATATTTCACAGTGCTGTGATATCAGGCAGGTATTGTATGTTTCAATCAGGATTTTATTCGCATTTTCATATACGATTTTTTAACAATCCTTAGCAGTGGTAGCGAATTGAATTATAGCCTCTTAAAACGATATTCGTAACATAAATTCCAAACGATAGTCAAGGTGCTAAATTAATATTTAAGTATAGGAAAATTTAATTTTTTTTTATAATTTTGATAATTCTATTTATCTAGCTAAAGGTGCAATTGATCAATTCTGACTCTAAAATTCAATAAGACTACTTGGATAAGACCTTTGAATTCTTAGGTTAAAAGTAATCTATTCAATAGTTTCTCTATTTAAAATGTAATTTCATCATAAAAGATCACATTATTTTCAAGTTTCAAAAAAATAAAACCAATACAATCTTAGTGATGTTTAAAGTTTTAATACGTTTAAGTTTACTTTAGTATCACAGTAAGAACAAGATATCGTATTTTACTAACTACGAGATGATAGAAAAGAACTTTTTTTCTAAAGGTTAGGTAAAAGTTAATAGCTTAGTTTAAATAAAAATTATTCAGTATCGTCAGATTCAGGTTGCGAAGTTGATTTTTTGCAGTCATCTACATGACAATAAAAAAACCCACTACATTTTGAAACACTAATATTTTACAACAGGCCTGTTGATTTAAATTAACCGACTGCAATGTTTATTTACTTTCTTTCTACCAGAACACAGTTTGGCAGCTTTATTTTAACACCCTTATCAAGTTGTGGAGACTATGTCCAGCAGCTCAGGGGTTAAAAATATGGATTTTATAATATTTTATCATTATAATCATTCGCTTGTCTAAAAAATATCTGGAGTATCCGAACCATTACAAAACCGACATAATAATGGTAATTTGAGTCCCATTAATACTCCATTTCCCAACACTTCACGTGAATTCTACCGGACACGAAAGGTAAAGACTGAAGCAATTTTCGAACTTCATAATACACAAAGGTAAAATTATGAAGAAATGAATACTTGAGGTATAGGAACAAGACAATCTCGTGCAGCCAATAGTAAAACAGCTGCTCAAGAATGGGGCAACACTCAGTTGTCTCGAACATTCATTAGTAGAGATCAACATAATTCGCTGACCATTGGTGCATTGTTGGAGTAAAGTGAAGTTGCAGTTGCACTTTCACCACTGCAGCCTCCTGCCCTTGCCGCCTTACCTCTCTATCGACTACTTTTAACTACCGAATAGTCGGAAACATCGAATAGACTACTGAGAAAACTAATCGTGTAGCTTTATGCTTTTAAAATTACACGAAATCTCACATGCCCTGTAATTTTGTTAAGTGCTTTGACTAAAGTCGTCGTATAGTTGCACAGTATAGTACGTGCGGTGGTTTAATGTGTTTAAAGTTCAAACCCTCCCACTATGCTGGGTTTAACGGATAAGAAAGTTCATTTCTTGCTACATTAACGACATAAAAAATTATATTCAAATTAAATAATATATTGAAACCGCAGGATAAGGCGCATGTCTATTTTGTCATTTCTGATCATTCATATTCAAACCAGTTTAACGATATGAAAGTTGGTTTGACATTTAAACGATTGGATATCTTGCACATCTTGACGATGTTTCGGTATGCGAACTTTGAAAGCACCACACCCCTCATGGGTCAGTCGGTATGTGCAATAATAATCGCGCAAAATTCTATATAATTAGCCTATTTTGTAACTGAATCATCGACTAAGTATTTTACAGTGGAATTGATATAAATCATAGAATAATATATTTCTTAATATGGTCAAAATGTCGTTGAATCAAAAATCCTTTTTGAATAAGTGATTTCAATTAATTATATAATTTTGATACTAACTGTTTTAGATATCTAGGGATTGTAAAATACAGTGTGTCTGTTCAGCCCGTCACGATACTTCATGTTATGGTTTATATGATATATAAGCCAAAATAAGCACCCAATAAAGTTCTTGTGAGGATTTCTCTTAAAATGCATACTTAGCCACATTTCCGCAATTTTGATTTTTTTTGCAAAATATTTCATATCTAAGTCATTTTCCAATAAATTGCTTTGCAACTTGGCACATGTCTTTTATAACGAATCAATTTAGACAAAAATGTCAACGTGATATAAATGTTGGTTTTAAAATGTCGGCCATTGATTTCTCAAAATTGAAATACCTTAAAAATTGGTTTATTATTAAAAATTATTCAAAGTGTCTTTTTGTGTGTACAAGTACCAGGTTATCAGCTGCAACAGAGGTCCTTCGGCTGGCCCAACCAAGCGAAGGGGCAATGGAACTGTCCGCCGTAGGAATTGTTTTGATTATTTTGACCCAATAAACACATCAAAAAGTTTTGTGATGGACTTAACAGACATCATGTGTAGAAAGTTTTCGTCTAGTAGTGGAGGAAATTAAATAAATTTTTTATCAGACCGATTATAAGAGATCAGTAAAGTAAACATTTTTATGTGGGGTAAAACTGGTTTAAACTTACGGGTTGAGGAATTTCTCGTAATACCATGTAGCTCATTTTTATTTAATTTAACTATTTGACTAGCAGGGAACACCTCAATTCATTGAGGTTGAATATAACCGTAAGAGCAATGTAGACCAGAACAAAATTACAGTAAACTATTTACTCTCCTATACAATATTGTTTATCAATCGATTAATCAACAACCGAATGACAACTCGGATGATTAAACCGTCACGACTTGCGACATTGAAGTGAGAATATCTCACCGCGGCCGTATATGGTAAATGTCATTTGCCATGTGTGCAGCGTTCCTCTTCAGACCGTCAAATACACTTAGAAACTCTGTTTGTCTTTATTTTTCCCTGTAAGGAGTTCATCTGTCAACATTACTTGCAAAATACTGCTACCTTTTTCGCAGAAAATGCGTCCTTTATAGCGTTTGTACAATCGTATTGTATTCATTTCCAATTTAGCTAGTAATGTTTTAATAGGAAACAGTCCGAAATGTGATATTGTTACTGAACAGCTTATACTCTATATTGTTTTGGAATTTGAACAAGTTATTGCTTAGATCAAATGAGCAACTGATTGCAACAAGACAATTTTAATTAATCCTTAATTGAGACGAGTATTGAGTGAGTAGATTAGTTAACAAATAATATATTTTAATATAGTATATTATGTTATATCCTGTTTAAATATTTGTCTTTAAAAACGTTTAATGCTTCTTTTACTACAGTATGGTGTAAAGCAACGTAAGTAACTCGCTCGGTAGGCTTCACAATGTTTGCTTAATAGTTCCTAAATATTAACTATCATGTTTGTATGATAAACACCACTTACCGAGTTAGAAACGAACTATTAAACTGGTAAGGTATCACACTTTGAAGATATATTCAAAAAACTTCATCTATTGTATGTGTAATATCGTATACATTTTGATAAGAAACGGCCCGACCCCTATTCCTTTTACCAACATACTAAAGTCAACTTTATTAGATATTGATATAATAATCTATGAGCATAACAGCTATTATGTATTTATTAGTATCCCAATTTCCACCAAGAATTCATATTTTACTCAAATTCAACATCCTACAGAGAAGTGAAACGAGTTGAGTTGAGTAGGACTGAAGAAATGTAATGTTGTGTAAATAGCAGAGGACCAAAATCTGAACCCTGTGGAACACCACAGGATACTACTTCCAATGATAATGCTAGATGTAAATGCATAATTTTCTATCCTTTATTTAGTGTTATTATTTTTGTCAACGGTACTGCTATAAAGACGAGTCCAAACACTGGTCTAGTTACTACCCAACTTCAACCTTTTGTTCGGTAAATAATTAATTTAGCCAAATTTCAATCAATATTTCGGTGAATATTTTTGTTCTTTTTGGGTCCATCTACGCCAGAGACATTTTTATACATACACAAATTAGTCATATAAATGCTTTTTCGAGAAAGCCGTTTAAAAACAAATGGGCATCGCGGTATTTGAAATCGTGTTTTTTTTCTCTGAAGTACAAACCACTAGGCTAGCGAGACACCCACTTGAAGAGATATTTTAAGAATGTGTCTATTAATTTCGCAGTCAAATCACAAAGCTAATCAGACACAAGCCTACGTCCGCATCACGTCTGTTACGTCCGCCTTAATCAACTCTTTTTATTTCAAATTAGTCAAGGTTTCACTCGCCCATCGAAGATAAACGATGTTGGCCAACCAGCCTTGGTTGCAATCAGCACATACCGACCGCCATTGTCCGTCTATTTTTACTATTATGACCTTGGCCGTTGCATTTTCGAAACCAAAACTCGGCCTAGATCAGCGAAGGACGGCTGTTCCTCTTTGTTTAAAACCTCTGGAATATCACGGCCCACTAGTTCCGCCCATAGGAACGGTTACGAAAACTAAAACTATTATCGTAAGTCATGCTATTATCTCTATACGCCGCTTGGACCCTGTTATTTCCAGCACGAGTCACGAACTGGATCTCAAAATGCAAGGTAAATTATCTCGCTGTGATTTCTTGATTACGTCCGTGTTGAAATATCAGTGACAAGAATGTGGATGTAATGAGAGGTATCGGTGGTGTATGGGGTGGCCGGTGTTGTGTTTGCGGAAAATGATAAGACATCTGTTTATTGCGAGATTACAGTACGCCTTCGACGGCGTTCCCTTCTCTTCAGTACGTGTCAGTTCTGAATGAATTGCATCGCCAGTATATCATGCAGCGTTCAGTCTGTGTTTTACTACAGTAGTATAGTTATATGCATCTAAAATAAGATCATCACAGTTACTATGTACTCTACTTTGTGAACTGAAAACGAACTTAACCTACATTTTCATTATTATTCTTGTGCTACTGAGTGATGAGTTGAAAAAGCCATAAAATAAAACGTGATATGAATATAATAAAATGCAATGCTCTTTAATTGTCAATTCAACTTTTCACCATCACGTTTGTTCTTAAAACTTAATTATATTTAACGAAATTTATGTTTAAAAGGTAAAAATATTATTTCTTCAACTTAATTTTACTATTGCCACTCTGGAAGTGCCATTTCTTTGTTTATTTTAATTCCCAGATGGACATATAAGCAAAAATTATGAATTAGAAATTAATGTAGGATAATTTTGACGCGTTATTGCAGCTAATGACTAAGGTGACATGTTCTTTAGTCAGGACTGATATCTAAAGGGACTCTCAGTTTAACGTGGCATACAAACCACAATTTTGCCTCTGAATCGGACGTCAATCCTCCCTATGGCTGTACAACAGTTTTTACTTAGAGAGTTTTAATCATTTTATAATACCGATATCATAAAAGTTATTATGTAAGTAATTATTTTGATATTAATCATTTTTACGTGCTCAAAAATGGATCCTCAAGGGCGTAAGCCAAATTTAGGCCTAACCTGTTGTAATGAGACAAACGGTTCCAGGTTAGAACCCTAAAGAGTAGATGAGGTTTTTAGTGGGCAACCCCGTTTCTTAGGGGAGTCCCACACTACAGGCTGGCCACTTGTGTGCATAAAGCATTTCTTCCGACTCTCCCTCCAAAAAATGCTCAAAACTGGGTATTTGAGAGCTTATTATTTTATTTCCATAGTGTTTTGGTCATTTTTATGTCAACTAAAACTCCAAAACATATTTAATAATGAAAATAAGTTTCATAACTGCGGGGACTCTCGTTAACGAAGAAGCGCTGCAAAAACCTTGTTTAGCGTTGCAGAAAGACAAACAGATAAACATAAATTGAGATACAGTAACATACATTTTTGCTTTTCTGGGCTATTTAACGTAAAAATAACGAAAATTGTTCCAAGCAATGTACGGACAAAACACTCATTTTATTTATATAAGTCATAAGTCATCTTTATTCGTTCAGGATGCAAATAATATTTGAACACGTCATACATTAGACAATACAATAATACATTAGACAAAATAAATAAATATAATACAATATTTGACATAAAATATGTGGGAGAGAGGTCACCCAACATCACTTATCAGATAGGGACACAATTCCAGGAAGTGTTCTTTTACTTTTTGTTTGAATTTAATAATATTGTTTATTTTTCGTATTTGGAGGAGTAGTTTATGATATATTTTAATGCAAGTATAAAAGGGTCCCATTTCATACTTTGCTGTTAAGTGATTTGTCACTGACCGCATGATTCCATATAGATGGCATCATGAAAGAGAATCAGAGGTGCCATAGTGTTGCAGGATCAACGAAAATATCAGAACATTATTAAAACGTGGGAAATGCGTGTAAAGCTGAGGTCACATGTTTCAAATAAAAAAAATCCAAATTTCATAATACACAGCTTTTAGGTCACGCCCAATTGACAAGTTGTGACGAAGAGTGTGGACGAAAAGTTCACATTCATGTTCTTGACATATGATGGTGGTCAGCATCGCGTGGTCCCTCTGGTATTAGCATAACAACCCCCCCCCCCCCCCGGAGAGCAGTGACAGTAGCCTAGATCCCACGGATGCGGCCAAGGCCCC
Organism: Nephotettix cincticeps; assembly: GCA_023375725.1. NCBI lineage: Eukaryota > Metazoa > Arthropoda > Insecta > Hemiptera > Cicadellidae > Nephotettix > Nephotettix cincticeps. The sequence continues at coordinate 17,522,784 of CM041788.1, read as the reverse complement.
ACCCCGGGCACAGACGACTCCGGGAGACACTAGGTCGCCGTCCAGTCGGAGTCGTGGAGGTCGCGATTGGGTGATTTGCTCCAGAATGTACTATTCGTGATCTTCAACGTCCTCGTCTCACAAGGAAGGCCGACTAATCTGCAGAATTGCGAAGTCATCGCATCGTTTTGAAAATATATTTTTTTTATTTACGTACTTTTATTCTTTTAGAATGTGGTAACATAAAGGTTTTCACAATACGAGCCATTTATATATCAGTTTCTTATAATAACATTCTCAATTTACGTCATAATTCAAATGATTATCCCATGATTTAAACTATATACTTTACCATAAAAGAATCTAGCAAAAATAAAATTGGCTTGTATTTTTTGTGTGAATGTAATATCCGCCAATTTTATATCAACTCAATTTTCTTACTAAATAATATTATAAGAGAATAGATACAGCATCAAGTTTCATATTTTGCATCTAGCAAAACTATTTTTATGTTTGTTTATTTATGTTGTATTTTTATGTGTTGTCGTCTTAAATCAACAAATTAAACAAACATATAAATTCATGAGGGTACATCAAAAATGCAATTTCACAGTCTTCACAGTGCATTTGTCAAAATAAAAAGATAATTTTTCTGTCTAAGTAATTGTTGTTAACAAAGTACAGATACGGTAGCTCCGAGTTAACACTCTGGCCCAGTAAATCAAAGGTTGCTGAATCAAAACCAGCGGCCGGCTCATGTCAGATCATGAGCGGTCACCTCTGGCTATGTGACTCACACCGCTACAAAAGCCCTAGGCTCATGATAAGAGGCAGTTGAGGTTTTAAAAGCATAAAATATGGTCCTCTTTATGTTCGAGGACATAGTATGGTCGTGCATAATTTGTTATTCTGTACTATATTACTCCCAATATTGCTTTACGTGTCGCACCTACATTCCTACAAGTAGTGTCCTACTTTATTTACACTAACTTTTCTAGTGTTACAGGCTACGGTAATTATGTTTTTCACAACTCAGCCCAAAACAAATGCAACAAACTTTCTTTACAAAATGATTGTGTCATCGACATGTATGCCCATCAGTTGGCCCAAATTCCCACATTCCGAACAGTTTTGTCTGTGCGTGATCAGCTGATGTGGAGTAATCAGCTGATGTGAGGTCGGTCGCGTGACGCGTGACGGGTGACGCGTCCTTCCCAGAGTCCTGCGGCCTTGCTCTAGACACAACTGGAACAGCCATTAGCGACAGCGACGTCTCGGACATCCAGGACTCTCGTCCTTCCAGTAATTGCCTGGGGATCAAGGATGGCGAAAATTGATTACAAATGGTCAAGGCTCTTTTAAGAAAGATGTAATTGTACATGGATTTCCACTTTAATTATTTTTAGTGAGATTATGGATTGTTGACTTATACTTTTCACTGAAACAGTGACCAACCTAAGAATCTTAAGCCAGTAGTGAACCACCACATTAATTTATTAAGGTATCTCTATAGAGCTATGCATCTCTATGTACTCTGTACAGTATATGCCGGACAACATCGTTTCACTATATCTCTGTATTAAATGGATTTTAACTTAAAATGTGTGTGATTCACTAGAACAATGACAACATATAATAAAGAAAGAAAAGATGGGACGCGATCTAGTAGTCTTGTTACTGACGTCAGGGCTGTTAGTAGCCCAGCAGCGAATGGCATGAAAGATACCTACAGTTTAACGAGATCGAGATCCGAACCATACCTCTAAGCCTCTAAGTTACGAACTGATCTATCAATGATTCATTGTTCATTTTTCCAGGTTTCTGGTAAACCCACGTCTCCTTCACTTAATAAGTGCATCTTTATCGTAACCATGAACATTTGCATACTCGTACAATACAATGCGATGAAAAGCACTGTACACTGTCACAAGCTATTTACAACGGACGACAAAGGTGTAGTAAGCAGGCAAAGGTCCTTAAAAAAGAATGTAAAGTTCTCAAGATTAGATTAGATTAGATCATTTAAATGGCAACCATACGCAATGTAGGTTTTTAAGCCAAGTTTGAATGAAGAGTGTAAGATGATTGTGGCGCGATCTTGTAGTCTTGTTACTGACTAAAGCTGACATGTTCCTTAGACAGGACTGTTAATTAATAGCCCAACAGCCGATGGCAACTAAGGGACCTACAGTTTAACGTGGAATCCGAACCACGGCCTCTGAATTGCGAATTGGTCTAATTTTGAGGATGGTATTTGCGGATTTTATAGTAGTTAAATATTCTTTCAAAATGTAATGTAAATGTGTATGCAAGTCCATCTTTTAAACACCTTACCAGTTAAACCTTGCATAGTAAGAACTCTGAAATTACTTGTACATTGGTAACACTACTTAATATGACTACTAAATTTATAGACTATATATTTATGAAAAATTATTTTAACACTAGCAGTGAGACCGTCCTTTGTACGGGTTGTAGGATTCAGTTTAAAGAAGAAAGATTATCATGTAAATAACTTCTTGATTAGCATTATACGTGTTGGTTTTACTATAGGATGAATTAAAGACTCACGTCTTTCAACACTAAATAATATATTTACAATCATATTTTAATTATGTACAATCGGTAAATATATCAAAAAAGTGTTAAATTGGCGATCGATTTCGTCCAAACACACCGGACATCATCAGGTCTCCGTTTGGGCGTTTCAAAATCGATCGCCGATTTAACACTTTTCTATATATTTGCCATTCGTATATAAATACAATATAAGCACAAAGAATATAAATCAATACCCAGCTTTATTATTTAGCATTACTTTACAATTAAATAGGTTAGAACATTTTTATAACATTATTAAAATTAGTTTAACGTTAAAATAACATTAATATAGTATGATTGCGAAATGGGTTTAAAATCAATGACCAAAGTTAACTAATATTGATTTTAATTTGACAGTTGTTTGATTTTCTTTCTATTAAATCATGAGACTACAAAGACAGCTCATTATAACCAGTAGGTGATTCGCTGAAAACTAAAAGCAAAATGTTCCTAATATCGCGTAAAAAGTGGGGTTTTAAATGCCTCGTTATTTACTTTTCAAGGGGCGGCGGGCAAAACCCTCTGTGGAATGTAGAGAATGTATGAAATAAGTTTCGTTGCTATCAGTTTTCCCGTTTTTCGGTGAAGACGTCGTTAAATGCCTCCTGGAGCATCACAGACAAACAGGCACAAATTGAGATAAGACTTGTTCCGGCCTCTCTAACGCACGAAAAGTAAAATTAACTAAAAAGTGAATAACTCTGAGCAATGTACAGACAAAACTCAGATTTTTTATAGATAAAATAAGGGCTAGTATCATGTAAATTATTGTAAATGCTGCTCCAATTTTATGTTCATCTTGAGACAGTGTTGGTCAAATGCATGTGAGCCAAATTTGACACAATCTTCTAAACAAAACATGCACAACGTGTCTCACGATGACACTACCAGTATCAACAGTGAAACAGTGCCAAGTAGAAAGTGGCCGCAACCGGTTGGATTCAGGTTCTTGACCTTGGCAATGTGCAAATAGAGTGGTCATCGGAGACCACTTTTATCTGAATATCTTGCAGCGGATTTATTGAATGATATATGTGACTACTATTTTCTCGCGGTCAAGGTTACGAGGGTCACTCCACTGACCTTCAATGGTTATGTTTGTTTTGTTACGTTTTACGATGTTATTTTGTTTCGAATTTGATTTCGACCTCTAATCCTTCCTTGTTGGATGTCGAATTATGGATAATTGAGAACGATGGTTGGTGGATATGATATTCTCTTATGGGGATTCACGTCTGCACTATTGAGTCACGAAGCTCATTCACCAAGACCATCCTCATAATTAGACCATTTCGTAATTCAGAGGCTGTGTTTCAGAAGAACACAAAGAATCATTTGAAAGTTTTCAAACGTGATTATAATTTTTATCAAGTTATCAAGTATTAACTTAATCTGTATTTTAAGAAGTTAAACGTTTTAACAGGAATTGTATGATTTGTGTTAATTTTTCATAACGAGACCCGGTAAATACAAGTATGAAGATTGCCAAATTTGACTGTAATTTTTAGTACTGGATATTAGATTTGATACAGTACAAATTTGACCGCAGACAGTAATTGCACGAATATTCTTATAGCAGAATTTTTATAAAAGTTAATATGTTGAATTTTTATAGGCAGCAGTAAACACTCATTGCAGCATCTTCGCCGCGACCGCAGAAGTGGTACTGCACAGCTGTTGATTGTGGTGGGTGTGACCGTGGCCTTGACCCTAGGCAGCAGTAAACACTCCTCACCTTGCAGCATCTTCGCCGCGACCGCAGACGCCAGTGGTAGATCCTGCACAGCTGTTGAGACGTGGTGGGTGTGACCGTGGCCTTGACCCTAGGCAGCAGTAAACACTCCTCACCTTGCAGCATCTTCGCCGCGACCGCAGACGGAAGTGGTCCATCCTGCACAGCTGTTGAGACGTGGTGGGTGTGACCGTGGCCTTGACCCTAGGCAGCAGTAAACACTCCTCACCTTGCAGCATCTTCGCCGCGACCGCAGACGGAAGTGGTCCATCCTGCACAGCTGTTGAGACGTGGTGGGTGTGACCGTGGCCTTGACCCTAGGCAGCAGTAAACACTCCTCACCTTGCAGCATCTTCGCCGCGACCGCAGACGGAAGTGGTCCATCCTGCACAGCTGTTGAGACGTGGTGGGTGTGACCGTGGCCTTGACCCTAGGCAGCAGTAAACACTCCTCACCTTGCAGCATCTTCGCCGCGACCGCAGACGGAAGTGGTCCATCCTGCACAGCTGTTGAGACGTGGTGGGTGTGACCGTGGCCTTGACCCTAGGAGCAGTAAACACTCCTCACCTTGCAGCATCTTCGCCGCGACCGCAGACGGAAGTGGTCCATCCTGCACAGCTGTTGAGGTGTGGTGGGTGTGACCGTGGCCTTGACCCTAGGAGCAGTAAACACTCCTCACCTTGCAGCATCTTCGCCGCGACCGCAGACGCAACACTCATCCGACGACATTCCTTAGCTTTCTCCTCCCATTCATCCTGCCATCTCGCATCCTTCTCATTGAATACGGCAATCCCTTCATTTGGTTTAATATTTCGTTCTTAATTTTATTTTTGATTTTAATTGTTTATTTTTATTCTCGTCGTATTTAAAAAGAGATTGCACTTTAAACGGAAATCCTTTTTGAATTAAAATTTTTACAAATAGATTCACATGAATCTTCTGCGTAAAAGTGCTTTTCTGCAGTTTTCGCTTAACCTACACCAAGACACATACAAGACTTGATCATGAATCAAATGTTCTCCCCCATTTACTATGTGGGTACTTATTTAGAAAGTGTTCTCACTAATATCCTTATCACAAGAATAACAACGGTTTTTCAACAAAGTAAATAAGGCTCTGAAACGAAATATTTTTAGGAAGTGAAAGTTATTTTTAATTCTCAACCTCGACCTTTGTCAACTACGATATGTTGAACTATATGGCACGTTTACCATTTGTGATTGACTCTACGTGAAGACCTAATGTTTGACGTTACCAAAATAATCTGATGATACTGTCATAGAAAAGCATTTCACCACCCAGAATAATCATTGAGCAATTATCAAGACTGCATTCCAGTTTTGGACGAGATGAATCATAGATTTGCTTTTTTGACTTTTTCAATGTATCAAGTCCGTGCTAGTGGGAAAAAATCTCGTTATAATCACTAATTATATTTATCCTTGACTTTTATTTCATTTGAAAGTAGTACGTTATTTTTACCTTACCAAATACGTAAGAAAATAAATTGATTTGTCCATGAGATTCTACCCGTTGGTTGTTAACATTGCAAACGTTTACTTTACTTTTAGAGAGTTTCACTTTTTTGCGTGGGACTCAAAAACGAACTTGTCTATAAATGGTAGTCCATATCCAATGTCAAGTCTTATGTAAAACTTGAACTTTAAGATTCCGATTCGCTAATGAGGTGGAAACTGGACTTGGTTTAGTGGGCAACGGGCTCACCTCGTAACTCGAAGGTCGCCTGTCTAACACCAGACATACAGTACTGTATTTGCTATGCCAAATCGGGCTATTACCTATACAGGGCGTCACAAATAAGTGAGACTATACAGGACCTGATTCTCCATACAAAAATCTAAACTATAGAGTAACCTTTTTTGCGATTTTGCTTAGCTTATCCATAATCCGCTATTTTGTTTTTTAGGAAAAATATTAATGATTAAAACCGCTTTTGCGATAGTTTTAAGAAACTTAGCGAAAGGTTTTTGCACAACAGTAAGAAGCATTTGTAAAAATGTGATTTTTTACTCTCTAAATTTCAATCTGGCAGCCAAATGGCCACACTATTACACTATTAGACTATTATTTTTGGTCTGTGATAGAGTGGTTTTTCTTTTGCCTTTTTGTGGCAAGACACAACAAGGAGCTCGCTGGCTTGCGGGAACAGTGATGGGACGATTAGAAATAATTATTGTGATTTTGCTGTCCAATTTTATTATAACTTTGCAACTTATTTTGTTGAAACTACTTTTTGGAGAAAACTGTATTTCTCTAAGATGGTGGTGATCATAAATGCCTGCATCAGTGGCAGCCATCTTGAATTTCAGTCCCGTAAGAGCAATGTTAAATTCTGGCGGAACATACCTTCACTTTGGCGTCTGTAGTGGCGTTAATAATCAAAGTATCAATGTAAAACTTTGGAAGTACATTGATGAGATGTGGCTCAAGGGCATGACCTTTTAATATGTTCAAAAATTTAACTTGATATAAAAACAAATATCCAGGAATATTTTACAAAATAAATCATTATTATTTTTTTATTGAGAGCGGAAATAAGAAGTTCTGTAAGGTGGTGCCCTGAAGGACTGTAATACCTTTAATTTGACACCTCTTCCCAATAGGTCAAGGAGATTTAGGCGCCATAATTTAACATTGCTCTTACGGGACTAAAATCCAAGATGGCTACCACTGATGCAGACTCTTAAGCTTTTGGTTTAGGGTATAGACTTCGACTATCCACTATTAATGGATAGTCGAAGGTATAGTGTAGTACGAAGGGGGCTTTAGAGGTTTAGGTTAGAGGGCATGACCACACTTAGTTAATCCCTCATTGAGACCGATCATCACGCTCTTGCCCGCTGTATCATGTCAACTCACAATCGCACTTGATTGTTCGCACAATTGGCCCACTTGTTAACAATTTGATCGCCATTTCCAGCTCCGTTTAAGGCGAGAAGGTCACCGGACCTATATATTCGCAAAGGCGAAGGCCACGAGTGATTAGTGTCAATCGACGTATCGTTGCCTAAAATTGTTGGCCATAAATTAGTTTTGAAACCCGAACAGTTCCGTGGAGCGGTTGAGAGAATGGAACCATTTCGCAGTTAATCGTTGCAGTTTTTAGACTTATTGTCCGGTTGACTTTTCAGCACCGGTCCGATATTGAAACTCGTTTTGCGCGGTCTTCGTTCGCGGATCATTGAAGCTAATTGAGTTGCGGTTTCCTTATTGAAAATCGACTTCTGGTATCGAAGCTGTAATTTTCGATCGCAGTGTACGATTTCGATTTAATTTTGCGCTAGTGGTTTATTAGAAAGGTCTAGCTTAGATGTGGAAAATCAATGGTGTGTGGTTTATTCGGAACAACATGTGAAGCAACTTCCTATATTCCTTACCCTACATGCCGTACACTATATTAAGAGCATAACGCTGTGTGAATCATTAATACATTAGTTATATTTTACCAGAACGTTGCCCTATTACTGTATTTTAACACATATGCATACGCTCTTTCTTCCTAAAAGTAATAATACTTGTCATTTGAACTCATCATCCGGTTTGGAGGAACGAAAAAGATTGTTAATATGTAAATGTTCTTTTTTAATTTACGAAAAATGGTTCATTCGAAAATTAAATCATTGGACATTTTTGTATGGTATAAATTAGATAATAGGATAATATCCTATTATTATAAGAAACAAATAATGATAACTGGATGATAAACAATTTAAAGTAAGTTTGCATGGGCGTACATAAACGAAATTAAACAATCATATTTTTTCTGAACACAAATACTCGTATTTATGCTTGCCATAATATCTTACACTAAAACTATCTAATAATGGAATATTCTTTTCGAATCCTATTAGTATTCGACATAATATAGGTTACTATACGATTACAAAACGTATGTCAGGTCCATGACAGATATGTTTTTACACAACACTGGTGTTGTATGTACTTTGGTTATTGCCAAAATCTCTCAAAACTATCCTTGCCAAATCCATAAAACTATAATTTACTTAAGGATCCATCACAAACCACCCCGATAATGTAAACACTTTCCTAAAATAAGAGTTTTAAGTTACCATATCAGTTACTCCAAAGAATCTCTTCAAGAGTCGAAGAGAAAATTATAAGAGAATCTCTAATCAAATGAACTCTAGAATTTACTAGACCCGAATGGAGGTCCCAAGGAGCACAGTTTGCGAATAAATATTCGAAAATAATACACCATCCCACTCAGCTCACTGTTCTACCTTCATTTTAGCTTGAAATGTCAGTTGTATTATTTTTCCTGGATACTCCTTCCAGGTAGACAAGTACTACCACCGCTTCTCAGTATACAGACAGCTGTCCCTAAGTTATGTCCCTGAAGACAATAAGGTCCCAAGGTGTCAAGAAAGCACGTCACATCTTTTTTACGTCTCAACCGCCCATCACCATAGGTTTTTGTAGTATTGAGGTAACACTCAGGTAATGAGTAATGAGTGTAGTAGTAGCGTCGAGCTAGCCAGAGGTGACTGCCCAGCTACTGGTTTTGATCCAACAACCTTTGACTTACTGAGCCAGGGCGTTACCCTGGTAAGCAGTACTTATCTACCTTCACTTGAGCTCGAAATGTCAGCCTTCTCTTCTCCCCCCCCGCATGCTCCTCCAAGTACTCCTACCAGACATTCCACAAAAGGTTGAGTGTTCAAACCTAACTGGAAGTCATGTCCTTGAAGAAGCCATGACGGATGTCCTCATATCGTAAGAATTTCGTCTGCAGTTCCAAAAGAAGACTATAGATGTCGGGTTTTTATTGTTGGGTGTCAAATTAAAGCTCTAACCTAGGACAACTCGAATACGTCCATTCTGACCTTTACAAAATGACCTATGCTTAACTGTTAAAACTATCAATAACCAACCTAACTTAACTCCGGAAAGTGCTGAATGTCGGCAGTATCGCTAAAAAGTTGTTTTTGGGTGTTTCGTAAAGTGACCTTTTTTTAACCTATAGGTAATTTTGTAGAGGTCATGTAGATATTAATCGAATTAATATTGGTCTAATAATTTGAATTGGTCTAATTATTCGACCAATTCATAAATTTAGAGGCCGTGGTTTGGATTCCACGTTAAACCGTAGGTCCCTTATTTGTCCTCGGCTGTTGCGTTATTATTTAACAGTCCTGTCTAAGAAACATGTCAGCCTTAGTCAGTAACCAGATTATAATATCGCGCCACAATCATCTTACACTAAATCCTCATTTATACCTGGCTTAAAATACCTACCTTGTGGTATGGTTGCTATTTCAATAATCTAATCTAATCTTTTAATTTGACTCCAAAAATACCAACATCTATAAAAGACTTTTCTTTGGAAGTGCAACCAACTTATTTTACCAGTACTGTAATATATTTTGGACCGCTAAAGGATCTAGAAGGAACTGTTTTGTAGTAAGTGAGTGAGTAATAGTAGTACCAGTACACAACAACGATCGACATACTTCATAATCCGACAGTTCCCGAGTTGAGCCAGAGCCTCCTGCGAGACCTGCTCTGGGAACGCTCCCGACACCTTGCTTCATAGCCTGGCGCAACCGTGGACCACTAAACAATAATTAGTAGACATGTCTCATACTGACAAAGGCGATACCGCGGTTGCGCGATAGTGTGAGATAGTTCGACGGATCGGGCGTGTGAGGCGTGTGAGGAGTGGGCGTGGATGTGTGACCTGCTAGTGAAGCCGGGTTGTTACCGTTCCCGCTTCCTAGTACGAAGGTTCGAATTCAAATTCAAATTCGCTACTGGGCAAAGAACTATCAAAGATTTATGATGGTTTGATGCTACACTGAGATATATTTGTTTATTAATGCTGTCATGTCTTGACTAATTAATTTGATGAAACTGGACTCCCAGAATAAGCTACGCGCCTTAAACAAGGTTCAGGAATTTTCTTAATGTATAAAAAATTCTACTTGATTATTCAAGATCAAAAAGATCAGAGGTCGTGGTTCGGATTCCACGTTAAACTGTAGGTCCCTTAGTTGCCATCGGCTGTTGGGCTATTAATTAACAGTCCTGTCTAAGGAACATGTCAGCCTTAGTCAGTAACAAGACTACAAGATCGCGCCACAATCATCTTACATCCAATCCTCATTCATACTTGGCTTAAAATACCTACCTTGTGGTATGGTTGCCATTTCAAATCTAATCTAAATCAAATCTTAAGTCCTTTTTGGCAAATTGCATCTAAGTAACAATGCTATATAAGGTAATACGCTCACTTTTACTTAATTACTACCCCCTTTAAAATATGTGCAGTTAAACTTTGACTCTTGTGACGCATAGGAAACTTATTTTTACTCCCAGCAGTGACAGAACACCTGGAAATAGGGTGTAATAAGACGCCATATTATTTTTTATGTTAAAATCTCATTGAGTATAAAGACGACTGGTTTGACCGGATGGCATAGAAAACTTTACTGCCGTTCTAATACAGCATAAATTTAAACATATTTCCTCATAAATTGATATTATTATTACTATTACCTTTCTGAAATGGCAACCTACCTACGATGATTGTGGCACTACAAGATCGTGCCTCAATCACCGTACACTCGTGATGTATGCTAACTAAGGCTGACATTTTCCTTAGACAGGACTGTTAATTAATAACCCAACCACGTATGACATCAACGGAACCTATAGTATATTACGAACTGGTCTACTTTGTGGATAGTAGTATTCAATAGTGCGGATGTTAATCCTTACAATAGAATCATGCACAGACCATTGTTTAAAAATATCCACAACTTCTAATAATGACTATTTCTACACTCACTGAATTAAATATTCCGACTCCGGGATCAACAATAGGTTCATTGAATCACCTTGTGACCTAACCCTCCAGGATACAGATCAAAGACATTTGCCTCCACCATCCGTCAACTTGTACAATACCACCTGAGTCACCGCAAATGTCATCCGAAGCGCGACAATGCAAAGGTCGTGCGCGCTGCGGTCTCGTGGTGCTGGTGCACGTGTGAACAAGAAGGGGGCGAGGCTGACACCCTGATTGCCGCCGTACTCCCGGTCTAATGGTTCGGTCAAGGCCTCGCTCTCACTATTAACCTGTCACTCGTTGACGGGCGTGGATCACTGGGAAATAAATGACAAAAACCTCTTACTCTGTTGCTTAACTGTTGATTGGCGTTGGGAAACCGACGGCGGGTGGGAGTGATGAACTTGGATTACCTCACCTTCACGTTTCGAACAATCGTACGAATATAATTTTTAATAAATTTGAGAGTTTACCTTACTTGCGAAATATTTCGATTCAGCGAGTCAGAACAGCTAACTGACAGCATTACTGACTACTACGTTACGAAAAAGATGGCTGATTGACTGGGACCACAGCGTGACCTGTAATCCAGCTACTTGGAGGTAGTTATGAGCGATGGTCGGTGCATTGGATATTCTCTGGCGAGGATTAAAGTCCGCACTGTTGGATACTAAATCCATTCACAAATGCCATCATCATAATTAGACTAGTTCGTAATTCAGAGGCAGTGGTTCAGACTCCACTTTAGGTAACTGTGGGTCGCTTAAATATTACATTAATTAATAGTTCTTTCTAAAGGGAATGTCAGCCTTTAGTCAGTAAAAATACTAAAAAATTATGCCACGATCTTACGCTGATTTCTCATTCATACTTGCCTTAAAATACCTACCTGGGTAGATTGTCATTTCAGTACCTAACCAACTCGCTATTTTTAGAAATATCTAACGACTTCCAAATTATATCCTATAGTTAACAAGTAATCATCTTTTTATAATAGAATATTGATCACATGTAAAACGTAATTATCTAGATACCAGATCTATTTTTAATTTGGCACCTCAATAAATATTCAGTAGTCAGTAATGGTGTCACAAAATTAACACTATTCTTAAGGGACTAAAATCCAAACAGGATGAGGTACTGCAGACTCTTGATTGTAAGAGGTCCTCTTGAGTGGCTGAATAAATAAAAGATTTTACTCATTCAATCATTGATAAAATTCGTATGTTAGACCAAGATAATAGAACCAGTGATAAGTATAGGTAAGAACTACATAATCAAAAATGATGATGTCATTGTTGTTTTAATGTAATAAAAAAACAAGGGAGGTTTGTTCGTGACCTATACATCTCTTCATTATTCTAGATACCTTGTGTAAGGAAATTTTATCAATAACAAAGGACCTGCATCGGAGCAACCACAAGATCCTATTTTAAGAAATATTTTTAGTTTTTCGTCTATTACAGTTTGTATACTCACAAGACATATAACATATTAAATATTTTTTGGCGCGTTCACACCCTAACGCGTAATCCAAATAAAGTGTCCCCAGTTATTTTGAGTTGTATAAAATATGACATAACGATTACCTGTTTTACGTTAACTGTGGACTCATCATATTCCAAGCGGTAGTAAATTATATTCCTATTGTATCTTTGATTTGTATTTATTTTATGATATGTTTCGGAAGAAGTGTAATTCCTCTTTTTTCAACCTTTTTACATTCAATTTTGAAACAGTTTGAAAAGAAGAAAAAAATATATTCAAATGTGAATGAATAGGAAGGGGGTATCTAAACCTTTCACGAACAAATGCTAGAATTGTATTTACATTCAAGTGAAATGAAAGTGCCCTTGACAAACTGCTTGTTGCAGAAACGAAAAATTAATTTTACGACTTTAAATTACAGTTTACCTTTCAATTACTGTTCAATTGATTCAGCCCTTATGAGCTTAACTATCAATACTCCTTGTACAGGCGAATCTCGTTGTATTACCAGTAATTGGCAGGAAATAGGCAGCGGCATCTCGAGAAGTCATATCCAATTAAGGCACTGTGGTGAGGGGGCGGAGGGGGAGGACGAAGGCCGAAGGCCAAGGTGGGTGAAGGGAGGCGGAGGATCACGACAATGCTTCGGTTGGGCAACGGGGGCTGAGCCCCAGGTGCTTCCAGGCAGCACGATCCATAGCTGGACCGATCTGGTGGAATGGTTCATGAATTTGTATGTGGTAGAAATTCGTGATGATTGTTAGCCAAGGGACCCCTCTGGAGACTTTGTAACAGTCAAATGTTGTTAGTACTTTATGGACTGGGACGGTGACGACGTCCTGTAATCCAGCTACTTGGAGGTCACGAATTGTGGATAGTTGTGACGGAAGGTCGGTGGACGTAGTGTTCTCCTGTGTGGATTAACGTCCGCACTATTGAAGACCATCCATATAATTAGACCAATTCGTAATTCAGAGGCCGTGGTTCGGATTCCACGTTAAACTGTAGGTCTCTTAGTTGCCATAGGCTGTTGGGCTATTAACAGTCCTGTCTAAGGAACATGTCAGCCTTAGTCAGTAACAAGACTACAAGATCGCGCCACAATTATCTTACACTCCATTCTCATTCATTCTTGGCTTAAAATACCTACCTTGTAGTATGGTCGCCATTTCAATAATCGAATCTAATCTAATCTAACCCTGGCTAATTCATAACGTAGTCCACTGGATACATTATTCGGAGTGGTAAGATAATTCATAAGATGACGTCTTTGTTCGGAAGTTGGGGAATTCGGCTTAGCACCTTAGATTTTTTTTAGAGTTCACTGGTTCGATTCTTGTGATGTCCAAGAAAATCTGAGTTTGAACCCTTTTCCCAAAAGCGTTTGTGTCTCATTTGTGAAATATGCTGATGCGGTTGAAAGCAAGATCAGCAATATTGTAAATTTAAAGAGAACCTGTAATAAAATGAGGATCAAAATATACACTTGGTTTTATGTCAGATTACTTCATTAGATAATGACCATATTATCAGTGTATACAGAATCTATTTCCATATTATTTTAAAACCTATGAACATAAAGAAAAAAACTTGTACTCCGTCCGGTCATGCTTTACTTCAATAACCTTGATTTTCAAAGAATTCTGTAACAAGACTGTAGTTTTGGCTAAACATTTATTTCTTGCCGTATATTCTAAAATAGTATATTTTATTTAAACGCTAATTTCGATAATGTCAAAATCACTACGGTATCTCAATAGAAATAGTCTTAAGGTTTATTTTCCTATTATTTTCTACAGCAACGACGTAGATTTTACTGAAGAGCCAGATTTGGCTATCTGAATCCCATAATAAACCTCTCCCTCGCCAGCAAAGGTAAGAGACCGAGCAGATGCGTGGGAAACGTTCGTCCGCGTGTTCAATTTCACTTTGTATTGGCATTATCAGTTTCGATCAGCTGATTATAACATCCTCAGCTCAGCTGTTTAGTGTCAGGGTTGCCAGTAGCTGCCCATTAATAATCCCGCACTTTCGCGCCAAGGTTGTAATTCCCGGTTATTAATTAATGACCGAGTAATGGGCTGTCCGTGTGTCGGTGATACGGCTTTGTATTACGGTCATTACTGGAGATTGCCTTATGATCCATACGGCCAGGTGATTTGCTTCTTTTTTGCTTTTTGTCACCTTTGTTATTTCCTCGAACACTAGAATTTCCATTCTTACCCAAATATTTTTTCATTTACGTATTGCGAGTAATTTTATACAATATCTCGCCTCAAATACCTCAAGGATAGCTCGAGGCGTCACACTAATTTATTTAAAAAATAAGACTATCACTCTTTTCCATAAGTGTTATTAGTATCTATAAATTAGTATACAAACAAGTATCAATAGTATATTGAAAATGTTTGTATTTAATATTAAATAAATTATGGTTTGTTACAGGTAATTTAACCGTTTCAAATTAAGCGAAAAGGTGTAAGTACTTCCCAAAATACAAAATGATTTTTTCTACGTTAGAACATTTATATTCTTTATAACACAAGGACCTAGTTAATATGATATGCTATCAATCTTTTTATACGCTTATTGGCGTATTATATTTATACCCTACTAGTCTATTACGTATAAACGTATTTATTAAACGAAATCGCAAGCAGCACGCTGGCGTGAGACGAATTACACAGAACTTATTATTCCCATCGTAGTAATCGAATAGTACTGAGTATGCAGGTTTGCTTAAATATGGGCTGTTTTACGTGGCAATGTGCTTATATTAAGGCCGTTCACTAAGTTACAACATTTTATTAAATTATGTCAATAACTAAGCGATTTATACCAATTAGTCTATTCTCTGTAAGAATCATAATGAATACGTAGTAGGTTTTCTGGCGTAAGAAACATTAAATTTGAGGGTTTTACGTTTTTTTTGTATATTGATAAAACCTAATTAGATGGACTTGAATACCATATTTTGGAAGAATATTTAAGTAAATAAGTGACGATAAAGTTAACTAGTGACTCAGGAAACTGAGGCCTGGGACGAGGATTATGGGGATAAAGTAAGAAGGAAAATGGAAAAGACACGGGGACCTAAACGAGAGTTGAATCTATACTTGTAAAAAGAGGAAAAGTTGTCCAAAGAACGGATTAATTATGAGTATAGAATAAGGGAAAATTAAGAGGAACTATAGCAGGAACTACTCAGGGAACTATACAAGGGATGAGGAAAATATGGATAAAATAAGAAAAAAAAACTGATACGATATTTAGAGGATGAAGAAACGAAATTGGAACGGTTAAACAATAGCTATCGACGGTGGCGACTTCCTGTAATCCAGCTACTTGGAGGTCACGAATTGTGGATAGTTGTGAGAGATGGTCGGTGGATGTAGTGTTCTCTTGTGTGGATTAACGTCCGCACTATTGAATACTACGTTAATCTGCAAAGACCATCCTTATAATTAGTCAAATTCGTAATTCAGAGGCCATGGTTCGGACTCCACGTTAAACTGTAGGGTTATTATATAGAAGTCTAGTTTTAGGAACATGTCAGCCTTAGTCAGTAACAAGACTACAAGATCGCGCCACAATCGTCCTACACTCAATCCTTATTTATACGAGTATTTGGCTTAAAATACCTACATTGTAGTATGGTTGTCATTTCAATGACGTAATCTAATTTATCTTAATGAGAGATTCCTAAATGAGGATATGTTGTCCGATGAACGAAGATAGCCAGAGAATCAAACAAAAGGATCAAGAACAATATTTAGACTTAGGGAACTTTAGCCAGGGACGATGAAAATATGGATAAAGTACGAAGAAACATAAACGATATTTACAGAATGAAGAAACAATGGAAAAGGAACGGGAACGGAGAAACATGAACCAGCGAGCTAAGGCGACCTTCACCCCTTCACCCCTGACACGACTGTCCGTCGCAGACACGTGGGAGCGTACGTACGCTTTGATCACAGGTCGGATTAAGTCTTCTGATTACAG
Organism: Nephotettix cincticeps; assembly: GCA_023375725.1. Lineage (NCBI taxonomy): Eukaryota > Metazoa > Arthropoda > Insecta > Hemiptera > Cicadellidae > Nephotettix > Nephotettix cincticeps. Next base: position 17,506,150 of record CM041788.1, on the reverse strand, counting down.
CCAAGGACTCTTGAGATAACAGGAGACGCTTTGGTATGGAAGGGGTTTGTTATGTTGTTATGTTGTCGTCTGATCTGACTGAACAGAAACGTAGTGGATAACAACTCTCAGTTGAGCATGGATGGTGGTTGGGGGTGGGGAGCATTGCCACACCAAGCCATATTGGTAAATATGTATACATTTATCGGTAATAGTTATTAAAAAATAAGCTTTGTCCAGCATACAAACTAAAATACAAATTATATTGAGTTAAAATAAAAAATGTTTTAGTGGAATAGTAAAGATTACGATCGCTGCCACTTCAATACTAACATCATAATTGTTACAGGCCCCTAAATCGGAGTTCACTTGAAGAAAAATGTGCTTACAATAACATAAAACTTCCTTTTTCTTGTATTTAATTAAAACCCCTTTAACAAGGGGATATTCCATACCCTAGACCCCCACGGATGTTATGCCTCCCCAAAAAATTACCTCTTACTCCGCCCATACAGTTTATATATGTTGTTATTGAATAGTTCTAAAACACCTTACGTTAATAAAATAAAATTAGGCTTTTATCTATAGGTACATTACTTGGAATTATCACACTTCAGGGGTTTTTTACCCCAGGAAAGCCGAAATAGCTTTATCTCAATTTGTGTCTGTCTTTCTGTTACACGAAACAATGTCGTATTCCAACTTTTGTTCGTAAATAATCAGGTGTTTCAATGTAGTTACTACTGCTGAAAGTAATGTTTTCCCGGCCTAGGCTGGTTAAGTCAGCTGGAGATTTTATCCACACTGGTGCCCTATTTAGTTACAATTTGTGACACTGGTAGCACTCAGCGCTAGCTGCTTTAAGAATACTGTCAGTGAATGTTGTAAAAAGTGAAATCAGCTGTAAAAACAATACTACTGTTGCCATTGTACCGGTACAGATGGAATCAAATGGGTAACTAAATTTCAGTTTGAAAAACTATATTACCTCATTAGTTATCTTAATAGGGTAATTCCGGGATGGATAGGCCCCCTTTTTTCATCTTCGGAGTAATTAATGATGCCAGCTCTCTTGAAAAATGTTGTAGTGTAGTGTTAGATAGTTCTATGATAATATAATGTTGCCCAGTTGATACTTACAAGCATTTCCTAGAAAATAAGGAAAGTTTAAAAATAAGAAGTTGTCTATTTATCCTACATTGTCAGGGTTAGATGGACCACCATAGGTGGGAAATGTATAACGACATTAATGGATTGTAAAATAAAGTAAATAAGGAAATATAGAAATTTTCCGTCATTTAAATGACAGCTCTATCTATTCCAAAAAGTCGGTACAACTATCACAAAATCTACCGGTCCATCTATTCCAAACATCAGGGATAGATGGACCATTTTGCTACCATTTTTCGCTCGCTATGTTCAGCACCGGCACACTAGCCTAAGAAAACAACAAGAAACAAGACACACCCTACATAACACTTAACAACTGACGCCCGTTAGTTCCTGCGGCTAGATTCAGAACTACTTAGCCGGTCCATCCACCCCAATGATTAAAGTGTAATGAATAATATCGTTCATAAATTGGATTAATAGTTATTTCGTGCCTTGATCGAAGTCCGTAAATTCGATTGTGGTCTGGAAACAACTCATTCTATCCTTGTAATGAAATGTGCTATTTTCTGTTGTCACGTTTCTGACTAAAAATGTTTGTATATACTTCCCTGTGGGAAATAGGTTAGATAATGGATACGACTAAACGGAATGTTTTCGGTTCCCCTAAACAGCTGTTCTCATAACAAAATGACGTCACTAACCATATGACGTCAAAGTTTCAAATTTGGGTCGCACAAATTGCCAACACACCCTTCTCCCTCCCAGAGCTAAGATATATCCATGTCAAAAACCAATTCTATATTTTTATCGATAAGTTGAAATAATTTGCTCGAAGAATCCTAAGCTCACACGATGGATAGTGCTATGTCACACAGGTAAGAGGATAATTGAGTTTCCATTTCTCTAAGGAGAACGTGACTCGTGGCTCATGCATAACACATAGTCATGAGTCACCGGTGTATGCGTGTAGAGCTCCCGTTATGAGCTGGTCCCTCGTGTGTTGTACACGGCTACAGGGTGAGCCACAACGTGGTCAACCACGTTACCTGTACTGTACATGCAGCTCACGTGCACACCTTACATAGACACGATGATTTTACGATAGGATACCTGGTATAAACATTATCTCACGTAAATTTCAGCTTTCAATAATTTTCAGAATTTCATAGAACTTGCATTATTCTCATCATAGCACTGAGTATGCAGGTTTGCTGCAATAATGGTTGCTTTACATGGGAATGTACTTACATGAAGGCTGTTGACTAAGTAAAATCACATTAAACGTGTTGTCAATTTATCGATAGTACCGAAAGCGATAATTATTATTGACAATCAATTGATTGTCCACGTGTATTCCCATTAACTTTGGATTGTATTGATTTTCGTTGACTCTGAAGGCTTACCAAAATGTACTCAAATAAGGGTTTAAGTCTATTTTGTCGTATTCGTGGTGTACATAATACTGGTTTGTGTTTCTTGTTATTCTTTTTATTTTTTTATCTCAAACCAGATATGTAAATATTTTAATTTTTAAAAATCAACCTAATCAACCAAAACCGTTTTACTTTTTTAAATTTGCCTTGACAAGTGTGTTCACAGCAGCTTACCGTTTTAAACCTTTACAGAAAAAATCCACGGCGATCGTTCAATCGACATGTCTATTGCACATGGTTATACTTTAACCACTGGCACAGAATTATGTTCATGCAATATAACAAAATTTATAAAATATTTCTCAGTAATTGTAATTAACTAATGATTGACAATGAAGTCAGCCTTACTTACGAAATATTTCCTATAATCCCAATAAGAGGAATGTCACGTTTGTGACAGTATTATGGGTTATAAGAAAGTCGTAAAAATATGTTTGAGCTGTCGAATTAAAGGTAAAGTATAGGGAAATAAGGGGGAACTAGGGTTTTTTGGGGAATTGCATTACTATTTTTATTTAATTCTTCAGAAAAATATGATTATCACATATTTACTCGTATATATATATATATATATATATATATATATATATATACAATTAGTAAGTAATAATACTCTTTATGATACAAAAATAACAAAATATAAAATGTAATTCCATAGGTAACTTTACCGTTAATTTTACACCTCGAACATATTTTACGGCTATCGAATGGTATCACTAAATTAACATTGTTCTAAAAATGAATTGAAACCATAATCCAAGATGGCGGAAGTAGCAGATGCTCATAAATCGTAAGCTTTATGTCTTCTGTAAATTTAGTGAAAACGACTTGGTATAAAGTAAAGGTAATTGGATTACCGGATATTCCACACTTTTTAAAGAAAACCGATCGACTTACAAAATCAAAAAACATTAATTTAGTGACGAATGAAGTATTGAAATTATTTGTATTTTTCGTGCAATTATTATTAACGCTTTTATTGCAAAAATGGGTACTCTATAAAATTTTAGGCAATTTTCAAGACACTTTTCCTTATATGCCAAAATGCTGTAAATGGGTTTCTCATTATAAAGCAATGATGTATTGAACTCGATAATTAATTATGAGTTCATACCCAGCTGATAGCCACCAAGGTCAGACCAGTTTTTGTTCCATGATAGCATGTTGGTGTTAAGTGACTCGTTTTCTCCCAATATATCGATATATCGACTCCCTCGCCTTCCTTGACCTCGATAACTGCCCCTTAACGATTTTTTACCAGATTATAAGTAAAGATCAGAATAAAACCTGACATTTTCTAGGTTTTGTGTGGTAATTACAAGGTGTCATGGTGTTCTAATATATTTTTAAACTTAAAGTTCATCGTATTTAATAAACCACAAAATTCAACACACTCCATGCAAACTGAAACCTTTTTTCTGGATGCTGTACTCTGAGGCGGTGTAAAATAGAAGGAAATAACTCATATATATTCAGGATTTAAAATTTTCACCATCGTGATTTTTTTGGAATTTAATTAGAGATTCACGCCGAACCGTTTCGAACGTGGTTTGTTTGGATGAAAAATAAGAACTAGGCCATATTTTCAGAGTTTCATTTAATGTTAAAATAATTAGTTTTGTTATATTAACCATTATTTTGCGAAAAAAGTGACTGGGACCGTGACGAGTTTTTAAATCCAGCCACTTCGAGGTCATGAATTGTGGATTGTTATGAGTGATGGTCGGTCGATTTGATATTATCTGGTGTGAATTAACCTTTTTACTATTAAACACTACGTTTATTTGTAAAAACATCGTAATTATTAGACCAGCTCGTAATTAAGAGGCAAAATTGAGATTCGGATTCTACGTTCAACCCAAGGTTTCATTCATCCCATTGTCTGTTGGGCTATCAATTAACAGTCATGTCTAAGGAACTAGTCGATAATAAGACTACAAGATCACGCCACACTCTTTTCACATTTACCCTTGGCTTTAAATAACTACCTTGGTAGGTTGCCAGTTAAAAATTATTTAAAATAGTATACCATAGGAACGTAAAACACTCTGTAGTGTAAAACAGACCCATTCAGGTAGTTTATGTGATGCTTCGTCTTAATTTAAACTAATACAACAATAATTAACAATCAAACAACAAATTTTTTTGACCTTGTGCTGTCTTATTATCGATATCCTCTTCCACCTTCGTCCGATGAACATTCGCGCAAGGATTGAACCACCATGTCGTAGGCCGAATCAAATAACATTCTTCAGCTATTAGCTTCCAATATTTAATCACATCTTAAACCCTATTAATGTAATTAAAAAAGTTTAACGTAAAGTTTAAATATTGTGAAATCTATTTTCCTCTCTATTAAGGTCACTATAGAACGATTACTGATGACCAACTATCCTGCTGAATTGTTAACCTGACCAAGAAGGTATTTTAAGCCATGTATGAATGAGAAATGAGTGTAAGATAAGTGTAGCGCGATCTTATTGTCTAGTTACTGACATGTTCCTTAGCAAAAACTGTTAATTGATAGCCCACCAGAAAATGACAACTATAGGACGTACAGTTTAATGTGGAATCTGAGCCAGGATTTTTCCTGTGGATTACGAACTATTATAATTTTGAGGATGGTCCCTGCGGATGAACGTAGTATTTACGTCTGTCAAAACTATTTTGACAGACGTTTATCTCCACAAGAGAATATCACATCCACCGACCATTGCTCATAACTATCCATAACTTACAACTTACAATAGCTGGATTGTAGAACGCCGTACTTAAGACTCTAGTGTACTTTTTAACGAAACAATTTTTTTTCGTTTTCAATTTTTGTCAACTTTTTGGGTAGCTCCGGGGTAACTTGCCCACCTCATAATCCACAAGGGTCGTTGGTTCGATGCTGGACACTTCTGTCACTTCTAATTGGTCTATTACCTATTTACCTATCCAGCAACAGGTTACATCAGACTAGGTCAGACTAGTCGTAAAATGCCTTCAAACAGGTTGGCCTATTAGCAGTTCACGCACCTTTTGATTTGAATCCATCTACTATATTAAGTCTCAAAACATCCAACCGACATTTAAAACCATAAATATAACGCCCATAAAATAGATGTTCATGCAATTCAACACAGGTTGACTGTCTGTCGACATAAACCCACCGATATCGGGTTGAAATTGTTTGAGGCCCTGCTAGAAAGATTACAAAACATTCAAAATTTTGAAAAGTTTGAATTGGAGGTAAAAAGTTATCTAATAGAGTCCAGTTTTTGTGATCTTGAGACCTATATAGGTAGTTGAATTTTTAATCTTTGCTAGTATAAGTATTACCTGACATGTCCAAATACCCGTCTCATCGTGCATCGTGTATGTACATAGTAAAATGTGCTAGATTTGTTACTGATCCTTACCAAAACGTAAAATCCAATGGCGTTGATCGATGCAAAATTAAAAAGACTGTATCTTTATAAATACTAGCCTTGTATACACACCTGTTGAATTTTCACAGTACTCCTACGATTTCCGCCTTCCCAAAGCCCACATACAGCATTTCCAGATCACACATTTCACAACCGTGTCAGATATTATCTGGATATTTACAGGGGCCCCGGTAATCAGTCACGGGGGCAGGGGCCGGTTTGGCCGACCGGCGAGTGACTGTTTTGGTAGGTATGTGACCGGCACCTGCCCCCCTTGCCCCCCTACTAAAACTGGAGCAGGGACGGTCACTTTCCTTTTCGGTCAACTTGCTCTGCTAGTTCACCGTTGTCTCCGCTGTGCCGCGCCACCGTACAGTGTTTGGAGTTTTATTAATTTTTATGCCTCAGACTTTTATATATTGGTAGCGGCTTATTGGGTTGTAAGATGGTAAGAATAAGGTTCATTCTAAAAACGTCACTGGCCATACAACTTCAAATGATTTTCGGTATCCTTAGTATCAATTATCAATTATTATCGAGTCCTTAGTAGACTCTTAACTCTTCCATCAGTACTATAAGAACAACTTGATGGTCATGAAAAGCTGGCTAATTTATCAAATTAAATGCAAAGTGCTTTAATTTGCAAAAATGTTACTTGTAAATTAATTATCAGGTATAATTTCGTGATAATTATATTGTACCAGAAAATAAAAACTACTCCGACTCCTTTGCCATCTTTATTAGATGGCAAACTATCGTGTACCAAATAAGCTATACCCTTATAATTAAGTTCAGACATTTATTCAGAAAAATAACGAACGAAACTTTTTTTAATGCAAAATAAATAATTGTTCATTATTACGTATATGAAAATGGGTCATATATCTTCGTGTGAAAATATAATTAAACATTTCTGTTTAACTACTAATAATTTAATTTAACACCTTTTATGACTAGCCTGTAAAAAATGTAATGATTTTTTAAACTTATCACAAAAAGCTTTTTTATGCTTTTCACTAATCTATTTGGAGGTCACGAATTGTGGATAGTTATGAGAGATGGTCGGTGGATGTGGTGTTCTCTTGTGTGGATTAACGTCCGCACTATTGAATACTACGTTAATCCGCAAAGACCATCCTCATAATTAGGCCAATTCGTAATTCAGAGGCCGTGGCTCGGATTCCACGTTAAACTGTAGGTCCATTAGTTGCCGTCGGCTGTTGGGCTATCAACAGTCCTGTCTAAGGAAGATATCAGCCTTAGTCAGTAACAAGACTAAAAGATTGTGCCACATTCATCTTACACTCAATCCTCATTCATACTAGGCTTAAAATACCTACCTTGTGGTATGGTTGCCTTTTCAATAATCTAATCTGAGTAAAAAGTCCCATACCATTAATCTTTACCACGACTATAGTAATTGGTTTTACCACCCTAATATACCCTCAATGTGATGATGGCTTTTCATGTAATCTATCAACTATCAGAGAATTATCACCTTTTAATACCCTCATTAACAGTTTCTTGAAGCTAACATTTTCTTGTAAAGGAACAGAAAAAATGTAATTGTTTGAGTTATTCAGGAAAACTTAAAAAACTGCGAAAAACAGTACTTCAACGAAAAATTGCAAATAGATATTTGCAAGCACAGCTCTTAGAATAAACTTTAAGTAAAAGTCTTCAATATATCATCTATTAGAAGAATTTTTAATTTTGTGACATCATTATTGACCACTCGATACTTGTGAAAAATGGTGGAGGTGTCAAATTAAAGGTTAAGTAATGAACTAGAGAGTTGTATTTTCCATTTTTTCTATCATAAAAACGATAATTACCTTTTCCTCAAATTCGTTTGAGTCTCATACGTGAATGTATTAAGGACATAACTGAATTACTTGGGTTATTTATTTGCATGGAAACAAATCAATCGATCCAATGCAGTTATATTTACTTAACAAAATTGAAAGGGACCTGGTAGAAATTTCCGGATTTTTTTCTACTTTGTAAAGCGTAATTATACGAAAACTTAGACATACAATACATGATAGTTTTGTAAAATAATATAGTTTTATATGAGAATATTCGTTTAAACCCCTACTTGTGCAAATCAGCTGAATTGACAATCCGTGCTTTTATTGTTTCCCCGAAAACTCACTTTTAAAACTTTTGACTATCTTTTCTCAGGTGCTATATAGATGAATTTGAGATTATCATTTTTTTGCTTTAATACATTAGCTCTTTTATAATTATTTTAGAGTATATAATGCTTTATATTTGTCATTTTTTGTATGTGATATTAATCACTTAAGGCTAGTATAAAATCGCTAATTGGCCAATGTTTTTTTTTTTGTCAATCCTTTTTTGTATGTTCGTTGTTTTCTACGAACAAAATAATTGTTTAAAAATCTTTTTGATGGTTTCTAGGGAAACATAATAGATGTATTTGTTTTACAAACTGTCATTGTAGAATTTTCATTTTTTGTTTTTTTAAGATAAACTGTATGCTTTTATCAAATTGATCAAAATTTGTGTGAGTAAATAATAGGTACAGAAATGTTAATCGTTTGTTATAAAAAACAATAAGCTCTGTGTTTGGGTAATGTATGAACTCACGTCCATACAGACTTATAATTCTTATATGTAATCAATCATCCTTAAATCATTTTGCGTATATTGAGTTTTTTTTATACTTTTATTGACAGTTTTAAATGTTCTTAACATAGCTTATTAACCTACTCAATCAATTTTCTAGATAGTTTGCTTATGATTGAACCCTTTACTGACCTAGAAGGTGTACAGAACAATGTTCAACCCCCCAGTTCCTATTACAACCAATCCAACCCTCTCCGGTGACCCGACGTCACCCCCGTTTAACCCCAATCAACCGGTCACTACCACCACGCACCCACGCGGCCGGTGTCGCAACTACGGCCAGTTTCCCATTAGAATTACAATATCGGGACTGGCTGGTTACGTCATCCCCCCCGGCGTCCCTTGCTCCACACTGCTCCACTTCCCTCATAATTACACATCGCCAATTACCTGGTCCCGTTTATGTCCGTTACAATTAACAAAAAATTATATCGGGTGTGTAGACTCACACAAGGGTGTATACTGGGTCCGATTCTGTTCCTTTATTTCCAATTCGGGATCTATGACGTGATTTTGACGTTTCTATCTATCTTTGACGTAAGCTTTGGATTACGTTTCTAGATTCGAGAGCCTGCAGTACCTATGCGGTCTTAGGTTTTAGTCCCAAATCTAATTTTCTGATTAAATTTTCCACTTTTTGAAAAATTGTTTTTTCTATCGTAAAAAGATAATTACATGTTAGTTATTTTACAACTATCGTGTAACCAGTAACGCTCAAAAATTGGCATTGTTCTTATTGGGCTACAATAAAATACTTTACAACTCCTACAGACTCTAAAGGGAAATGATCTCAAAAAATAAGGTAATCATCATGTAATCAAAAAGATAATAATTTTGAAGAATATGAGTGTTAAATGGTAAAGATTTGCTTATATGGTTCATGTTATTTCTTTGGAAAATGGTGGCAGTCATAGCTAAATGGGTAGAGTACTGGCCTACTACCCAAAAGTCCCGAGTACGATTCCCGGTCATGACACATACATTTTCTATCTCAAACAGACAACGATCTTCGGAAGGCACGTTGAGCCATTTGTCCCGGCAACATAAATAGTCGTTAGATCACGCTAGAGGCACTAGTGTGGCCTGAAAACTCTGGAACTAGCCCCTGGGCAGAAGGTTACACAAAAATTACTCTTTTGGAAAATATACTATTCTTACTTTAAAGTAACTTGTAACTTGTGACTACTCGTTAACTATGGAGAGTTTAAAATGCTATTTTGATCACACGTGACCATATTTAAGTCTTTCAACCAGCTGTTCTTCCTCTAAAAGAAACATTTCAGAGTACATGGTGTTATTGAGTTGTCAACAGTCCTTATACTACAGTTCGTCCGTCACTTTACCGTCGTGTTATGTCACACCTGTGCTTTAGCGGGTTTACTGCCAGAGATTCTGGCTCTGGCCACCATTAACCAATTAAATTACGTATGGTGATTTTAACGCGGTATTCCATTGTTATGGCGGTTAACTATCTAGTGACTGTACACAGCGAGTCATTCTGGTCCCTTCTTCGGCCAACTATGACTTCCTTCTCGTTTATTTAGCCTATTCCGTACCTATTTGTCGTTTGTCACTTACCCAAGAATCGATAGTTGCAGTCCTATGAGTGTTTTATTACGGTTGGAGCGGTAATAAAATAAACTGCTACCGACTTGGTAACAGTTTTACAGTTTGCGTGTTCACAGTAACTACTGTTGTTACGTGTGCTAACACCTCTGTTGTTTTATAGGACGGTAACTGAATTTAAGTAGATGTCGTTTTCTTTGAACACAAACAGAGTTTTATGGTAAATAAACTAAATAAATAAGTGCATGTTTGGTAAACAGTTACGTAATATTACAAACGTGAACACTAAATGACAACCGTTTGTAAAGTTTCCTTTTTCGATATCCTCATTTACACTAATATGCTTATTTTGCTAATATATGTTGTATAATATGTGGAACATTGTTTAATATGCTTAATATTCAGTAAACATTGGGGCATCTCATTAAGTTTTTGTTCAGGTGTGTGTCTTAGTTATGAATAAAACTAACAATTAAGTTTACAAATGTTAATACAAATTGAATGTTAGTCCCTGAAGGAAAATATAAAGTTTAGTTATTAATACAGCCTAGGTTTTAAGCCCTTGATTCTTAAAACGAATTTCCAGTTTTTGCTCGCGGTAACGCCATCATCTCTCTATATAAACTTATACTGCACTATTCCTTGAGTCAAGACAAATAAATTACAATATGAACACGTCTCTTCCGTGTCTAGTTGGCCGTTTATGACTACTGTATTTTTAATTTTTACAATTACTCATATCTGGTTATGACATGATTTAGGAAGATAATTAAGCAATAAAATATTAGCCTTACATTTGCACCATGTTAGAAGTTATTTGTTGTAAACTAGAACCATGTGCAAAGCGCTTAAAGTAAACACATCACAGCACGTATACCCAAGTGGAATATTGTTTAGCCACAATGTAGAGGAGAATCGTAAGGTTTTAAATAGCAGGAATTTCTGGACATTCTACCTAATGCTTGATGAAATTAGAATTCCCAAAACACGTCCAGATTCGGACTTGGGCTGTAATCTCCTAATAGAACTTCCAAACTTAATACTCAATGTTTCAATACTCTGACGGTTTCATGGGACTTTCTAATGTTAACGTGTATATAACTATAACCGGCGAGTCTTCAGGAATTTGTAGGACATAGGGGTTGTAAAAGTAGTCCATTTTCTTTTGACCATGCTGAACTCCCAGTTCAGCACCGTCAAGATGACAAAAAGTAACTAAATTGATCTACATATATCAAGGGACTTTCTAAAACTGTGTCAGCTTCTTTTAATATTATTTATATTGTTATTGCGAACATTTTCCATCACGAGTAGTGAAACAAAGTTTCACGACTTTTCGGGATCTAGAGTAGTCCATATTTTGGAATAATAGATGGTATAATATCGAAAACAAACATTTACGAACAACAAAAAATACAAACCAAGATGTTAACCACAAAATAAATATGAACGTCCACACGTCACAAAGGCTTAAGAAGCATAGTGATTCTTGAATTCTTAGACAAAAATGCGGTCTGAATTATGTACTGATCTTGTCATCGTCTAGTATGTTCGAGCTCACCTGAAGACGGTAGAGATCCCAGATTCCGAAACGTCGTGAAACTTTGTTTTACTAATTGTGATGGAAAATATCCCTAATGAGTCTTCAAAAGATCCCAATTCCAACCCCTGAAGCAGTATTAACCTAAAGATAAGTTTACGGCTCGAATTTACGATTAACTGATAGGTAGACATAATGGGTTGGGCAAATAGTCAATTTCGGGTGACCTTGGCGGTCGAGTAAACATGTGGGGTCGTGAATGTGGTCCAAGGCCCCCCTCGACAAGTGTCCCCGCCGGACAATGGTCCTCGTGAATGCATCAGCTGTTCGCTACTTACCTCTCGTTACTTAGTGTACCGCGTCGTCTGCAAAGATGAAGTAACTATGACGTAAGTGCAAGCGACTCTTCTGTAAAAATGTATGACACACTCGTATAAAATAATATAGTCGTAAACCGTACGAGCGTTTAAAAACTTATGGGACAGAACGCTCTAGTTTATGGTTTCTTCGGGAAGACATTGACATTTCACAATGTAGGTTTGTTGAACGATGGTAAAATCTTTGGGTTGCCACATATACCCATTATTGTGGTCGTACACAAATTTTAAAGCCATTTTTACTTCTGTTAATCTTTTACAAGTACAGTTGCTAGTTTTTAATTATACTGCGCAGATCGTTACAAAATCTTTAACATTCTTACTTACTTATACTCTTTCCATATTTTATTCTAATAAAGGATAAGTAGACTAAAACCTCCAATATATTTTATTGTATACGAACCGTGTTTTCTTTGTTTAAAATTCGTTGTTTTTGAAGGTTGATGTTTCGGCATCTGGGACCTGAAGCCTGAAGACATTTTGATTTCAGGTCCCAAAACGCAGTAACACTTTGTTTTACCAATCGAAGGCCTACTGTATACTGTTGTGTAATTTCATTGACTTTGAGATATGCGTGAAACCTCAAATAATTTAATTCTTGTTTCATCAAACCTACCTTATCATTACTGTTTCTATTTTTGGAGGGAAAATACAGTATATAAAGTAGATTGACATCACGCATAAACTAAAGTTGCATCAAAATAGTTTTAATTAATTGTTAGTAGGGTTCTTCTGGCAAGGGTATTTTATTTAAGGCAACAAATTATATCATTAACTATCAGAATGCATTGCAGAACATTGATACTTACTAAAAACTAAACTATGTATTCGTAACATGTAGTCCTGAAGTTACCAAAGAACCTTAATTAATTAAGAATAATACTAACTCTTACTTAATTTCCCATATGATTCTGATATTTTGGACTTTCTTTATGTGGTTTAATGAACTTAAAAAGGAATACAACGCTAAATACTGGTGAATTAGTAAATCTGAAATAAAGGAGACGCGCATGGAGTGCAGGATGGTTCTTGGAGACTTTAACGACAGGTTGAACAGGTAACACAGACAGTGTTAACGATGCGACGATAACGACGCGGTGAAAGGACGCTCGTAACTCTAATAATTGATTGGAATCAATCCGCGAACGTCCGAGTCAGAACTGGTCCACTATCTTCTTCCCTGCCGCATCCTTTGATCAGCTGTTCTTGTGTAGCCGTTAGGATCGGCTGATCGTGACGTCATCCTGCCGACCTGCTCAGCTGATTGTACGGATGTCCTGTCGACATTTTCAGCTGATCATACGTATGTTCTGCAGTTAGAACATGTGTTTGGAGGTCTGAAACGTAAAAAAGTGTCATGGTAAATAAAGGATAATCAACGAATCCATTATTACACACCATCAACTACTTGGACATTCCTATCTTTTCATCATGAGATCAAATGATCAATGAAAGATCATGACATAAGAGACAGTGAGTTAAATTATCTCTTACAAACATTACATTTGAAACATTTACAAAAAGGATAGCAGTACGAAAAAGATGTAATAAAAGTATATTTCGAGTTGATGATTAAACATACGGGAGGATCGATGGAAAAGAATACTAAAAAGTATGGCTCGAAATTTGTGGAACGTGAGAGAATCAAGTACGAAAAAACATACTCACACTGGTAAAAAAATCATTAATCTAAAGAACGAATCATTTTTTACTTAATCTTTTTTTCTCTAGTGACTTCCAGTTTATGTGGGAATTGACAAACAGCTGTTTTCCTTATTTTCAATATGTAAAGAGGGCAAGGACACGAGTGTTTTTCTTAATTTGAATTAAATTAGAATACACAAATAACTTGAATATTTTAAAATAGAGGTTAACGAAAAATCGGCGTAATTTGGCTATAAATCAGGACAAAGACAGAAAAATTCACCATTGAGGGTTAACATACTAATAACGTATGTAAATGTTAGTTTACAAAACTGACTTGAAGTTATACGAGTATTATTCTTCACAAAAACTACTTTATAAATGCTTTAATTTATAACTAAAATTCCTACCTTAGTAAACATATATGATATATTGGAAGTGTAGAAAATAGGATTATTGACTGTACAAAATCTGCTATAAAAACTGGCTTATATGGTCAAATTTTGTAATTCAGAGTTTACATTTCATAAATAAATAAATAAGAACATTACAGTCGTTATTTTATCGCAGTAATATGTATAAATATACAAAGTCAACATTTTAAACTTAACTTACATTTTTAACCTTCCGTTTGTTCATTTTGTTATATCATAAAATCACTAAGTACCTACATATTCCTCATGTTTATTGTGTTTATTTCATATAACATTAGTTTTTGGTAGTAAAAAAATGCAAGTGTACAATTCGATTTAAAAAGCATTGAAAGAAAACTTAGTTCTGGAGGTAGTTTATTAAACATGTTTAAACCTAACACTTCATAACTATTAAATAGTTAATTATCTATTATCGAATTCATTAAATCTTAATGAATTCAATAATATGAGAAATAAGACATTAATTTGTGACCTTGTCCAATGTAGTAGTTATGCACGTATTTCTTTAAGGAATGACGTAATAAATTCCTTTTGTATATATAACAAAACGTTATAAAATAATATTAAGTCGAGATGGCACACAGTTCACTGGCGTTAGTAGAGCAAATTTAATATAACTTAAATTATTCCCATCACAATAATCAAGTAGTACTAAGTATGCAGGTTTGCTGCAACAAGGGTTGTTTTACAAGGTAATGTGCTTATGTTAAGGTTGACCACTAAGTAAAAAAACACAAAACATACAAAATGTTATCAAAGTATGTCAATAACTAAGCGAGTTACCAAAATTGATATATTTTCCGTATTAATTGCAATGACTACGTAGGTTTGCTGCCGTAAGAAACAGTCAATTTGGGGTTTTATGAATATATTGGTAAAACTCAGCTAGATGGACTCTCATACCAAATTTTGGAAGAATGTTTAAGTAAATAGGTGAATTTTTAATTCTTAGCTATCTTCCATAATATTGCCATTAGACTATTTTGAATATGTCAAAATCCGATTTACCTAAAGTCCTGATTAAATATATACTAAAGTGAGTGTTTTTGCTGAATAAATAGGAAAATTAGATTTTTTCAAAAACTATGCATAAATAAATTAAAACCCCATTGTCAAGGTAAACCCCCACCCAAAGTATAGTTAATATAGTGCGATTGCGTTGTCAAAGAACTTGTCGAGGATATTACAGAAAGGGACGACTCCACTGAATTTTATAATAATCAGATAATAATTGCAGCCGTTATTGTGACACATATTATGTAAAATTTTGAATGACCTCTTAAAATGTATTCAGAGGATTGATTTATGAACTCTTACATGGTCCCAGGTTTAACTGTCACCCTGTGGGTCATGTGAATAGCTCACTTTTCCATAGGTGTTGCGCTAATTAACTATGGCTAGACAACCTAGCTTGACATAAAGTCGTGTACAATGGTCTAATTGTTAAGCATTGCTTATTAGCCTAGCAATTGTAATATCAGAATAATATGTAGCACATAAGCATTACTCCCAAGAAGTAATATACCATATGAAATAATACCTTATTGTACTGTAGCAATCAGTTTTTTGGCCTCACTTCGACTGTTAAATGGCCGTAATTACTTTTCAAAGTGTCACTGTGTTATTGGGTTCGGTATTTTCAATGTTCATAAAATTTACCTCGATACGATCGCCTTCGTCCAACCAGGTCAAGGCTCGAACGAGCTACCCACAGCCCCGGGGAGCCCCGCCTAGCCTCTTGGCCAACTTCTCACACCCAGGTTTAAACGAGTTTTTAAATAATACACGGTTTCATTTTATAGACATTTCTCAACACTAGATTTATTTGCATTCGTTGACAGTAATGAATTACCTTTATTTTTTACTTTCGTAGAATAATTTGATTAGGTCTACGAAAATTAGGCCACTATTGTGCCAATATTTGTATATATAATGATTCTTATCTGCTAGTTATTGTATTATATTATTGTACTATATTTTTTGTAGCATATTTGAAAAATTGTGTCACATTGAAAATGTTTTTTATTTAGTTTAAAGATAGAATACAAGAATTTTAAACATGTAGAAGGCTAGACCTATGCTAAGTTTGTAGATATGTTTTCACATAAGTATTATGTTGATATATCATATATTATATTATGTTTATTGCCAAAACCAGCAAATTTTTACCATAATTTGTATGGTTATACCTATAATCAACGTAAGCTGTTTTCTATACTTTGAATGTTGTACTATTTTAATCATTACGTACTTCAAAGATTTATCAATTTTAGTCTAATAATAAATGGCTAGGGTTTCCTCAAAAATTAAATAGATACCATTTTGTAATTTTCCCAATATATAATATGATAAAATAATCTGAACTAAAAACTGAATAATTGTTTAGAGCATAAAGATATGATTAAAATGAAATCATATTTAAAATTATTGTTCTAAGCATTTAAGTCTAAGTTGAATCAAAATTACAATTGATAAATAAGTAAAACGTTTTATACTTATTGATGAGTGTTCTAACATGTTCCTTTTATACTACAGTACTAAAATTGTATTTTGTGGCTAAAAGTTCACATATTTTAAACCTTATGTTTGGGGAATTTCAAAAATATTAAACGTAGTTTACAAAAAAACTGGTCAGTTGGTTTAATGTTTACATTATTCGCTCTAGAATCTTAAGTTCATAAAATTATTTATTATTTAGATAAATGGTATGGAAGAGTCAACGATTTAATTTATTGCTCGAAAAAGATTATTTTAAATATTTATGCATTTAAACTTGTACTCCACATAATATGTACTTATTGCGGTTTTAAATCGGAACTTAATAGAAATATGTATTTCATATTCATAAAATTTTATCAACGTTTTCTTGTTTAAAAAATAACATACTTTAAATTGATTATAAAAGTTTAATATTTCAATGTCTTTTTGTAGAGTAAAAGTGCAGTATTGAATTTAACATAAAAATAATTTTTACGTCTGTCATAAGCCAACTTAGTGAGCAAAAGTAAACTATATTATTTCTACTTTATACTTAAGGTATGAGTAGCCTAAACATAAATATAATATGAGAATGGTTTGTTTATTTCAAAAAAGAATCATAAGACGTTCGTAGTGATTTCAACCTGTAGCGGCATGATTGGAAGAAGACACGCGCACCGCCGCAGCTGGGAGGCGACTGCGACTGCGCAGACGCTATGCGAGGGCAGCTGCGCGCATGCGCGGGAAGTAGTTCAGTGTCAGCGCAGGGCGGGGCTCTGTTGCGCAACGGCGAAAGTTGTCGTCTGCGCGGCGTCGCAGTACACTGCCCCAGTTGCCAGCTAATGGTGTGCCACTGACGCAATACTGGGTCGACTTGCGCAACCGGCGACTTCCTGTATGCGCGGGGGTGCATCTGTCACCACCCTAGGGATGAGCATTGTTGCTAGATGCTTTCCTTTCGATGTTTTTGCTAATAATGTTCATCGTACATCGATGTTTTTCAGAATTTTGCTGTATTTTTTTATAATCATATTTCTACGTATGACAGGAAAATTTTAGTTTTTTTACCAAGTTTTTAAAGATGACCCCTACTCTAAAAAAAATTTTGTTAGTGCACCACTAAAGGGGAGATTCTTGTAGTACCCAATTGTAGTGTGCACTGGCGCTCGGTAAGGGAGTAAACTGTGTACTACTGCACTGTGTTCCCGTGTTTCTCTGTCTTTTCTGACATTTCAGTCGCTTTCGCAACATAATAACATAACCTAAGTTGCTATGTTATATTTTTTGATAAAGTTTGATTTAATTTTGTTCTTGTAAAATTGTAGTTTTCCTAACCTTTTATATGAAACAGCGGAATTTTTAATTAAACCTTTATGTTTAGATCCGATGACCTTTACTAAAAAATTACGTATTATCCATGAAAACATATGTATTTATAGGTTGATTTTTTCTACATATCGATGTTATGGTTTTAATGTTAACATCAACGTTTTTCTATCAATGCCCATCCCTACACTACCCCTGTCTCTCGCACACCCCCGCTGTGCCGTATACCCCGTAGGTCGCGTAATACACGTACCCTCGCACCAGAGTGCGCGCGGATCGCAGGGTCGTTCAACTGGGCGGAACTTTGACTTGTCATATTTTACGGTGCTCTAATTTGCCAGCTACAGCTGCCTTACAAGGAGTTTGCCGGCGCGTTAGCCAATCGGGTTTGAAAATTAATGTGTATTGAGAAATCGCAATTGTACATATTTGGTGCTGTTGCACTCCGCGTTCTGACTTTGGAGAAAAGTAATTCGAGATATTTTAATTGCCCTTTGGGATTTAAATATTTTTAAGCCTTACCGCAAGTAGATCAAGATTATAAAAAAACTAATTACGTTACAATATTTCAATAAACTACAAAATCGTTCTAACAATTTTACCCTTTTGACAGATGAGGTAGTTAAAATATGTACTACTTTAAAGACACCGTTCATTATTATTTAACTATTATTAAATAAATGCTGGAAATCACTTGGTTCAAAAGTATACGACACTTGGTGAAGCATGTTCTCCAAAATAAAATAACTTTATTCACTTTTCTGTAGGAAATAGGTTAGATCATAGATATGTATAAAGGGAAAGTTTTAAATTCATTTAAACAGCTGTTCATATAAAAATATTTATATGGTGATATCATTTGGATACCAACCAAATGATATCACTGTTTTAATTGCAATTGCCCCCCCCCCAAACTAAGACATATCCATGTCATGGATTCATGTATTAGATGCTCAAAACCAGCTGTTTGATGTTAAGATTAATTACTATAAAAAATTACAAAAGTGTAGTTTCATGCTAAAGAAGATATTGGTAAAGACATTAATAACTTAGTGATGTTTTAAAATGATCAAAATTCTGAAAACTTAATACGGTATATTACATCTGATTAGGTTATGGGATTTTCTTTACCTTCCATGCCAATCAAGCTAAA
Organism: Nephotettix cincticeps; assembly: GCA_023375725.1. Classification (NCBI taxonomy): domain Eukaryota; kingdom Metazoa; phylum Arthropoda; class Insecta; order Hemiptera; family Cicadellidae; genus Nephotettix; species Nephotettix cincticeps. Next base: position 17,487,042 of record CM041788.1, on the reverse strand, counting down.
CAACAGTGAATATATTCGTAAACACCGAAATGTAAATGTATTTAAATTTAAATGAAATGAATATAAACATGAAAACAGTAGAAATAATTTCATAATCAATTTTTTTAGAGTTTAATCCTTAACATAATGATAAATACGTAAAAGTCTTTCACTATCGATATGTTAATACTGTACTTATGAACTCTTTGTAACATTTAGGATACCATTGGACTAGTCCAATTGAGGGAGTTTCCTATATTCAAATGTTGCAGGATGTCATATTAATCATTATGATAGTGATAAGTTTTATTTTTAGGCAAATTTTAGTATGGCTTAATATTGCCTCTTTCTGAGTGATTAAATTACCTTCTCGAGAAAAGTAGAAGAACTTCTACGGTTAGGTAGGTCGGAACCCCAACCACGAGGTGAGTAAAAAAGCCGAATGCGTGACGTGCCAAGGGACAAAGTTCAGTCTATCTCTGTAATTTTAATTATTAGTAATGGATCAAGTAGTAATAGTAGTAGTAGTAGTATACAAAATACTCCATCCTAAAATAGGAAATTATTTCTAATTTTTCAACTACCAAGAATGAGCTAAACAAGCCCGTTAAGCTTGGAAAACTCCTCTTGGATATAATAATTTCTAAATTGTTCTATATTAAAAAGTTATTTTAACGTTTAACTAATTTTAATAATGGTATAAATGTTCTAATTTATTTAATTGTAAGGCAATGCTAAATTATAAAGCTGGGTATTTATTTATTTTCTTTGAATTGAATTGTTTAGGATTTTAGGTTTACATTTTGGTACAATAATCTTACTTCTTTAAACTGAATCCTACAACCCGTATAAAGGACGGGCTTACTGATTGTCAAAACTAAAAATATAAAAGACATTAACTAAACAAAGCGAAAACTATTATCTTTCTTCATGTACATTTTATATCAAAACGTGATGGCTGTCTCGGATTTAAGTTTATTTTTTAAGATTTATTTGTGCGTTGTATTTATATTAATCTAAATTTTACAGAATTTTTAACGATTTTCAATTCAACATAGCACTACTTAACACATTACTTCCTACAAGTTTGGCCTACATTTCGACCCTAAAATAATTAGGGACTAAAAATAATAATGGTTTTATCTCATCATCATTAACCCTTAATGCCTTTTATATTATTACACTTACTTTATACTTTTATTTGAAATGGACAGGTTTGAATGAGAAATTAGTGTAAGATGATTGTGGTGCGATCGTTTAGGCTTGTTACTGACTAGGGCTGACATGTTCTTAGCCAGGATTTTTAATTACACATCAGCCAATGGCATCTAAGTGACCCTCAGTTTAACGTGGGATCCGAACCACTTTTGCCTATAAACTACGAACTGGTGTAATTTTGAGGATGATCTTTGCGGATGATCGAAGAATATCACATCCTCCGACCATCGCTTATAACAACTATCCACAATTCGTGACCTTCAAGTAGCTGGATTACAGGACACACCACCGTCCCAGTTTATCCCATTCAGTATGATCCAAATCCATAGTAAGTTTATACTATTATAACCTATAACATCCATACCAAACAATAGCTCCGTTAAAACTTTCTAGCTACAAGTTATAAGTCTCCAAAATCTTTTATGTACCATACCCTTTTAACCTAACCTTGTAATACTGTAATTAGGCCTACAACAATAACTGACAACTCAATACCAATGTTTAGTGTGTAACCATATAAATTATAACAAGCATTAATAGTTTTTGCATATTATAACCAGATTCCAGTTTAATCTTGACGTAGTTTTTTGTTTAATTTTGTTCTTGCGAAATATCGTAGGTAATACCAAACAAATTTAAACAGACAATCTCAACATCAGTAAAATAGATTCCCTGCCAACTAAAACAGAATTTTGTATATTGTTTAAACAAAACAATTTGCAAAAGTTTAACCAACTACATCAACAGTTCATGTAATGCAAATTAAATATTGTGTGAAATGGAATCTATGATTTGAATAGTTATACTTGGGGAACACTACTTAATATATTTACACTTATATTGTAATATATACAACGGTAAATATATACAAAGTTGTTAAATTGGCGATCGATTTCGTCCAGTTACACCGAACATCATCAGGCCCAAATGGAGACTAAAAGAAACAAGATGGCGTCCTTGCTTGAATACTATTGGCTACCTATTGGAAGTTCCTGTTATGGCGTCATAGGTAGCATTTATTGACTGGCTGAGTTCCGGAAATAGATTTTTATACGTTCTTGCAGATTCAAAATGTATTTGTTCATTTATTAATTTTGTTTTATCTTTACATTTTTCTTTATGAATAAATATTTTTTTAAGGCGGCCGGGTGTTGAACCATGAGGCCACGTTGTACACTATTTTTGATCCTTTTATTTTTGTGTCATATTATTATCGGATGGAGTCATAGATGGTGTGTGGGTTGGATATTTAATCCGTAAAAACGATAAACATTTCATTTCAATAGGGTTGGTTACGTAACATTTATGATGACATTTGAATTATTGTTTGTGTGTTTTGTTATTAAAATGCAGGATTTTTCTAAGGAGATATGTTTTCAGTTGACCCTAAAGAATTTAATTTATAATTTTAATTTATTAAAATAAATTAATATTTATTTAATTAATTAAATTTAATTTATGTAATTAGAACTCAACTTGAGTTAATAAAAATCATTTAGATTACAAATAAAAAAATTGTTGAATATTTGTGTTAAAAATCATTATGTTATAAGTGACAAACGAAAATAAATTGAATTTCAATTTATGATTATGTGTGGTAGATGCAAAAAACATTGACTTAAAAAATATAAAAATAAATTTCTGGGATTTCTGTAAATTGATGGAATATATTGTATAATAAGTTAATTCTAAAAACAAGTACAACTATTGAAAAGGATTTCAAAAGTAATAAACCCAATCTGATGTAAGCTCTGTTACGCTTATCCTTGATAAATATAACAGAGAAGGAAACTTCTAAAATTATCACTGAAATGTTTATGTGAACAAAAATGGCGGAACAATGGAACAATGGTTTAGTTGTTCTGAATTTCTTAAAGACAACACGTCATAAAATGTATACAGAATATTTTAATAGTTTTAAATGTAAACTAATATTATTTTTTCTGAAATAGTTACTTAATTTTGTACAGTTTTATTCTAACGAAAATACCTCATAAACGTTTTCATATATGATACTAGTGCTGCGATCTGTGTGTGAACAAGCGAATGACCTGCGCGCTCTCGCGCGCTGCCTATCGTTAAAATTGTAAACATATGTTGTACTAATAGTTTTTTATTTTTAAAATTTATTAACTTTTATAAATAGACTAGCTGACCCGGCGAACTTCGTACCGATAGTAATAAACATTTTATTTTTAATCATAAAACATAATCACTAAAATTAGTTCTGAGGAATATTATATCTATACAGTAATTAGATACCATTGAGTGCTTACTATTTTATGCTTGCTTCTTTGGCTTGCTTAATGGTTCAAATGAAAACAGCTGCTGTTTATATCTTAAAAGGTAAGATACATATGTTGGAATCCAAAATAAAATTATTTACCCATAAGATTAACATGGGAAATTTGAAGGCGTATAGGGTAGAGATTTATGGGAAAATCGTCACAAAAACTATCAGACTTTCCTATTTTAGGTCTAAAAAACCAGTATACCGAATTTAGGCCTCCTAGGTAATCGGGAAGTGGGAGAATTAGTGATGAGTGAGTGAGTGAGGGCTTTGAATTTTATATATTAAGCTAATCGGATATAATTTATTAGAGATATCGGTCGAAACGATAGTATAATATTTCTACTAACTACTTTTTCGTTGGGAAAAGTGTAATATTATTTACCACTGAAATATACGTATCTGTTTATTGCCCTGGCGACTATTTTTAATTTAATTAAAACACAAATGTTAAATTCAAGATAACAACTCTACTACCTTTCCTAGTAATCAAAATCGTTAAAAATCTCAAATAAATCTGAAAATAATTTTCCGGTAATTAAATATATTGTATATTTAAATACATCCATTGATTTAATTAAATACGCTCATAATATAGTAACAATTCTCATTAATAAAGTAAAAATATCTATGAAAAATAATTTTAATTTAAACGAAACCTATGATATTTCCAATCAGTATATTGTAAGATTGCAGGGTACTAAATGATTTAAAAAAAAATTTTAAACAAAGATATATTTAAATTATATTAAATCATCATTTACGAAATTAATTAAAAATTAATTATTGTTGAATTTTAGAAATGTTTATTTAGAATTAAAACCAATCAATTAAATCTATACTTGAGTTTTTGTTCTGGAAAAAATAAGCAGTTTCTGAATAGTTTAACGTACATTTTGAAAACCCATACCACCTATGAGAAACAAGAAAGGCATACCTGTGCACTCTAGCGTTCTTATGTGGAACTAATATCGTCGCTCCAAAGAACCTGTATACTAGCGCTGCCTAGGAGCAAAGTGGCGAAACATTAGTGCAGTAATCTACTTACCGACAGCCAACTTGTACTCGGCTCTCCAACTAAATAAGGCTGGTTTTCTATTTTCTTCGGTCTAAAATGTATATTTATTTTCTCAAAGTCTATAAGGTCACTTGGGGTAATTGGACCCACGGGGTGAATGGGCCATGGGTTTTTTCTAGTAACCTGTGCTTCACTGCCTCATACTATTATATTTAGGAATCTCTATTAGGAAAAATGTGTTGTAAATTTCGGAAAAAATATGGCCCATTTACTCCAAGCGACCATATTTTTAATAAAATAAATATTATCTATTTTCAAATAACCTATAAAAATAAAATTAGCGTTTCGCTTGTACATTGCTTGAAATTATGATATTTTTATGTTTATTTCAATGTTTTACAGCCCAGAAAAGTCTGAATGGGTCTTAATACTGTCATCCTGTCAATTTTTCTGTAATGATAAACAAGTTTTTTTCTCGCTTTCACTTTAAAAAGAGAGCACACACAGCTATTAATTCATACATTCATTCATTAATATACATTTTAAGGTATATTCTTACTTTTGGTATGATAAAGTTCATTTATTCATTTTAAGCTGACCCACGCAGTATGAAAATAAAATAATTCTCTTAAAAACCCAGTTTTAAGCATTGTTAAACGTTTTACTATTCATTATAGTATTATAAATTATTATTATAAAAATATTAGGCCTATTATAAAGTTATACTAAACACTTGTGATACATAAAAAATAATAGAAAGAAACTATCAGCTGTCAAATTAAAACCAACATTGGTCATTGATTTTACACCTATTTTGAAACTATACTAAAATGTTGTCTTAACGAATAACGAAGTTTAATAACGACACAAATTTTATAATTTACCTCGAAGGTCGCGTATCACAAAGGTCACAAAGGTAAACGTGCACACAAAGCTTACTATATCGATGATATACTGTATAGGTTAGCTCGTTCATACTTAATATTTAAATTATTTAAATTTGTTATTATAAACACCTGGCTATTTACACTTTGAACGATCTAACCCTCGACTTGGTACAAAATATTCTTTTTCCTTCCTTACTTTCTGCCCTCTTAAACGAACATGTAATACCGTATATGTATGCGGATGATCTAGCTTTACAAATTCGTTGTAGTAATAGATTAATAGATAATTTTGCTCACCAACGTTTTCTTAATTCTTATATGTTAATTGAAGATTGGGCTGCTGCCAATATATAATGTTTAAATAAAGAATAAATGTAGACATGAACTTTTTCCTGGAAATCGTAATAATGAAATATCAGTTGTGAAGCTTCTAGGTGTTTTATTGCAATCTAATGTAAAATGGGAGAACCACATAAGTTACTTGTGTAATAGAGTCTCAAAGTAATCCAATACTATAATACGAGCAAGGTTTGTATATGATATATATATATATATATATATATATATTTGCACACGGATCTCGAAAACGGCACCGAGGAATTTCTTTAAATTTTGGAAATAACTAATTTCCGAGTAGAAAATAAGTTCTAGATAGGTCTAATGTCCAGGAAAATTCGTGTTTTACTGTAATATTAAGTTTAAAATCTAAAAATTTAACATTACGCTTATGGAGAATAAAATGTAAACAATACAAACCAAAACAGCTGTTTATAACCGTTTGACAGTTCTTGATTGAAGACTGCAGGGAACAATATAGAGGTTATGCATTAATATTTATTTTATGAATTAAATAAATGCAAAATTATCAGGTTACTAAACAATTTGTAAAAACTTAAGGATAACATAGCTGTGCGAAATAAAAGCAGAAAAAAGTATTTCCAAAATCTTCCGTGTTTTGATAGAAAACGTATTCGTTGTATTGCTTGAAGCCACTGTAACAAACCAATTAATTGATGTAAATTAAATTTCTCTTTTGCTTTTCAATCCTCATTCCGTTTATAGCAAAATCAGTTGATCACAGGCTAATAATAACGGTATGGATAATTAAACAGTAAATGATCGGCTTTGGCTATTGACTAATTGACTAACGTCGTAGCCGAGTTGTAGCGTGTCGGCCTCAAGAACTATAGGCCGCGAGTTCCATCCACATAAATGTTTTCATTGAGTAATAAATGTGTTTTAATTTTTCTAATTAATTTTTATAATAAATATCTTATTCTATACGAGCAAAGCTCGGTCACCAGGTACTATTTATTATTAAAGGACTTTTAAGTTAATTTTTGGTATATATATTTTTCACATATACGTCGTCATTTGCCATAAGGTACATTAGCCTGTGGTTGTGATAGTAATATAAAAAGTTTAATGTTGTTACAGAAGAGAGCATTAAGGTCAATATTAAATGTCAACAGTAGATCACATTGTAAACCCCTTTTCAGAAAACTTAAAGTACTGACTGTTCCACCTTTGTATGTATTAGAATGTTTAGTTTATGTTAAAGTTAATTTAGATCAGTTTCAAACAAATAGTTCGGTATATAATTATTCAACAAGACAAAACACATATCTAAGAATCACACGATGTAATTTCCATAGAACCATTAAGTCAACTTTAGAAGTTGGTAAAATATTAATTACCAGACTACCTGAACATGTAAAAAATCTTAATCTAAATAGGTTTAAGGAATTTTTAAAACAGCTTTTGTTAGATCTATCCAGATATATCCATGGATTCTAAGTTCAATGAATACTGGGATTCTGTAAATAGACGCCATCTTGACTAAAAATCTTTGTGAAATTTATAAACTTAATTTCTAAAAGTTAATATAAAAACTGTAGGCATCGTTTACTCGTGGTTTATTCATCCTCAGAAGTTCAAGGACCTAAGGGAGCCTTCACCTGTCCAAACTTTTATATTTTGGCCTCATCGAGCAACACATTCCTTATCTAATCATTTTATGGGGTTCCGCTAAACGCCACTTTTCCCAGAATTTTACCTGGCAAAAAGCAGTAAGAAACATTTAAGGTATGTGACCTTAGAATAGTTGTAAAAATGCCTTCAAACAGCTTGAACTGTTAACAACTCCACCCTTTTTAATTTTGATTCTGAGTGCTATATTAAATCTAAAATTATTCAACCGACTTTTAACAACCATATATAAAAGGTATTCATGCAATCCAACACAGGCTAACTGTTTTTGAACATAAACCCAACTATATTGGAATGAAGTTGTTTCAGACCCTGCCAGTAGGATAACAAATATTAAAAACTTCAAAGTTTTAATTGGAGGTAAAATGGTATATGGTAGTGTCTATTTTTATGATCTTTATGGAAATCGCAACCCGACCAGATATTTTAAGCCAAGTACGATTGAAAATGAGTGAATGACGATTGTGGCCTGGTCTTGTAGTCTTTTTACTAACTAAGGCTGACATGCTCCTTAGATAGAACTGTTAATTAATATCCCAACAGTCAATAGCATATGTAGGGGATCTATAGTTTAAAGTGGAGTCCGAACCACTGCCTCTGAAGTACGAACTAGTCTAATTATAAAGATGGCATTTGTGGATATACTTATTACTCAAATCTGAGTTGGTAAATGAGGGCTACCATTAATATTAAATAATTATTCCTAACTGAATACCCTTTTTTGCGTGAGAAATTATTATATTTAAAAAATTCACAACATGTTTCAGAACCCATTATCATTATTTAACAACAAAACTACATGTAAATCCAACTTCGCTGAACATTTAATTTCATTAGGACACAGCTACAAAAAACATAACAGAAAATTTATCAGTACTGGAGTTTGAAAAACAACGTGAAAAATTAAATGTCAAAGAAGAATTGAACATCTTAATACATCAGAAAAAAGATCCAACAAATATTTTAAATTCAATGTTACCACCACAAATTCACCCAATCTACGATCAAATAGAAAAAATAAGAAACAAAAAAACTAAACACATATACATACAACATCCATCTCCTCTCTTCTTTACTTTAAAAAATTTACCAAATGACATTTATAAATTTTATTTACATCAAGGTTATGTTCTTATTAATACACCACTTGATAATGTACTAAGTTCTGAAACATTTTGTGAATTTTTTAAATAAAATAATTTCTCACACAAAAAAGGGTACTCAATTATGAATAATTATTTAATACTTATTACTCAATAGTGCGGACGTTAATCCACACCAGAAAATATCCAATCCACCATAGCTCATAACTATACACAATTCGTGACCTCCAAGTAGTTGAACTGCAGAATTCGCCACTGTCTTAGTTAAATATCATTTTTGCATAAGTTTTATATGACTTGTTACGTATGTCTAATTTTAAGTACCAAACGATTTCTTGATTATAATTTAATAATTTTTTAAAGTACTCTAAATTCTCGGTAATCCGAACTCCCGGCTAAGGTTACTGAGTTTCTATTAAAAACGAATCAATGTAGGCTGAATTACAACACTTTAATTTTCAGCACGATACCATAGACTTGATTCTCGGTCCGACTCTTTTACATCACTTTTCAGCGAACTACTTTTCGATCATTTTGAGCTCATCTCCTGTGTCGTGTTATATTTCTAATGACGAGTCCATAACGGATAGAATGTCCCTGCAGAAACACTTGATACAGTTCAGACAAAACATGTAGTGGACAAACGTATACGCGAAAGACATAAGACCAATTATTAGTCTAAATACACAGTTCGGGTCTAAAATAATGGACTTTATTAGCACTTTATTTTGAGATAATCCGAACAACTTGGTAATCCTAACAGCTTTTAGCTTATCCTTAGTTCGGGCGACAGGGACTCTGGTGTAGAAATACCAACCACTCTTAGCCTATACATCGACTCCATCCCTGTAAAACGCGTGACCCTCCATTCTAGTGCGAACATCCGCGACCCCGGCCTTCCATGGCATTTCCGAACATTACCAGATCTTCACGCATTACGGAATTCCAGCGCGCTCCAACCGGTGTCGTCCCCAGGCCGCTTGAAGGCTAGACAGGAGTCAGTCCGCTGTATAAGGCTCTAGCCCAGATCACCGGACGTATATAAGGGTGGATCTTCTATCCGAGGGCAACACTTCATCATGATTCAGGTAAGCCAGTTTACTTGAGTCACTGTCAGTCTTGAGTCAGCTGTTCGACCGTGATAGTGTTGTGTTGTGCGTCGGGATGTGAAGAATCAGCTGTGATTTTAGTTTCGAAGTGTCTATTCGCACTCGGATACTCGGGTTAGGTTAGGTCAGTTTGGGTTAGGTTAGGTGTTTTTGTATAATTATCAACCATTCCGGCAAACAATGATCCTTAACTGCTCATGGATGCTAGTTTTTTCTAAGAAACATTGACGTTATATTGAACGGACGTGTGCGGTTACGTACCAGGTTTTGTGGCCAAATGGACGTACAGAAAATGGAGGTTACCTTGTTTAAAGTGTGAATAGGCCCTGCCTTTTAGTTTTAACCCGGTTTTATTTTCAAAGTGTTATCTAAACTGTCTTAGTTTGACCATTGATTAAATTAGATTAATAGTAACGGGAGACCGAACTTTGCTCGGATAGAATAAAAAATATATGGATTAGGATCATTTGTGGCTCCTCTGTATGCATTTTCGTTTCGTAAATGTGTCACGTTTCATTTTTAATCCTAAAAATTATTCTAACAAATCTTTATCACTAAAAACAGTTGAAACATTCATTGCTTACGAAAAGCTTATTTTTATTATTATTTTATTTAAAACATTCAATCGATTTCTCGTGGCCAAGTATCCCATATTTCACAAAAGAAATTATAAATCCCAGGTCTGAAAAACATTTTGCCCCGATAGTGCTTGTGTAGTATATCTAAATAAACTTATAAAACCATAAATTACAATTAGTGTTCTTTCTTAGACTGACTGAAAAGTAAAATAATAACTCATAATTTAAAAGCTTCTCTTATCATCATCTCGAGATCTCGTACTGTATCTGGTACATGTACCTTAAATTTTGATGGTGTTCATAAATCAATGGTGTAAAATGACAGGCAGTCAAAGAATTGTTTTAATTCTTTACAAAACTATTATATTGTTGAGGGGTTTAAGTACATTTTGGTACTTTATAAATATTTTCTTTTATATGGATGTGAATATTTTGGCTTTAGTTCTAAAAAGATTTAAGATTCATTATGGAGTTTAAGTGAACATGAGGGGTTTCATTTTGTTAAGTATTTTTACATAGTTAAGACTATTTTGGGTTTTCGACTATTTTGACTATTTAAATAAGGTTTAAAAAAAGCTCTAAGAAGGGATTGCTTGAGTTTAGCAAAAGTAATCATTTCATAGGCCTACGTGATTTTTACATGGGTTTGACTGATCATATTTAATTTTGGAACGACGTAGAATCGTGCATTTTATTTTAGGCGTCGGATTTCTAAGGGTGTATCCTAAGCGATTTTTCATAAACATAGTTTTTAATTATATACATAGTCTATGAAAAAAATCTGCAATGAGGGATTAATACAACTGTTTTAAAATAGTTTTTTAATGAAAGCAAGTCTTTTTTCCTATGCTTGGTTTTACCTTCACAACAATATAGAATTTACTTTGAGAATTTTTAGATATCATTAGGGGTTTTTAAATGGGTGGTTTTATGTGATTTTTATACTCAGTTAATGTCTTATGTACTTTTTTTGTTGTTCAACTACAAATTATTTGTATTGGGAGATTTTCCTTTGTTATTTGTAAATATTTTTATTTTGCTTGGTTTTACGAAGATGCGTCGTAGTTTTTAAATTGGATGAAGCAAAACCATATAACAAACCTTAGTTATAATTAATTTGGTCATGTTTTAAAATCGTTTTTCAACCATAATATTGAGATTAAGAATGATATTTATTCATGATTATTTTAAGATAAATTCCACCCCACCCGTTTTAACTTTTTTTACCTAATTCTTCATACAAAGCTTAGTTTTATATAACGTAAAAAGCTATAAAATGTCTTTAACTCCATGATGTACGGAAATAAAATTTGGTATTTTTTAAAAATAAAAATGTTTATCAGACGTAATAAATATTTTACGGGATATTATTTACTTTAATACTCATAGAGTTTGGAGCGGTATAATTGATTCTAAAATGTATTCTGAAAAGTTTTAACAACATTAAAAAGTTCGTATTGTGATTACTAAAATTAAATTGCAATATTCTATTTAAATTAAGCGTTTAGCCTGGCATGTTATTGTTTTTCATTTTTAGCTCAATAAATAAGGTTCAGACGAGGCTGAAGTATATTATAACAGAAATGTATAGTATTTAAATTTAATGCAAAAATGTACTAAGAATGGAAGTTTCAATAATCCCGCTCCAAAATTTGAAGAATCCATATTCAATCCTGGACTGGGTCCTGCTGCCTTTAATCATTGGTCTATGATCTTCACGAACGAAATACTTTGTTAACGATTTGTCAACATCAAAGCTACATATATATTCAAAGTATCATTTATCCCCATGCCCCTAATAATTCACAATTTATAATTAAAAAGTCATTGGAGTTTATCAGTTATTTGTATTCTTATTTATATAATAAGATCGTTATACATAATAAAGTTTGTTTATACTAAACATTGTTGATTTCCCTTGTATTTTTGTAATGGTTTGACGGTGTCTCGCAGCTGTGCCTGTTGCTCGCCGCCGCCTCCATGGCCCAGGCTGGAGTTATAGGGGTGTCCGCCCCACTGACCGCCTCCTACGCCTCCCCCGTCGCCCACGCCCCTATCTACTCCACACCCCTACAGTACTACTCCGCCCCCGCCGCCTCCGTCGTCACCCACCACGCCCCAGTGGTCGCCCATGCTCCCGTCCTACCCGCGGCCCCTCTCAAGTATGTCGCCCCAGCCCCGTTGAGGTACGTCGCACACGCCCCAGTGGCTCCTGTTAGGTACGCGGCAATCTCCCCCGCTATTTCCTACGCTACTGCCCCAGCTCCTGTCAAGGTGGTGGCCCCCGCTCCAGTAAGGTATGTTGCCCCTGCTCCAGTCCGCTACGTCGCCCCAGCACCTGTCGTCGCACACGCCCCCGCGGCTTTGGTCCACCACGCCCCCGCTGCTGTCGTCGCCCATGCCCCCGCTGCTGTCGTAGCCCACGCCCCCGCCCCGGTAGCCCTCGCCAAGGCAGAGCCCGTCGACCCCAACCCCTCGTACCACTTCTCGTACGGCGTGAACGATGCGTCCACAGGTGACGTCAAGAGCCAGGAGGAGAGTCTGCAGGATGGAGTTCTGTCCGGTCGCTACAGCCTGGCGGAGCCCGACGGCTCTGTGAGGACCGTCTCCTATACCGCCGATGCCGTCAATGGTTTCAACGCCCACGTGGAGAAGACTCCCGCTGCCCACGGGACCCCGGTGGCGTCGGTCACCCCCGTCATCACCACTGAGTCCCAGGCGGAGTTGATACGTTGATGTGGCAACGAAAGTTCGAGGTTATTGTTAATATGTACGACTGATTATTAAATGTTTTTCTTTGAGAATTTTGTCTAATTTTACTCAATTTTTTTCCAAATGTCTCAGACATACGATATCAGTGCATTACAGTTTATACTCTTGCAAAACACTTCATAACCACTTACTTCCTTTAATAGGGATATAAAAAAATTGTATTTACTTCTCATCGATGTGTCGAAAAGATATGTTTTCAGTTCGTGTAAACATCTTTCGTTACAACCATATGACGTCAAATTTTTGTCTGACGAATTGCCAGTACCCATCACAGCTAAGACATGCCCATGTAAAAACATTAGTTGATTCCTTTTAAGATTGATTTATTGATAATAAGGTACCGATTCTGGAAAAATTATCTAGTTAATACTTATATCAAACAGAGCTTAATACGTAAATCTCAACATAGATGTGTGCTAACTTCAAATGGTTAAAAAATCGATTGTATTAACGCAATTTTAGATTTCAGAATAGGTTTGAAAACAATGTTATACGAGAGTAAAGGATAAGAGATAATTATTCCAATACTACCTACATTGTTAGACATTTCGAACTCTTCTGAATTTTTTTCTAGGTGAAAAAACTACCTTGATGAAGAAACTACCCCATTTTCAAGTGATTCCTTAATAATTTACATTTAAATAAAAAGTTTTTAGTTACAGATATTCTACTCCTATTTTGAAATAAAAGTATACATATTTGTAACGCACAATAGACAGAAAACTGAAAGAGCTCTTCTATTCAAAAAAGGAAACAGAAAAGTCCAACCGTATAATATTTGAGAATAATTAACAATCAACGCCACTATCAATTTTAAAATCTCTTAGATAATTAATGAGAAAATATTCTTAGTGTGTGTAAACTGTTGCGCCACAATTTCAATTATGAAACAATAAAGTATTCGTAGGTTTCAAACATATATCTTACATCTTGGTGTACAGAGCCAATTAATTATTGTATAACCGCACCCGCATATGGTGTAGTGCTGTAATAATTGACCTTACAATTTAATTAGTTGCCTCAGTTATTGAACATGAAACTAGTTAGGTATTATTATTAGACTAGACAGCGTGGGTCGGGTATCGTGGACGCCTTGGCCTATATGAGATCTGTATCTCTAGCTCAGCTGACCGCGTGAGCTCGAAATTGACTAATGTTTTCATTGTGACAGTGCCAAATGTTGAGAACATAACTGACCTGCATTGTTACGAGGGCGAAATGCTACTAGGACAAGTAAGGATTTGGTCTAGGATTTGTGTTGCAATTGTTTGAGGATTTCAACAGAGTAGTTTAGAAATCTATATTAACGGGAGTCCGACGTAGAAAATCTTAGTTTTTGGTCACTTTTTGCTAGTTGTAAAATTTAGAATTTTCTGAACGTTTTTGTGTAAAAAACAATCAGGTTTCATACATTGTTAAAACAGGTCTACACGGAGTTAGATCTTTATTCATTTATTCTTTTTTTACACAGGTACACATAACTTGGAAACCGTTAAATATGTTTTGATGAAACTTTTGCCACAGGATATTAATTTCATATTGCAGCTTTGGGACTAAAACTATTAATGTTTGGCTCACAACTGTGGCCCAAGTAAGGGAAACCCCGTTCAAAAATGTTTCGGAAAAAATTTATAAGTATATATTTATATTTACTATATTTTTATAATCCTAGTTCCAAAGAACTATTACATATTGAATGACAACTGTTCAGAATTTGAGCTGCCTATGAAAAGTAGTCTAGGAAGTATATGAACCTAAAGTATGTCAATTTAATATGGCGTCTTAAGGAACGTCAGACTCCCCTTAATAATTTCCACAGCAATTTACAAACCTCTAATACTCTGTCTGCTTCGGTACCTTGGTCAGGTCAAGATTTCTCACAAAACTTATCAGACCTTAACGCAACGACAACTTAAGACGCCTAGGAGCGAGTGCAAAAAAGATTTCTACGTTTTTTTTAATTTTTAACTTTTTAATGTATTTACTTATCATATTCCCTATAAAGATTTGCTGGACATGTTTGGATTTGGGAGTCTAGGTATAGAAGGTTGCATAAGTTGATGTTTTGATACAAAATTTACATGGTTGATGACCCTCTGAGCCAAGCCTCCCTCTGTTACCGTGTAACTTTAATAGCTGAAGTAGGTTGCTATTCTATTTACCATTCTCTCTCACTGCATCACATGACGTCTCGCCATTTTCGGATTATGGTCCAAAATAATATTATTGTTTCTTGATTTGACGAAAAATAAAATTTTACTAACACATTCATTTATTAAAAAAAACTTTGTATCGAGGAATAAAAACACCAGTAGAATTCATAAATATTTATTAGCTATCTTTATTTTGTTGTCAACATTGTTTTTCATTCGTTATTTCTTGTTATATTTTTTCAGACTAAATGTAAAGTTAAATTGTTATTTTTGAATATATATTTTATTCTTTCTGAAGTGTAGTAAATGTGTTCACTCTAGATAAGAAAGATTTTCTATTCAAGTGATGATAAATACAGACTCATTTAATCTACAAACGTAGGCCTTTGCGTCCGGTGTTAACAATGTCAAGTTGATTTTTTGGCGTCAACCGCGTCGAATGGCAATACAAACTACATGACGACTCTATGATTCAGCATCCCTCGGGCACCGTGAGTGCTCCAGCTTCGTGGGAGGCGGAGGGCTTCGCCCCCTCAATGTCACGCTGCTCCTGGCCCTCTTTGTTGGCGTCGGCCGTGGGTCGCGGGTGGTCAATGTCTGACGATGACAATGACGAGATACAATCCACCTGAGATTGGTCACAATGGAATCATCTCTGTGCAGCATTGACTACCTTGAAAACTGACTTGTGGTGTACAATGTTGGTTACTGGAATATTTAAATTAACTTTGGTTGGTTGGTAACTTGGTTGGTTTATTTTATACAACCCTCGAAAGGTTTACCGTCGATTAATCGACTCCACCGTCCAGTCGTCGAAGGTTTACCGTCGATCAATCGACGGTAGGCAAGCTTTTACAAAAAGAAATGGTGCGAATACATTTTTGGTTAAAACTACATGTATAGTATCTGTATCTACATTATCTTCTTCATTCTGTCTTGTGTTGCTATCTATGTATTCTGTGGAGTTAAATTATCTGTCTTCTGTTCTTATGATTTCTTAGCTCTCGTCGCGTTTGTATGTTGTTGATTTTTCACAATGTTAAAAAAGAACAGTGTTGTGTTTTAAAACTTATCTTTTAGCTTTATAATTTTCACATGGCATGTAAAAACCAGATTTTTTTTCCAATGAGAGAAAAAAACAATAGTCGTTAAAAATATATAAAGTATATATATAAAGATTTGTATATTATATTATTTATATGAATATATATGTGTCTGTGAACACGAACTTGATCCGATCGAGACCAAATGGTAGAGCGTGTACCTACAAATGCTACGAGTTCGTCCCACATATCGGTCAATGTGACGGGTAGTTTGGGGGTTTTTGTACAAAATGGGGTTTTGCGTTTTTCACAAGTGAAAATTTCAATTTTATATTTCACGCATTCACTTAAAAAACTACACATTGTTCCTTAACATCTTTCTCTATCTCAACGGTTACCGAGATATTAAAAAAATTAAACACAGTACGTTGTATTGTAATGAATCTTATGTATTAAAAAAAATAATTTTTCAATTATTAATATTTTTGGATGAATTTTTAGCTTTTGTGGTTGGTCCATACTTTTGTGCTAAAAAATCAAGTTTATGTGTTTTTCATGGCAGCACATGCATACTCTTTTCCTATGTTAATCATATGGAGGTAAAAACTCTATATTTTACAGAATAAAAGTTGGTATAAATGTTAAAAATACATTTTTGTGGATAAATGGTACTGTGTTCCTCACAGCTGCCCTACTCACATTTCTTTTTCTTATGGAGAATAGAAAATATCTGTTTATCGCGTTTTATCCTTGTCATATTTATTATTATTTTGATTCAATTTTATTTTAAAATTGATAAATGTACTTTTATTTTCCTTATGATAAACTTTGTTATATTCAATTTATGACTGGTGTTTATTTTCTGTGCTTTGTGGGGGAGCGAACTTTGAGGAATTGTTTGAAAAAAGATTTTTAACAATATCAAGTGAATACATCTATCAAAACCAAAATAAAGTTAAAAAATATTATTATTTTTTTACAGATAATTTTATGTAGATTCAAATAATATACAATACGTTATAGTTACTGTATTTTTAGTATTGTATGTGAATTTTTTTATAAAAGTCCGCAAAAGTGCCAAAAAGGGTCAATCTCAAGGAGTCCAATAGGTAACCGTTAGAGGGATAATCTAAAACACAAGTCTTAGAGCACTTAATTTTCCAAAATCGGTCTCTTAAATGGAACTTTACAGTTGACAGAGTAGAAAATCTTCACATAAAAACAATCAATATTATATTCATTATTTTTTACTAAGCCTTTTAATGGTGTTGAAATGTCAAAGAAAATTTTTTTCTTTGGTGCCAAATTCAAATGGTGACGGCGAACCGGGCTTTACTTTTGGAATATTCCTATTAATATGAATCAGTTCAATGAAAATTCCAACTTAAAAGTACAGTTGGTTTTCGGAAAAATATTTCATCGTGATTAAATATTCTTTATCCTAGTGGAAAATTATTCAACGTCGAAGCACACAAATTGTTCATGATTTTCCAATAACTAAACCTTAAAATGTATATATGACTCGGCAGCGAAACAGCTCCGCTACAAGAGTTTTTTTACAGCTGGTAACTCTTACCACCTACATAGTACGTACGTATTGCCCGTCTGTATACGGACGGTGGATACCTCTTGTGATTGGCCATCATGGTTTCTGTATGATCCACAATCTAGAGATTATAGAAGTTTGTTTTATCCAATTTCACACAACTCATAAAGAAATAGTAATGCAAGTTTCACAGAACTAAATTTTACACAACAGCACTGAATGGTTATGTAATTTGTTGACTTAGTTTGAGGGTTGTCACATAGAGTGCGTGCAACACGCAACACGCACGCACTCTGGCGGTTGCTACGCTAGGTATTCGCGGCCCCGGTCTAGGGAAGGACAATAGCTTCACCTCGTTTGCAAAGGTCGCCATACCTCAGACCTGTCTCACCTTCCCACTGGTCACAGGTGTCAATAGTTTTTTTTATGATCTAGTTTTAAATTTTTTGCAATCGATTTTATTTACAACAATTAAATTAGAAAAGTGTGGCGATTGCACTTTTTAAATGTCGTTAGTCTAGGTGATACTGACATATATTTTGGGATTGCACATTTCACCACTTTTCAAACTGTTTTAGTGTTCTTTATGGCAGCAAACCTGCTTAGGTGTATATCGACTGCCCCTTGCCATCTTGCTCTTACATCTGATTTCGGTGATTCCGGGGCGAGGGAGGGACTTTAAGGGATAAGAGTGATAGTTTGTGGAATTAAACAATGATGCAGGGATTTTCAGGGAGAATTTTTAGGATGAAACCGAGGTTGCTAAAAGGCCGCGGTCGAGGGCTAATTAGGGTTTTAACCCTCGGTGGGGGCTAGCCAAAATCCGTTTCCCCTGAGGTGACGGGTGTTTTTAAATACACTAAGTACAAGATTGTTTTGTAATAACAGGTATCAGACTTTTAACTAATGGTAAAATGTAATCAGCTGTTCCTTCACACGGATACCAATCAGGGAACGCTTTCGTTCACACAGGAAGCGTGTAACTCATAACCCGTAATCTCGACTGAAGGTTTCCTCTCATTAATCAATTACCGTAAGTGTTACGATCGGCCGAGTTACAGCACACCCTGTAAGTGCGGTCGGTCGCAGTGTCACGTGACGAGACCGACCGCATGTCAGTGTCACCCCGCGCGGGGCGTGTACCCGGTGTCCTCGGTACGGTTAGCGGCCACGGGGGTGGAGTCCCCGCTCATCTTGCGACACCCCCGTGCTCCAGATACACCCTTGACCATCCACGCCCAACTCACGGATTCGCAAATGTCAGCCGAGACTCGTCGCGTATCTGATGTGTTCGATTAAAGCCAGTGGCATTTTTAAATTTTTTGCCGCGAACTAAGTGACATTAGGGATAACTAAAATCCGCTAGGTCGGCGCTAGTGTCGCTTATTCCTTACGCATAAGCTTACGTGATTAATAGATATTTCATTGACTGCTGGGCTATTAAATAACAGTTCTGTCTGAGGAACAGGTCAACCTTAGATAGTAACAAGACTACAAGATTGCGCCACAATCATCCTACATTCATTTCTCATTCATACTTCGCTTAAAATACTTATCTGGGTAGGTGGCCATATCAGTTAAAAGTAAAAAAACATAAATATTACGTACAAGGTATACTGAGTGACCTGTTTAAGATAACAATTCTGGCTTTTTGTACATTTAAAAAAATTATAGCTTCAAAACGACACATTTTATAAGAGATCAGATCAAAAATCTTCATTTGAAGAATAATTCATTTGTATACTAGTGTTAAGAAAATTTGTCCTCCTTTTATACTCGTAATTAAGAGGCAAAAGTGATTCGTATCCCATTCAAACTGTAGGTTAAACTGGTTCGTTTAACTGAAGTTCCCTTAGATGCCATCGGCTATTGGGCTATTAATTCCAGCCTTAGTCCATGTCAAGACTACATGATCTCACCAAAATGATCATACACTCATTTCTCATTCATACTTGGCAACTGCATCATAAAATTTCAGAACTAATCAACCGTTAACTAAAAAACATTCACTCAAAATTAAAAAAATATTCTAAGGTAAAAATACAAAAAAGGTTAAAACTATGGGTTTTTGAAATAGTCGATTTTATCACTTGTATCGATGTAATCCGAAAGTCACTGATCTATTCCCGGACCCATTCACCATTTTTCATAGATGTGTCTTAGCTCTGGAGGGAGCGAATATTGGCAGCCCGTCAGACCAAAATTTGAAATGGAAGTGACGTCATTTGGTTACAAAAACGCCTGTTTAGAGGAACTAAAACAATCACTAAACATATCCATGATCTAAGCTATTTTTCAAGGAGAAGTAAATACATCCTACTACAGGACGACCGTGTTAAACACAACAAAAACTTTAATTATTAAGTTTATTTAGTTAAAGGAATATACACTTTTTAAAACCGATTACCTAA
Organism: Nephotettix cincticeps; assembly: GCA_023375725.1. Classification (NCBI taxonomy): domain Eukaryota; kingdom Metazoa; phylum Arthropoda; class Insecta; order Hemiptera; family Cicadellidae; genus Nephotettix; species Nephotettix cincticeps. The sequence continues at coordinate 17,466,946 of CM041788.1, read as the reverse complement.
CAGAATTTGTAGGAATGATGGTGAACATGTGGTTATTCTTGTAAGAAAGCACTTTGTACGTATACTCTTCTATAATCTTCGCCTAATACATTTTGCTATTAGCCACACCAAATTAAAATTTACCTAAATGCCTGCTTTAATGCAGAAAAATTAATTGAAATTATTATTTTCATTTGAGACACTCTTTTTTATGCAATCAGATTTTGCTTGATTTTACGCAGGGATGTATTTTAGATCAAATAAGTTTTTATTTACTGATGAAGTCGTTATCTGAAGATAATTAGCACAAATGAATCATATATTACGGTAAATTACGTAATAAGGTTATCAGCCAATAGATAAAATACCAATGAATAATTTTGAAATAAATAACCACCTTTTAATTGAATGTAGTAAATCTTCACACTAATTTCATTTGCCCCGTCCACCCTTCCACCTATCGACAAATGACAAATGATTAAATTCAACTGATGGCATCTAAATTGAACGTTTGATTTACGATTGTCGCCGGATCGTGTCAATATCGAAACAACACTTGTGTTGATTATTCTGTTAATATCGAAATAACGGTTTTGTCACCGTATTTTGTCAATAAAGAATAAAGATTTTGTCATCGTGCCGTGTCAATATTGGAATAACGTGTCTTCATCGTATCGTGTCAATATTCTAACAACGGTTTTTATCGGATCATGTCAATATCGAGATAATAATTTTGCTGTCCATTGTATTATTATTCGATACCAATATCGAAATAACGATTTTGTCACCGTATTGTGTCAATATATAATAAAGATTTTGTCATCGTGTCGTGTCAATATTGGAATAACGTGTTTTCATCGTATCGTGTCAATATTTTAACAACGATTTTTGATCGGATCATGTCAATATCGAGATAAAAATTCTGCTGTCGATTGTATTATTATTCGATACCAATATCGAAGTAACGATTTTGTCATTGTATCTTGTCAATATTTAGATAACAATCTAGTTGCCGTATCGTGTCAATATCGTATCCACGACGCCGTGAGCCTATGCTAATCACACACGGCCTGGCCTGGTAGTTCCCCCGTCGACCGTCAGGTCGCGCTGCCCCAGTTTCCCAGACCTTGAGGACTGGTCGCGTATTTGGTAGGCCTACCCGTCGTCGTCCTTCCTTATGGCTGGCTAGGTCGTGACCTCGCCAACTGTCACTGTGGTCAGGTTTATCAGTTGTTTATATAATCAACAATTAAGATATTTATCCGCATTAATATCTTGTTTCAAACCTAAAATATTTAAATCTTGCCATTTTAATGGATTCTTATATTACGTTAATGTATGATTCTCCCAGTAGTTGTAATTAAATCATTGTTTCATCTTTAAAAGTCTAGTGTCGATTTCGTGATCAAAGTGATCAATGAAAAGGAAGCAAGTAAAAAACAAGTTCAACATTGTACTGAACAAGTATTTAGTAAAAAGAAACAGACCTTACAATCAGGAGGTCGAGGTCCTTAAACAAAGTTTAAACCACTTGCTAATATCAGATCCTAACTCGAGTCAAAAAAGAAGGAGGCGTCTTAGTAATTAAAACACATTTTAAATATTTTGTTGATGCTATAATACAAAACTTAATTACTTTTTATCCATGGTTTTTTTATAAAATACAGTTTTATGTTTTGTTAAATTTGTATTACTTATCAATTTTGTACGTTTCTTAAAGATACCGCAAAGTATACATTATGTATTATATACTCTGATTTAGTTTATAATATAAAAAATGTCTCTTAATAAACACTTTTTAAAATTAACCTTTTTAATTCAACAATACACAAGCAACAACATGCAAGTTTGCACGTAACGTTTGAAAAATCTCACGTTTGTCCTTAAAGCTGAAAAATATTCGTATTATGAAACTCCAGTAAACTTATTTATTCAGTAAATTAGTGATTTTAGACAATGTATCACTGATTGTGTGCCGCATAGTCTGGATGGTTTAGCAATTTCAATTGGTCTTATAGCGTCATGTTAATATACCGATTTGAAATATCTTAAACGGTAACACTTTAACGTTTCATTGTTTACAACGAAGAAACCCCCTGTCCCGAACTCAACACCAACCCTTAAGTGGAGCCAAACCGCCCAGGTTGAGATATTTTTGTTCCTTTTTCTTAGCAACCCCTTTACATATCTATATAAAACTTGTATAAATTTATTTTTTTGGTCTTCAACTTAAATTAAAGCATTGGGTTTTTAACATGAAATTAGAAATTTACATACTTCAGAAGGAATAATTTTTAACACCAGTAACGTAAGACAAATTTCGTCAGCTTTATTTGTAGAGTAACCCTCGATGAATAAAAAAACAAAAAAAATCTCTTCTGGTTCTTGGGATAAAGTTACATAACGGTTTAATAAATTTAATTTATTGAAATATACGTTTAGTTATCAGTTTTCAATATACAAGGTGTCAAATTAACTAGAATTAACCAATAAATTCAAATCGCAAAGAAAATAAAATTAGACCAATTTGGTCGTCCGACTCCCCCGAGCCCCCGGATTGCAAAGGGTACTCACCCGCGCTGAGGTCGGCGTCAGACTCACGGACGGACGAGGGCAGACCAATGGGCGGCCGGGCCTTGGGTGGAGTCCAGCGGCTCAGCATCCAGCGGAGGACATCACCTATATAAACCCCACACTGGCCAATTTGGACACACACCACCGCCACCATGTACAAGGTAAGTGATCCCAACACAACCACAGCAAAAATACTTCATTATAGTTACTAAGTACACTTTATTAAATTTGCTAAATAATTCCTAACCAAAGAGAATCTCGCAACTAGAATTTCAAACGTTTCCCAATGAAAATATTGCTTTTGTTTTTGAATGCACTTTTTTCTTATTAACATTGATTCTCACTCATGTAACTTAATAACATTAGATTTTGGTCCTTCGAGACGGATCAAAACTAACAAAATGTATTATACAAATGTTTATTCTATTTCTTTCTAAAACCTATTTGTTAGGCCTATAGTAATTTATTTTTTGTGTTGCTTAGTTGGCCTTATTGGCTAATAGTTGGTGGACTTAAAATAAAAAAGTTTGGAGTTTTTTTAATCAATGTTATGTTTTATTTTTGAACAATTTTTTAATCAAAGTAATTAAATTAAAAACAACCAGCTTTATTACAAATGACAGATTTGTTTTGCATCCCTAATCGCAAATTAGCATGGACCACACAACACAATGATAATTAAATAGCCGACCCACATAACCTGAATCAATTTGTATATTAAACAACATCTTAATATGAAATCACTCTCCCTGGCAGTTAAACCAACGCGGTGATGCTGGGCTTTCCTTTCCTCATACGATTAGTAGATTAGGTTACGTGTGTTTGTGTACTCCCTTCCATACAAAGTCTAAAAAGCTAAAAGTGACTGTGTTTCAGTTGTCTGCCTTTCTTGCCATATATTACAGGCATAACATAAGGACAAATAATGTTAATTTTGTGACGGCATTACCTGTTACCAGTTAGTAGTAAAAATGGTTGGAGTGTAAAAATATAGGTAGAGTGATTGTCTAGAGAATGACATTATTTATAATTTTATCTTATTTTCCTGAAACATAGATAGATGGATAAAATGTAATTCCCTAGATAACAACTCTAGGTGTATCTTTAATTTGATACCAAATATCATATTTTTTACTACTATCGAATGGTGGGCATAAAATTAACATATTTTACGGTACCAAAGTCCATGATGGTGGAGGTGTTGGTGACGCTTAAATTCAAAATTTACAAAATATAAACTTTTTAATATATTCAGACAGACTGACATTGTTTTGTGTTTTCCTATATTGCCCTCGTAATGGGTTTCTAACATGTTCACAAATATCTTAACTTAGAATTCAGTTGTTATAATGTAATGGTAGTCTATAACTATCATGAACTAGTGGTTTACTTATACCAAAATTTAATATTATGTTGGAAATATTTAGTAACAAATCTTGCTCTTTTATAATATAGACTCTTAACCAATCTAGATTTACTAAGGAATCCATTTCATAGGCAATTGATCAAAATGCCATTAAGAATAGATTTAGTTAAGTGATATGATGCAGTTGGTAGATGTTAACGATGTATTGTTTGTGACCAGTTCGTCGTACTCGCCGCTTGTGTGGCTGCCGCTAGCGCCGGCTACCTCGCCGCCCCTGCCGTTGTGGCGCCTGCCGCAAGGTACGCCGCCCCTCTGGCCTACGCCGCCCCCGCATACGCCGCCCCCGCCTACGCCGCCCCCGTCGCCAGGTATGCCGCCCCCGTTGCCCGAGTAGCCCCCGTCGCCTACGCTGCCCCCGCTGCATACCACGCCCCCGCTGCCTACGCCGCCCCCGCTGACGAGTACGACCCCCATCCTTCTTACAGCTACGCCTACGACATCAAGGACGCTCTGACCGGAGACTCCAAGAGCCAGCACGAGAGCCGTGACGGAGACGTCGTCACCGGATCCTACAGCCTGGTCGAGCCTGACGGTTCCGTCCGTACCGTCGACTACACCGCTGACCCCGTCAACGGATTCAACGCCGTCGTCCACAAGGATGCCCCCGCCGTCGCCGTCAAGGCTTACGCTCCCGCTCCCGTGGCCTACGCTGCCCCCTACGCCCCCAAGGTCGTCGCCCCTGCCGCTCCTTACTACGGTTAAGTCATCGTTACCTGAACCCCACCTTGCTCAGTCATTTGTAAATGTCTCATTATTTATTATTGTGTATGTTTTAAATACACTAAAATAAATTGTACATCAATTACAAAATTTTGTCATGTTGTTTTAACCCAAGTCCATTAATAAATAATCATCCTTTTACCTTTGCATATCATGTATTCAGGCTGACAAAGAGCTTATCAAAGATAATACTGACACAAATATTTTCGTTGATATTATAAATCAATAATTTATCATAAATAATAAATGAATTAAAATAATTAATATGTAATAATACAAAATAAATATACTTTTGAATTTATAATAACAAAAATTCAATCTTAGGTGTAAAAAGTGAGACAATCTTAACGCATTACCGTCCAAAAAAATCTCAATAGGCATTATGGAAACAGCAACTGTTTTGCTTCTAAAACATGAAGGCGCTAATCGGACAGCTCAGATTGTTTTTATTTCGTTTTTATACCTCCTAAGTACTGTATTAAAAATAACCCTTGTAGGTCTTGCTTTTTATTATATTTTTTATTATTGGTTTTAAAATTGACGTTAGATGAATGTATATTTTGCTAAGCTATTTACATTTTATGATCATTGGCCAAGTGACTCTTTATACTAAAGTATAATTTAGGTCCAAAACTGTATGATAAACTCCCCACATACATAAAAAAGTCCAAATTTTATTTTAAAACTCATTAAGACATTTTCTGGTGGAGGGGATATTTTACTCCGTCCATGAATTTTTGCACGATAAAATTTTTAATTTTATTAATTTAGTAAAATTGGTTTTTGATAGTTACATTTTGTTCGGTGTATATACATATATATGTGACTTTTGTAACACAATACTAGCATTCTCAATTTACAAATTAAATCAATAAATTAACTCTATACTTTTAACTGAAATGGAAACCTACCCAGGTGTAATAAGATTTAATCGTCGGAATCTTAATTTTGATTTTAGGCCAAATATGAATGACAAATGAGTGTAGGATTGGTATGAAATACTCCACTCTCAACAAATGATCTTCACTGTGGGAAATAGGTTAGATCATGGGCATGTCTCAAGGTAATGCTTTCACTTCATCTACACAGCTATTATTATTATTTTATATTAAAAATTCAGTACAATAGCTCTGGTGGTTTTTATGGAAACCAGTTACATGTTTTCCATCTTAAAAATCGTCAACACCCCAGGAGCTAAGACATATCCATGTCAAAATGTTTATGTTCCTTCATTACGTTTCTATAACATTATTTTGTAGACTAAGCTAACTAATATGGCTATATTAAACTTATCTAACATTTGTACTCTTTTGGAGCAGAAGTGTTAGTTTTGGACGGAGAAAAGTTGAAACTTATACCTCGCGTATTATTTTAAATATCGTAATCAGCATCAGTAAACAGCTTTATCTCGTATTTAATGATGAAAAATTTTATTTTGTTCCACGTTGCAGAAAACTTACTTACATTTCCAAAGCCATATCGGAACATGGCGAATCCTATGCAAAAGAAATAACCAAGAATCACACTAGAACAGCACCCTGGTGGCATAGCCCGATTTCGTGTTTCTCAAATTGGCAAAAAAATAATGGAATTCAATTAAATTAGATTAAATTATTGAAATGGTGACTGTACCACAAGATAGGTATTTTAAGTCAAGTATAAATGGGACAAGAGTGTAGGATGATTTTTGCGTGATCTTCTAGTCTTGTAACTGACTAAGGCTGATATGCTCTTTAGACAGATCTGTTAATTTATAGCCCAACAGTCAGTGTCATATCTAAGGGACCTACAGTTTAACTTGGAATCTGAACTACTGCCTCTGAATTACGAACTGGTCTAATTATGATGGTCTTTACGGATAGTGCGGACGTTAATCCACACAAGAGAACACTACACCCACCAACCATTGCTCACAACTATTTAATTCGTGACCTGCAAGTAGCTGGATTACAGGACAACGCCACGGTCCCATGATATAATAAATTACAGTTTGTTAAGGTAATTTATTACATTAACAAACTTCAATTATGTTAATCTAAAAGTTAACGCAATACACGTTACTGTTAGATGGTAAGAAGTTTGCAAGGTCAGCTAGTAATTCATGAAATGAAGAAATAGTTCATTTGGATGTCGTGTACAGCGTATATTGTTTACACTATGTTTTGTTTTGTATGATGTTCCCCTGACCTCTGTTAATACCAGTTGCCGTAACCTCAGCCGCCTGTTACAGCGTCTCGTGTTACAGTATACCGCACATCCTGTCTCCCACCGACCAGTGGGGCGAGGCCCGAGGAAGAGCTCCATGTGGGTCGTCGGTTACACCACTTCCTCGCATGTCCGAGGGTCGAACTGGGTCACCGAGTCACTGGTGTCGTGAATTCTTCAAATACTACGCGGCTCAAATTTGTTGTAGTTCGTATATTTTATGTTATTTATTTACAGTAGTTTTCAATGTGACATAAAATAATTGCATCCTTGCAATGCAATAAATCAAGGTTAATTAATATTGCACCTATAATATTATTTTTCTTGTTGCAGGTCAGTGTGACTGTGAACGGCACGTTATTTGTAAGTAAGCATTTTGAAAGTAGTTTTAATTTAATATTTATTCTGATTTGATTTTCATTATATATTTTATTAAAAGTGCTGTATGCGAAAATCGCTGGTTCACCTGTTTCACCGACCCTGACCGTGACTGTACTTTCCCCGGTGCCCGTGGCCGCCGGCTAGTGCCACGTCCTCTTGTAGCCGGTGGCGTTGTTTACCTCCAGTGACACTGCAAGGTCGCCAACAGCAGCCTGTAGAGCGTTGCCCGCGGTGCCGGTTCACCTATCTCTCCAGCCTTGACAGTGACTGTACTTTCCCCGGTGCCCGTGGCCGCCGGCTAGTGCCACGTCCTCTTGTAGCCGGTGGCGTTGTTTACCTCCAGTGACACTGCAAGGTCGCCAACAGCAGCCTGTAGAGCGTTGCCCGCGGCGCCGGTTCACCTGTCTCTCCAGCCCTGACCGTGACTGTAATTTCCCCGGTGCCCGTGGCCGCCAGACAGTGTTGCATCCTCTTGTAGGTGGTGGCGTTGTTTACCTCCAGTGACACTGCAAGGTCGCCAACAGCAGCCTGTAGAGCGTTGCCCGCGGCGCCGGTTCACCTGTCTCTCCAGCCCTGACCGTGACTGTACTTTCCCCGGTGCCCGTGGCCGCCGGCTAGTGCCGCGTCCTCTTGTAGCCGGTGGCGTTGTTTACCTCCAGTGACACTGCAAGGTCGCCAACAGCAGCCTGTAGAGCGTTGCCCGCGGCGCCGGTTCACCTGTCTTTCCCGCCCTGACCGTGACTGTACTTTTCCCCGGTGCCCGTGGCCGCCGGCTAGTGCCGCGTCCTCTTGTAGCCGGTGGCGTTGTTTACCTCCAGTGACACTGCAAGGTCGCCAACAGCAGCCTGTAGAGCGTTGCCCGCGGCGCCGGTTCACCTGTCTCTCCAGCCCTGACCGTGACTGTAATTTCCCCGGTGCCTTTGGCCGCCGGCTAGTGTTGCATCCTCTTGTAGGTGGTGGCGTTGTTTACCTCCAATGACACTGCAAGGTCGCCAACAGCAGCCTGTAGAGCGTTGCCCGCGGCGCCGGTTCACCTGTCTCTCCAGCCCTGACCGTGACTGTAATTTCCCCGGTGCCCGTGGCCGCCGGCTAGTGCCGCGTCCTCTTGTAGCCGGTGGCGTTGTTTACCTCCAGTGACACTGCAAGGTCGCCAACAGCAGCCTGTAGAGCGTTGCCCGCGGCGCCGGTTCACCTGTCTCTCCAGCCCTGACCGTGACTGTAATTTCCCCGGTGCCCGTGGCCGCCGGCTAGTGCCGCGTCCTCTTGTAGCCGGTGGCGTTGTTTACCTCCAGTGACACTGCAAGGTCGCCAACAGCAGCCTGTAGAGCGTTGCCCGCGGCGCCGGTTCACCTGTCTCTCCAGCCCTGACCGTGACTGTACTTTCTCCGGTGCCCGTGTGCCAGTCTGGGTTGCGCGTTATTGCAGCATCCTCTTTCTCTCACTCTCGATCTTACTTGAAGGCCAATAGGGTCTTGACGTACAAAAATTCAATGTAGTAACAAGATTTTCTACACACTACCTTATTAAAATTTTGCAATTAAAACTTAACGAACTACTGGTGGAAATAAATTGTTGTAATGAGATAGTATTAAAAATATTAACTCGTAAAATGTTACTCGTAATTGTATCTGTCACTTTTTTGTGAATTGAAGCCATGCAAAACCAATATAATTATACGTAAAGATTTTTTAGACTCGGTTATGAATATATCCTAAAGGATTTACATATAAGTTTTCTTATTGTTATTAAATTAGGCATTCAACCGTTTCATTGCACGAACTTCGTCTAGATAATTAATAGATGTTGAAGTTTAACTTTGGATTATCATACAGAGGTGAATTATTGTTTTTTTTCTATGCTTAAAATGCTACTGACTGAGTCGTTGAGTACTTGTACTGTCTGCCTCTAAAACTGAATTGGCAATTCACCGGATCAAATCCGAAATTCGAATGTTTTCATTGAGTTATTAATTAATTGGTAGCAATAAGGCCGATATTTTAACCGTCCCCCATTAAAACGTTAAAAAATGCCGAAAGGCGTAGAAAAAAAGTAAACTTGTCTCACTCAAGATACAACACTGATCTGACGTTTTATACTCTGTCGAGTGAACCTTGTCTGAGTATTAAAGACTGCCGATTCATGCTAGTTCAGTAACCCTTCCACCGTAACGAATTTGCCTCCGGTACTTCTCACAATACCGTTGGCTACTCCACTCTCCTGGGCTCTGACCTCTGATGTAGTCCGGCTACCGAAGCGGTGGCCGAACTACATCAGAGGTCAGAGCCCAGGAGAGGAAATCACAAGGGTAGATCCTAACCAATATTGATTGTGAAGGACCTACTCTTGTAATTAATTTAAGAAACGAAGACATAGTAGCATCGGAAAGTTCTTTACGTCAGTTGAAATCCCATTACTTCTCTTTTCAGTAATAGTAACCCTGTCCGTAGTTATCATTACTGCTATCAGCAGTCTGGACCCTTCATTTTGTAGGTTCTCCTTCCCACTGAGTGAGATATATTTAAGTAGCTGAGTGGTTATACAGCCCGCTTCATAGTCTGAAGGTAACGTGTTCAATCCCAGTTTCGATCCAGTCCCCTTTGATCGTTGTTTTAATCCTAAAAAATATGCTTTCTGTCAGTAACCACGCAAAGAAAAATATTAAATAAATAACATCATCGCCCTTTTATTCCGGTTTAGATATCTTGAAAGATTGGACTAATGTTACTATAATAATGTAATACTGTATAAAGCATTTTAATCTTATTTTTTCGATGAAGTTTCTGAACAATAAATAATTTATGAAATTGTTTTCTAAGAAAAAGAGTAATTACTGCCCTTAGGGAAATAGCTTAGGTACTAACTTGGATCTAAAAGGGAATGTTTTCAGTCCTCCAAACAGCTGTCCTTATACCCGTATAACCATATAACCTTGTCGAGTGAAGATTAATTTTGATATAGGATTAATTTTGTCTAAAAATTTCATTTCATTCTTGTTTCTTCCATTGATTTAATGAACAATCGGTGAACCGCTCTAAAAATGTGAGCTTTTAAAAGGAACCTCATTGAACCTCGTACTCAATTGCAATAAATGTTTGATAAAACATCAGACTTATTTTCCAGTTATGACAAACGTTTCACAGAAATGGTAATAAATATCTTAAATATTATAACTTTTACACCATATCTGACAGAATTTCCCAACGAAATGCAGCGGTAAGGCGCAACGCGGTGCGAGTGACCGACATACCGGGATACCACAAGGGAGCATCTTCGGCCCGTAGACATTCCTAGGAGTATCTTGGTACTGTGGCCTTACCGGGGGAACTGGTCCCACGTGTGTCCGCTTTCAGCAATTTGTAGGGACAAGTTAGTGTCGAGTCTTTGGACGGAATTTTTATCGCCTCGTTTTCCCAGAGGTGCAGAGCTCGTGCTGATGTCTTAAGCAATACGGTCTGCAATCGCGTTCCACCTTACGTATGTTACTTTTTCCGTTCAAAGTGAACTCTAAAACATTACTTGTAGTCAAACCAACCACATTTGTTCAACACTCATATGAAAGAAATACTAGGCATACCTTATATATAGCCTTATATAGTTTAAACTTTAAAGACAAATAAAAAATCAAGATTATCAATAATGATCTCCTTCGTACTGGTTAGAGTGGTTAAGAATTGGATGGTTGTTAATAGGCAAAAAATAATAATTCGGTATCCTTCTAACGGTAAACTTACATCCCCTGGCCAGACATGTCTTCAGATTAAGGAGGAGACACAAAAAAAGAGTGAAAAACAAAAATTAGGAAGAGTGGGGCAAAGAGAATGTTCCAAGCTTCACATTTTCAGTTTTTGTTCAGTTTTTAGTCTCCAATCTAAGAAAGAGGGGTTTGTAAAAATTATAGCTTAATGAGTCAAGGTCTTATCTAAGCTTGACAACGAAGCAGAACTGTCGGGAAAAGTTTATTCCAGTAAAGTAAACCTCATCAAAAAGGGAAAACGTAAAATAAATTATTTAAAAACCATATATGGTAAAATGTCGTACTTGTTAAAAATGTACTATTATTTTTTCTGTGCCCATGCAGTTCAAAAAGGTCTCTTTTATAGTAATCTTTATATGGATACCTAGAGTATTGAAAACGGCTAGTCGACGTGGACCAAGGGTCTATGTGGTGATTTAAAGAATGAATTAGGTTCCAGCTCACCTAAAAAAGGACTGGAACGGTGGCGACGTCCTGTAATCCAATTGCTTGGAGGTCACAAATTTTGAATAGATGTAAGCGATGGTCGGTGGATATAGTGTTCTCTTGCGGGGAGTAAGTCCGCACTATTGAATACTACGTTAATCCACAAAGACCATTCTCAAAATTAGACCAATTCGTAGTTCAGAGGCCGTGGTTCAGATTCCACGTTAAACTGTAGGTCCCTTAGTTGTCATCGGCTGTTGGGCTATTAGTTAACAGTCCTGTCTAAGGAACATGTCAGCCTTAGTCAGTAACAAGACTACAAGATCGCGCCACAATCATCCTATGGGTATTTCTCATTCATACTTTGCTTATAACACCTTCCTGGGTAGGTTGCCATTTCAATAATCTAATCTAAAAAGCGACGTACACTAGCAGCGTTTTTCACAGTAGCTAGCAAGGAGTGACCACTTATGATCTGTGAGTTTCCCGCCACTGGTCTCGTACCTGGAGCGTTAGACATATTGGGTAATTGCTTCACCTGTGATATCACTCTGGCAACCCATGATCTCATGGTAATATGACTATATCAAGGTAAACCCTTATGGAAGCAATGATGAAAAATGCAAATAGCGACAGTATTAGGCTAGAATAGTTTAGAATTTTGAAGGTTATATAATCTATGATTACGTCAATGAAAATTCATCCCGCGTCTGCAGAAATTACACTCCCCCGTATCCAGCGCAATTTCACCACCCTACATAATGCTCAGTGTCATTACAGACTGATATTCAAATAGTTCGCAGACTAGCTCATTACCATCCATAACTATGCCAATAGCTGAGACATTACTTGTGGCGTCATCGTGTTATGCTAAGCAGTGATTGTTGCTGATGACCCGTTAGGCTCAGGGCTGCCAACTGCTAACATCCGCCAATTACCAGCTGTTTTGGATGTTCTTAGTTTGGCAACACTGCATAGCCAAAACATCATTGGTGTCGGTCATTGGTGCATTTACTTACTGCAATATAGTTTTAGTTCTATTAAAACTGAGGTTTGTGATTAAAATTTTATGGAAATAGCATAAAGTTGTTTTATGTTCACAACATTTCCGACTAACGAGTCCATGTGTACGGTATTTCATTATTTTATTTTGATTGCAAATTTCTAAGACGAGACTAAGTTATTTGTTGGATGGCTTCTCTCCTCAACAGCTCAAAAATTTTAAGGTGAACATAGCACTCTTCAATATACACGTCTCTATATGTTTCACAACATAATTTATTCCATCTGAAAACCCTAAAACTCCACATTAAATAAGTGTTTTATATCTTATAACACTAAATCTCAAATATAAAGTTTATATTGGTTAGACTTTTTTTAAATTTTATAAAGCCAACTTACATTATTGATACCATTATGAATGCTTATAATACAACACTGTCAAAGACAGACATCGTCACCACTCGTTTACAATTTAGAAAAACAAATCCAACAAAAGAACCTTTTAGACAACTACCAACACTCTTTTGGATGTACAAAACACACAAGGAAGTACAAATTTAAAATTTTATTATTTTTTTTGTTTTTACATGGCACGTAATATACGTGAAAGGTGACAATGAGGTATACGTGAAGTGACTCCAACAAAACATAAGGGAAAGGCGCGAGGACTTTGGCTTACAAGCGACCTGGGTCGGTTAAGCTTAATGGTGGATAAGGGTTGGGGCGTGGTAAGCCACGGGGGCGTGGTAGGCTACGGGAGCGTAGGGGGAGTGGTAGGCGAGGGGAGCGTGGTAGGCGACGGGGGCGGCGTACCGAGCGACGGGCGCGTGGTAAGCTACAGGAGCGTGGTAAGCGACAGGCGTATGGTAAGCGACAGGAGCGTGAGCGACAACCGGAGCATGAGCGACTACTGGAGCATGAGCGACGGCCTTGACAGCCACGGGGTGGGCAGCAGGCTCCTTGTGGACGACGGCGTTGAATCCGTTGACGGGGTCGGCGGTGTAGTCGACGGTCCTGCGGGTGCCGTCGGGCTCGGTCAGACTGTATGATCCCTGGACGACGTCTCCGTCACGGGTCTCGTGCTGGTTCTTGGAGTCTCCGGTGATGGCGTCTTGAACGTCATAGGCGAAGGAGTACTGGGGGTGAGGGTCGTACTCCTCAACCTTGGCGGCGACGGGGGCGTGAGCAACTACGGGGGCATGAGCGACTACGGGGGCGTGAGCGACGACGGGGGCATGAGCGACGTAGGCGGGGGCGTAGGCCTTGCTAGCGTACAGCTGCGGTGCCGCTTGGGTGCCTGCTACCAGGATAGCGAGGAGTACGATCTGCAATGTACAACAAGTTATGTGTAAGCATTCATGACCAATATAGTTTTAAATAATTAAACATTCAGGGAGGTTCACTATTCACAGTACCACTTCATAATTTCAAGATAGCATTTTTGATCCTGAACAAAATCATGACATCATTTGGTCAAGATTTGCTACTAAACTTAGTTGCCTTATCCATTGGGTTGAAAAAGATGACCATGGCAAATAAACAAACTGGTCTTTTTCAGAAACTAAGCTACAAGTCATCAAATCCATTACATAAGACAAAGTTAATCTTTTCCCCTTAACATTCGAGTATTTCACAATGTTCAACGGCCAGAAAATAGCCTATTTCAAAAATATTTTCATTAATAGTAAAACCCTTTTAGCATCTATGTAGGTTTCATAAATTTTTACTTATATATAAAATTTCTATTGAATACTACGCTCATCCGCATGCTCAAAGACCATCCTTATAGTTGGACCAGTTCGTAATTCATAGGCAAATTAAGATGCCATTTGATCCTGTGTTACATTAACAGTTCTATCTAATGAACATGCCAGTCTTAGCCAGTAACAAGACTACAAGATCTTAGTCTTATTACACTAATTTTTCATTCATACTTGGCTTATAATATCTACCTGGGTATGCCGCCATTTCAGGAAAGGTACAGTTCAACGTGATACGAGCAGGGAGACGTTTGAAATTCCTCTCTGGGGAGTTGTTACTGAACGCGTGCCAGAGCTGGATGAGTTACACACGGAATATAATGGAACATCAGTCGTGGCAGGGAGAGTGGGCACGTCATTCATACACGCACACACGTGCACACACGCACACGCGCACGCTCCAGCCCTCTGTGATTAGACCTGCGTTAGGCTCCCACTAGCGCCTGGTAGGCCAGGTAGTTTGGTAGGCTCAGGCCACCTACAGGTCAGGCTGACGAATTATGTTGATTAGGGCGAGACCGTTTGGGGACTCCCAAGCTCTGTGCTGTTATTGTTTAGCTAACTGGTCTCCACACCTCAGTTTTGGTTATTCAGAATAGTCAGATCAGTTTTTTTCTTCTTTTTCGCCAGTGAGATTTTTACAAGGTTACAGGGTTACCCCTTTTTCGGAAAACGATCTAAACCTAAATGGGTATTCCGGGATTTAACCCTATGTCCTTTTTAACGGAAGTCCTAGACGCTAACCAGTAACATAGAAGGACACCCTATCGTATTATCGACATCAAAATAATCAGTTCATTCATCTCAAATATTCCGTTGTATAATTAATCTGTAAAATATTTCGTGAATGTTTGAAAGAGTTTTTAAGAAGATAATGACATGAAGTTGTCGGACAAAAATTAATTACAATGTAAAACCAAAATCAAATGTACCAAAACCAAGAATATTAATACATTGTTTCAATTATTATACTTGATTTTATAAAACTTATAATTAGTAACATAACCTTCAAAAGTAGGATTTTGCGGCCGGTGTCGACCGTATGGAGTTTGTGTTGCCAAACGTTTCGCCCTTACTGTGAAGTGACACCTTCAGTGGATAAGCTGAGACTCACGTTTGGCAACAAAAACTTCATGACGACGAGGAATCAACATGATATTAGTAACATAACTCTGTTACATATTAAAATTTAACTAAAAAATTCTTTAAGCGATTAATCCTTACTGGAATAAAGCTGTAAAAATTGAACGGATACTGATATGGTGTACTAGTGTGACTGGTTTGGCTGGTGAGGTGTTTAGTATCCTATGGTGTTATTAAAAACTATTTAAAACTATTATTAATGATAAAAAATAACAAATTTACTTCGTAACATTGCACCGAGATAATTTTTTTGACACAATGTTATCATCGAGTCGAATTAAATTGTAGCCTATTCATTAATTATTAAAAAGGGTTTATAATTAAAACTGGTAATTCGAAGTTTTAGAAGATAAGACAACCTACGTATTATTAGGTTGATAAAGCTGTAACGCGTAACATGACGGTAAACTCGTAACCGTTATCCGAGAGATTATTCCTAATACGATGTATTGGAATCAAGTTGTTGGTAACTGTTACTTATTAAGTAACAGTTTCCACACGAGGCGCGAGCAATGTCGTTGTCGTTGGCAATGTGTGGTTATTGATGAGTGTTGTTGCGCGAACTGGTTCCACACTTAAATGTGGAACAGGAACTGCAACAAATGAGGAACTGGTAAAGTCTGGTCAACGGAGGCGTCGGCAATTGTGGGTACGTTTATTGTCCCATTGCGATAAATAAATCGCATTTAATTTATCTAATGATTTCGATTGTGCGTTTGTGAAATGAATACGTCTTAGCTCTGGAAGGGGTAGTTATAGTTCGTCAGACGAAAATTTGAAACGGAACAGTTGTCATGAGGACAACTGTTTAGAGGAACTAAAAACATTCCCTTTTTATCCATTTTTAAGCTATTTCCCAAAGGGAAGTAAATACATTTATGCTTTTTTAATCATTTCATACTTAAACAAGTTTTACTAAAAAAGTCTATGAAATAAAACTTTATTACCTCACGATCTAACGCAAATGAGTTTCGTAATTTTGTATTAGTTTGAATCACTAGTCAACCAAATAATATTTATTTGGCTCATGATTACACTTAAAGGTTTTTGTATTTTTTATTGTTTAAATTACTTGTTAACCAAATAAAGTTTTATTTATCCTATAATAATTAAATTCAAAGAGGTTTTATAATTTTTATAAATTTAAACCAAGTGGAATTACATTTTTATTTATTATTATTTTATTATTACAGTACTAATTATTTAGCTGATGATTCAACTCAAAAGGGGTTTCGTATTGTTTTATTAGTTTAAATCACTAGTTTTTTTATTACTTAGAAAGTATTTTAAATATGGGTTTGGCGCTGTTTTCATTTAAAATATCCTAGTTCATAGTTTTAACGTGTTGGATATTTTTGTAATGTTTATCTCATTAATTGTTAACTTTTCAATAATGTTTTAGAGTAAAGGATGTTTTTTCCTTTATCCACATTAATGGAATTTAAACATTCATTAGTTAAAACTATATAAATTAATTTTTAGTCGCAAATTATAGTTATAATCAATACGTCAAACTGAAACCATGAAATAACTTGACTTTATAAATGCGTTTAAATGAATTTACTTTATTTCTAATGGTTACTTTGATTATATGAATCTTAAAAGTTCACGGAATGCTATGCAAATAATTAATTTTATAATTGTACATACTAAATGTTGATATTTTCACGCAACAAAACACGATTTTAATTGTTCCAATGATTTGTTTGTTAATATTTTGTGCATTGTAATGAACAACAGTTACATTATACAAAGTGTTTCAAAATACAAACCGACTAAATTGGCAATCAATTTTATTGGCATGCAATATAAATTGAATTTTACTTTGTATTATCTTTCAAACAAAAATGATGAAATTTAATTTTACATGTTTTTAAAACAATCTTGAATGAGTCTACTCTAAAATACCTCTATACTACATCACTTTCACTACTTTCGTATTTAGCTGTTTTTGAAAAAAATAGTAGAGGAGTGTGTGATCTTCGTACAGTATTGACAAAGATCGGTTTATTTACTATGAAAATTAATATTTTTATTTCTTATTTGGTTTGATAGCTATTAGATAGATTTTTGTATGAACTAAGCTGATATTAGTTATTGAACAATTTAACCTCCTGTTTATATTGTTGGTATTTTTTAAATATACATAGTTCAGTTATTAAAGTATTCTGTTAGATACAAAAATTATATAATTGTATTTAGTATTAAAATGTAACTGTGATGTAATTTTTATAACTGTAAATGAAAAATTACTACGTGAAAATACAAAATTAGAAATTAAATTCATTATTTTTAATATTTAAAGAATTCTTTTGAGATTGTAAAAAATATAAAAGTGTGGTTGACAATTGAACCGCATAGAGTGCGCTAGAGTCGCCAACCACGTGATTGACGAGTCACTAACCTGAAGCGCCATGTCTTGTAGGGAGTGTCCGCCGTTGTGTGACTTGGCCTGTACGGGGACCACTACAATATATAGGGGGGCTCCCCTCCCCCCTCCGAACCCCCGACATCTGATAACGGCCCCTTAATTGCTTCATCCAGCCTCTTGCCAATTTTTATAACCAGTGCCAACTTGAATCCGCAACTACCCCGATAGGACATTTATCATTCCGTTTGGGAATCGATCTCGTTTAGTGCCCGATTCGATAATTATCTGATGACATGTGTGTTTTCGATGATTTATGATCATATACGGGTTTTGAGATTTAAAACTTTGAAGAATTAAACCGCACAAACAGGGTAATATCCGTTTCAGGGCTTCGAACATTGCTAATGTTGGGAAAACAATAGTTTAAGAGATATTATAAAACAATTTAAGTTAGGCCTACAAATTAAGATAAATAAGAAATTTTTCGTAAATCATAATTTACTGTTTTAAAGTATTTTACATAGTATTACTATGTAAAATATCCGTTTAAAACTTTCTATCCTCTTCTATCATATCCTGCATACAATTATTGTGTTCTGAAGTATTGTTAAGTTATTCATTATTGCCGCTGGGTTAGGCACAATAGCTGTGATTTGTCAATACTGATATGAAAAAACTCAGAATGGTACGACTTGGACAATTTTAGAATGTATTTTATAGATGTACATTTTTTCGTACTTAACGGTACAGAGAAAACATCATTTCGTTTTGCGATTAGTGGAGGTTTACATTTATATGACAAACACTTATTTATTTGCCATTACACATGAACTAACTAAATTTAAAGCATAGTATAATCGAAAATAATAGTACGAATAATTTCAAATTCAAAATTAATCTATTTCAAAAATAACCTAAAAATCTGACAAAACGAAAAAAATAATTCCCGAATGACCTGAGGCATGTGGGTGGGGATTGAGTTCATATCAATCCTCAGTAATAAATAGATAAATTTACTGTAATAACAAATCATAAAAATCTTATCTAAACATTGGTTTTCACAAGAAAAAACTATAAAAAGTAAACTTAAAACGTAATAAATGCAATAAATGAAGCTACAAAAGCATGCCTCTTTAAACCATTACTCATACCTTAGAATTGATACCATGATAATAATTCTTTATGAAAAACAATCAGCCCCCCATGTCAAGAATATTTAATAAGGTAAAAACACATATTTAATTCTTCTGTTTGCAAATCAAGTCAACACATTCATGTCATAGTATTTTAACAATAGCACGTAATCTGTTTAACAGTTTTATAGTAAATTGTTTCTTCTAATATTTAGTTTAAAATACAGTCTAAGTAATTTCTACAAAATGTTGTCGATGTTTTTGATTCCTGGAATGAAGAATATATGTTTTAAATGTAAATTAATTTAGTACTTAAAAGTCCACTCACCTACTAGGGAAAACGAAGTCGAAATAGAATTTACAGAAATTATCTGCTCTACAAAAACTCAGAAGAGCCTTGACGTTTTCACAGAAGCCTTATTACGTTTGGCCCTTGTTATTTTAGCCGAAAACAAAATGAACAGAGGACTTCAAAAACTGCCAACTTAATTTTTTTACGAAAAAGACAATTATTATCATTCGTGTTAAAACAACCAACAGTTTTTTTAACATACATGTTTAAATCTCAATTACTTATAGCCCAGTATCTTAGTTTTTTATTTATAAGGTTATTTTAACTCCTAACATATATTTTTTTGTAATTTTACTTTTAAGTTAAACTGTTTGCATATGTGTTTCAATTTAATAATTTCTTTGAGTTTTTTCCAGAATTTTATTCTAAAGTTGATTGATTTATCGATAAACTTGTGCATGATATTTAGTCTGAAGACACTTTCTATAGAAATGAGTTTCAATTTAAGGTCCTGTTATGCATAATATTACTTAATCAGGTGCCTAAGTATGTTCCATGCACAAATGTATGGCCAATAAAGTTATGGTAGCTAACACTAAATCATATATTACCCTATACACATGATAAAAATACAAATATTTTTACTATGAAAAATCTTATCAGATATATCTTTAGGTGATATTCTCATGAGGAGTGGTGGTAAAAAAAGTTTCTCCACCATTTTTTCATACCTTAAATTTACCGAAACTTTCAGACATGATGACCTACTCAGAAAGGTATTTTAAGCCAGGTATGAATGAGCAATGAGTGGAAGATGATTGTGGCATTAACATGTAGTCTTGTTGCTGACTAAGGCTGACGAGTTCCCTCGACAGAAATTTTAATTAATAACTAAACATCTAATAGCATCTAAGGAACCTAAAGCTTAACGTGGGATTGAAAGGCACAAAAATACCTATGGATTACGCAGTAGTTATGAAGAATGTATTTGTGGATGAACGTAGTATTCAAGATCGCGAACGTTAATCATTTACAGGGAATACCACATCCACCGTTCATCACTCATTACTATCCACAATTTGAGACCATAAAGTGACCCACACAGTCTATTGTGGAAACTTTCTGGCCTACTTATACATTATATTAAACTAACTTGAAACAATTTCATAGTGTTATAAATTGAAGTTTTGAAATGGCTTATAAATCAATCTCTGTCACTCATATTATAATCCCACTCTGACAGTCTGTAACTGCCGCAACATAACACAAACCTTGACCCAAATCAGTGTATTAGCAGTGCTTAACACCCGAAACATGATATATGGGGGCGGTGTACGAGTAAAGATCTAAGAAAGGGTTTCACAAAAACCTCCCATCCCACCGTCTTAAGGTTTTTTACCAAAAATTAGCTGTTTCGTCACCTCTTAACAAGGCGGTCCCCCAACCGCGGCACCGCCTTGTGCCTATGATGCAACTGGTTTAAAGTTTCACAAAAAAATTCAAATTTATAACTTCTAAACCAGATTTGTTTATTTTAATTATCGTCTAGTCGCCTTTAGTAAAAACAACAGAAAATATATACATGGTGTCCCTGAACTCCTTAACGTCCTTTCCAGATATTATTCCTAGACTATAGACAAGCCGAAAGAAACTCAACAACAGACAAGTGAGAGTGACAAGTGATTAAGAAACTCAATAAAACAAACAGTGATAGTAATGTAAGGATATCAAGAGATACAAACAGGGGTTTACAGCGTGTTCTACTGTGTACACCACAAATAATCCTAACTGCCCTCTTTTGCAGTGAGACTTAACAGTATATAGTTGGTATGAGAATTGTTTGCCTAGAGTGGAGTACAATAAGCCAAAAAAACTGTGTACATGACCATAATAAATACATAGAAGACCTCAGTGAAAACACTTGACCTGAGATTTCTTAACATAAAAATTCCCTTACACATTTTGGAAGCTAAAATATCAATGTGTGAATGCCATTTCAAACTAGACTGTAACTGAAAAGCAAAGAATTTGAGAATGGCTACCTCAGAGTGAGAGCAAAGGCTGAGTGTAAAATCTTGCACTTTATTTAAAGGCACAATTTGTTTGCATTGCACGGGGTTTCAATAACATTTGACTTAAAAATTTACAGCATCATTGACCGACTTTTTTAAGATTTACACTTTGCACTGAGTGCTAGGTCATCCACAAAAAGAAATGTTAGTATTTACTTCCCTGTGTGAAATAGGTTAGATCATGGTTATGTCTAAAGGTAATGTTTTCACTTCATCTAAACAGCTCTAATTCATTTATATTAAAAATTAAATACAATAGCCCTGGCGGTTTCTATGGAAACCTGTTACATAATTTCCATCTTAAAAATTGGTAGCACCCCCCGCCAGAGCTAAGACATATCCATGTCAAAAATAGTATTCTGTTCATCAATGTTGCGTGGTAAGTCATTTATATACAATTTGAACAGGGTAGGGCCCAATATTGAGCCTTGCGTTATACCATGTGATACTCTGAGAGAGGCAGATGTACCATTAACATAGAATGATTTTTATATAATTATTATACAGTTTTTCACATCATTAACATTTCCAGCAGTAGTTGATTTACATAACAAATTATATTGTCGATCTAAATATTTGTTCATTTCGACTAGTCCCTGATGATACCATTTATTAATAATCTTTGGGTTAGTACACTTAATATTTTTAATTGGTGCAGAGCTGTTTAAGGACCATTAAACAATTCAAACAATTTGTTAAACTTATCGTCTATATCCAAACTATTATCAAATACTTCAAACCAGCTTATTGAACTAAGATTAGCTAAAAATAGTGAACGGTTTCCAGAGTTTATAGGCCTAACGACTTTCCTGATAGTTGGCACCTTACTAGATTAATGCTGGTGTAGAGAAAAATAGCATTATGTCCTGAGACAGGATCCTTGTGTAGTTGTGGAGTATGCAAGACTGAAGCTTTTCATCTATCCGGATGTACATAAGTGACAATATTGTCTATGCAAGTGCCCTTGATAACACCCCCTACAGAATCATTAGGCCGAGTAATTTAATTTACAGCAATTTTAAGTCCAAAAGATATTATCATATTCCGTATGGCACATAATAATAGCACGTAGTCTATCCAAAAATAATGGAACATTACCTGAGGGGGGTCTGTAGAAATTTACGATCACAGAGTTATACTTTTTGAGATATACAGATGAAGCATCAAAAATCAGTTCTTCCCCACACAGTTAGTGGACTGTCACACATTTCCCATCAATGCTACTTTTCACAAACACAACAAAACCACAATGATTAGAATTTTGACGTGCAAAATGTATGACAGTTGCATAACCTGGCAAAACTAAATTATTTATATCCGTCTCAGAAACTCAATGTTCAGTAACACATATAAAATCCACTTTGCAATTAGATACAAGGAAACCTAAATAATCTAGTTTATTCATTAGAGATTGAGCCTTCCATACCAATACAAATACACTGTCGGACGAGGCTGAGGTAGACTCAGAAAAATCAGTGTCATTTTGTTTTTTCACGTGTTGTGTTTTTTCCCTATAATTCAAGATTTTTAAAGAACTTAAAAATAAACGTAGAATATAGAATTAATGATAAAATTAAAATCTGTATGTAGCTTTATCACATAAAAACTTAATTACAGAAAAATAAATACTTTGTCCTATTATCAACTTCAATAAGGCAGCTGTCTAAAAGTTTAAAACTAAAATATTACAAAGATTTTCCTTGATAAAAAACCACAGTAATGACCTTTTATTTATAAAACTCTATTTTAAATATAACGCCCTCAAACGTAAAGTAATCGGTTCATACATAACGGAGAATTCATTTTTATGTAAATATGTACTTATCAATACTAGTGTTATCATGTGACTTCGCTGCTAGTGAGCCACATCGATCAGCTGTTTCAAGTTTATTAACACTAAAGAGCTAATTGATAAATTTCCAAGCAGCTGTAAGTTTAATTTCACAAATCACTAAATTTATGAAAGTGTCCTGTTACGTTGTTTTCTTTTCCTGTATTCTTCATAAAGTTACGAGTATAGTGTGTTGCTTTTTAATAGTTTTTTTAACATATTCAGTTTTCAATTATATTGATAAAGTTATAATTAATCGTAATGGTATCAATCAGCTAATTAGAATTTAAATCTGCTATGTTGAAAAACAAAATGATAGCCATACGGGTAAGTTTTGAGTTTTCGAAATTTTCATTATGATACGTCCAGGAATAATCTGAACAGATCGCTAAAAAGTTGAGGGACACCCTGTATTATGCTTTTACGTTATTATACCCTTATGTTGTTATTTGTTATTAATATATTACATTATTATTTTACTATGTTATTATGTTAAGCACTTACTGCTTAATACATATTCGGTCCTTCTGGGCGGTTATATTAACGTTCGCATTCTATTCTTGCTATACATATTCTATGTCTTTACAAGCAAACTTTGCTGAGAAAATGAAATTTATAACTTCTCCATTGTTTTTCAGTTATAAATGAGAATAATGAAATACAATGGCCGAAACTTTACTATTTTTAACATAATGAAACTTTAAAATTTATAACATTATGAAACTTGCATAAGTATATAACCATTAAAGTATAAAGAGATCATCAAGGTCAGAGCTACTGATTAGCTGAAATTTAACACATGTGATAACCAATCTTATTAGCCTTGACAAAATGCTGGTAGTCCTAATAGTAATTTTTGTGTCCCCTAAAAAAACATTGGTAAAAAAGTACGGCATTATATTTCAAGGAATCACAACGGAAGAATGATCACGAGAGTCTGAGTTTCATCACAGATCGGAATGCTGGTTTCAATATGTACGAAATCATAGTTCACGTCAGTAAAATAAGATATTATAAACGGAATTATAAGTATTAAATGGCGATATGAACGTAATACTAAAAATTTATAACCAAGGAAAAACTGTATTAGTTTTAAAATAGAGGATTTGAGAACGTGTCCGGAACAATGGCTAGGTATATTTTACAGCCATCGGGAGGAGGTAATTCATAAAAATTTGGATTAGAATGGAAAACGATCCAGATTCAAGGTCGAGTCATAAAACGCCCGGAAAGGATTTATACTCAACTCAAAAGCTATAAGGAACAACTCCACAAAATTTTATAATAATCAGACAATAATTGCCAATAGTTTCCAACAGTGAGTAGAGACTCACTCATAGGAATTAATGGCAATAATTCGCCATTTGTAATTTGGCTTCTAATTAAACTACCCATCTAACCACAGGTATTCCTTAGGTAGTAAAACTACAAGGGTTTGGACCGATCCCTGTCAAACCTTTAAGGGGAGGTGGTTCCTCCATAAGACACCATTATTAGGACTCCATGGGCTAGGGTCTTCACCATGGAGTCCTAACGTTTCATTTAAGGGTACACGCCCTAAGACAATACAACTCCGGAGCAACCCCAGTGAATACGCTAAGTAATCACCCTTCCCAAGTTGTGGTTCACTTAACATACCGGTCGCAATTATTGTCTGGTTATTATTAAATTTGGTAGAGTTGTTCCTTTCTGTAATATCGTGGATGATTTCGTTGGGCAACGCAATCAGACTACATTAACTACACTTTGGGGGGAGGGGGGTTGTACCCAAAAAATTGGATTTTCAATTTATTTATGTATAATTTATGAAAATGCCTAAGCTTTTTTATCAATTGATTCAGCTAAAAACGCAGAATTAAATATTTCGAATCCTGACTCTAGGTCGGTTGGTTATTGAAATATTTAAAATAGTAAACACTGTACAATGTTAATCTTATGGAGAATACCTACAAATCAAGAACTGAACTATCTACTTAAATTTTTCTCCAAAATTTCGTATGCAAGTCCATCTAGTTAATCTTTATCAATACATCCATAAAACCCAAAATTTTATGTCACACGGCAGCAAACCTTCATTCATTGTAATTGTTGAGTAGCTCAGAGGGGACGTGCTCACTTCCTAAGCCGAAGTTAGATTCAGGACCCAGTCACCATTTGTAATTTGGCTACTATTTTTATAAAGTTATAAGTAGTAATTCAGGGTTATAGATAACAGTTTTACTGATTCCCAGAATACGTAGCTTTGACGTAAAACACATTTGAACATATATAATAAGACAAACCATACCTCAAATTATATAATTATCACTTTCTATGAAGATAAAGGCCTATAATTGGGCGTTGACGTTATAGCGCCCGGAATGAAAGTGAAAAGTGTCCACTTGTTCTCCAGTATTTTCTTAACGAGGTGACATGCGCGTGCAATGTTTAGGTGAGGCGGCGTATATGGTGGGTCGAGTGGTTACGAAATACTTAACAATGGCAGAATATCGGCCAGACCAACACTGACGGTCTCCTTCCTACAGACTTGACGGGGGTTACCTAATGGTGTGTAGGAATCACTTGCTCTAGGGGTGGTTTGAAGGGAGGGTTGGGACTGGAGGTTTAGAATGTCATTCTACTATCACTGTCGGCCACCTCCTTCCTACAGACTTGACGGGGGTTACCTAATGGTGTGAAGGAATCACATCGCTCTAGGGGTGGTTTGAAAGGAGGGTTGGGACTGGAGGATTAGAATGTCATTCTACTATCACTGTCGGCCACCTCCTTCCTACAGACTTGACGGGGGTTACCTAATGGTGTGTAGGAATCACTTGCTCTAGGGGTGGTTTGAAGGGAGGGTTGGGGCTGGAGGTTTAGAATATCATCTTAACACTCGGACACCTCCTTCTTACAGAGGTGGAGGTTGCCTAATGGTGTGAAGGAATCACATCACTCTAGGGGTGGTTTGAAAATAGGGTTGGGGATGAAGGTTTAGAATGTCATTCTACTATCACTGTCGGCCACCTCCTTCCTACAGACTTGGCGGAGATAACCAAATGGTGTGAAGGAATCACATCACTCTAGGGGTGGTTTGAAAGGAGGGTTGGGGATGGAGCTTTAGAATATCATCCTAACTAACACTGTCGGCCACCTCCTTCCTAGAGATTGGCGGAGATTACCAAATGGTGTAAAGGAATCACAACGCTCTCGGGGTGGTTTAAAGGGAGGGTTTGGGATTGAGGTTTAGAATATCATCCTAACTATCACTGTCAGCCCCAACAGAGGCGAAGATTGCCTAATGGTGTGAATGAATCACATCGCTCTAGGGTTGGTTGGAAGGAAGGGTTGGGGCTGGAGGTTTAGAATATCATCTTAGCTTTGCTAAAATCTTATCTTTGGGAGTGGTGTAGCAGAGGGTTGTGTTTAAATTTTGAACCAAGTTTGATCTTGCTGAGCTTTTTAAGTGAGGCGTATTATTTGTACTCTACTTTTCTGTTACCAAGGATAAAAAAGGTGTGAGAGAGGGATGAAAGTGTTTTTAGTTGTAATAAAATATAGATTAGTTTTTGAGTTTGATCAAAGGGCGTAATGTTAAATTCGCAGATACAATAAGCTTGGAAATGGTCTGGTGTAAAACAATAGATTAAAGAATAATTATTCCATTTAGATGCAATTAATATTCTAAACTCTGAAAATATATTTATTCTAACGTTTTAACAAACTCTAATTCTAATTCTAATGACTTTGCGTCACTAAAAATGGTTACTATTTTAGCAAACGGATAAATGGAGAGAAGGTTAAAGAAAGGTCGTAATACTGTAGTTAAAAGTTTACTTACTTTGCAGTATACATGGAAATGCTGTTTGAACCTTGTATTTAATTTATACACCACCACTTTAAGAGTTGAGAAAAATGTCGGTAATACGTAATAATTGTCGGTAACGAAGACACAATAGCGTTTAACCTCATTCCAGATGCGGCCGCGCATCTTCGCATCCTCGCACGGGACAATGGTGTCTACGGGGGTTGTTATTTATTAAATCGTCGGCGACATTGGGCAAGCTGATCGACCCACGGTGTGACACGCCCGTTACTGTCGCAACACCCGAGTAGAGGCTACCGGAGATGTCGCTGCTCTGTCGCAAAACCCGCGTCGAGGCTACCTTAGATACTGTTGGGTCAGGTGGTTATTGATTGGGGACGTCCGAACAATGTCTTGATGGATTGTTGTAGGAATAATCTGATCTGTAAGTTGTGGGTCCGTGACGTAGATGGTAGTACGATGGACTCAGAACTTGGGTCATTGATTACCCGAGTTCCAAGTTCCCAATCGGAAATCGGGGTGGTACACTGTCAAGTGTCCACCTAGAATTATCTCGGCTAACTCATGTTTTGCTTTGCACGTTTCACTCACAGATCAATAGTCTATGCGGGAAAATTAAAGGTAAAATAGGTTGCCGCATTCTATCAAAACTTCACGATCTTTTTATAAAGATCTGCTTACATTTTTTCCAACTATGCAGGAGGTAAATTTTCACTCGTTCTAACTCCATATGCATAAGATTTTAAAAAATTTACCTCGTGTATACCTTAGGTCACACAACATAATATATAATATAGTATCATAGTTTAGAAAAGGTCGTGATACTGATATTAAAAAAATAACCCCAGCGACGCGAACGATTCTACTAGTTCTGTACGACTCTAACCTCATTCCGGAGATTCCCCCTTTCATACTTCCATATCTTTAGACCATTTATAAGAATCTACGAGTGAAAGGTTTTTACCATGGCGCAAAAGTAAAGTAAAGTTGAGAGGACAAACTTTGAATATCAACAAAACTTTTTCACTGATTGAACTCACCATTTTTAGCTATAGTAATTATTTGCCTCGTTACTTATTGCATTACTGGCATTAGAATATACACTCTAGTTTATTTTTGTCATTCACTTTAAGTACTAAATGACTGGGGTGTGTTTACCATTAAAATGATTATTTATCGTGTTTGTGTAACATTGAAAAGGCAGGCTGTAATAGTGTAGATGTCTGGCCAGCACAACTTCAACATTTGTTAGGAATTCGCAACACTCTATTCACTCAAGATCGCTATTATTAATGGCGACCGCTTCCAAATCTGGTTTCTGTCCGTGCGTTTGTCATTCCAGTTACGTTTTCTTGGCTCTCGCGTTTGTATTCGGAATATTTTAATTTCGTCAAATACGAGTTTTTCTACAACACATATTGTCGTCAGATAAACATATTTATCTACATTTTTTCAAAATGTATTTTACTAAATTATTGTATATACTCGTAGTATCAATTCGGTAACTCATAGAGTGAATTATATTAGCATTACCTTTATGGAAAGGGTGACCAACTTCGGTAAGTAATTTTAGTCAAGAATGAATGATAAACGAGTGCACGATGATTTTGTGGTGTGATCGTGTAGTATAAGTATCCGAACAGTCGATGACATCTAAGAGACCTACAGCTTATGATTAACTTAAAATTCACAAAACTGACACTCCTTCCAGGCTTCTCCCTTGATTGTAGGTACCCCTCTAAGGCTTTCTTGGTGAAAATTTGTTTTACTAATCGTGTGTGGTAAAATTAAAGAACTCCAAAGCGAAATTGTACAATTAACATGTGTTACCTCTCCCCTCTAAACGCCAATTACGGGTTTTCATGGCTAAAATAATCAGTTATGCGGAAAGAAGTATGGCTTACAGTCTTTTTTAACTCTAGGGTTTTTAAATAAAAATGTCAGTAGTTACAACGATGGTTTGGTTCCCGTTGAATAGCCCTCGACCATTATATTTATCTTGTCTAATTGAGTAAAACGGCCTCACATCGGTGGCACGGCACTTGTGACCTGTCAGGGAAACGAGCGCCGTCTATCGCCCACTGTCGTAAACACTCCGGCTAAGCAGTAGTTAGAGAACTCGGTTCAATCCTGTAACAATGTTGACCTGGTAGTAAAATATGAGTCTTGCTAAAAGTATTTTCTTAGAGTTCCTAGTATTCGTGTGTAACTCTTGAGGAAGTTAATCAATTTATACAAGGATAAAAAATTAGGCCTGTAGTAAAAGATTTTATCCACCATTTCAATAATCTTAAACAGAATTATATTCTGAAATGAAACATGAAATGTACAATAAAATGTAATGTAGTACTTTACTTGGCTGTGGGAAAAAGGTTAGATCATGAATATTTCTGAAGGGGTGGTTTCAGTTTCTCTAAACAGCTGTTATCATAACAATATGACGTCACTTCCACAATTTTTTGCGTACCACAAGTTGCTAATACCCTCCAACCCCAGAGCTTACGCATATTTATATCAAAACAATTATCTTTCTAATCCAGCTGATAAAAAGCTCAGCTGGTAGTGCAAATTCTTTAAGAGCCTATATTTAAATATTTCAGAGTTAGTGCTAATTTTTAGAATTGTTTGAATACGGCTTTCCGGTAATACAATTAATTGTGCTAGTGTGATATGTTATTTTGTAATTTCCTTCAGACCATCTAAAAACGTTTAAACATTATCAATTAGGATATATGTGTCCCGATTTTCCTCCCTCACGGGTTGTTTTTTTAATATTTAGTACGAATTTTTCCATGCGACAAATACCGCTACAGTACCTCACTGTTATTAATTCGTCAGACAGGCCACAAATAACAAATAAGAATTCAAACAACTATTTCGAGAAACAAAACGCTAGTTTTATTTTACCTTTTATTACCTTGCTATTTGTTTTTTAAATGGTTACCAACACTAGGAGGTATTTTAAGCCAATTAGGAATGAGAAATGAGTTTGAGATTATTGTGATGCGATCTTCATTCTTGTTACTCACTAAGGTTGTTCATTGTACAGGATTGTTAATTGATATTTCAACAGTAAATAAAATCTAAATAACTTAGTTTAACGTGAGATTCGATTCACTTCTGCCTCTACGTAACACATAATTGTCTCGGTAACTATGAACATGTATTTTGCGATTAAACATTGTATTCAACAGTGCGGATGTTATTCTACACAAGAGAATACCACATCCACTGACCAACCCTCATAACTATCCACTATTCGTGACCTACGAGTAGTTGGATTGCAGGACACATTACCACGCCTGCGTACTACTAGATCTAGTATTTATATCGCATATTTCCAAACTAAAATTGCCATCATTCAACGTTCGATATACCTGGCCCATGACGTCATCGGGTCGATAGCGATCTGTCTCACAATAGAGAGATATCCAGTGACACCGGCTGACGGAAGTGTAGGCTATCAGACAATGAGATGTCGGAGGTTAAGTGTTTTGCGCAACCCGGACCGAGTGACTACTAGCTTGCAGCGGTTGTGGCTCCATCGGATCTCTGATCATGTCTCATAACTAATATTTTTAGTATTTTTTATATCTCCAGTAGTGAATTGGATTAGTAATATTATTTAATATTATTTTACAATTTAAATAACAATTTTATCTGCTTTATAATGGCTCACAAATGCACATGAAGAATAACTTAATTAGTCTACTAATTTGACAACCTTGCGGTTTTCCCGATCTTAAAAAAATTCTCTGAGTGTGAATGATTGAACTGATGATTTAATGAGGCATCTTGAATTTAGTCTCATAAAAAGCAGTTTTAATTTTGTTACGTTAAAAATTTGGTTTAGGCGTAAAAATAAAAGTAAAGTGTTTGTCCAGGGTATTACATTTGCCATCGTTTGGTGTTTGTATCATCAAAAATATAATTACTTGTTAATTATTGGATACAATTGTTTGTAATTGTATTCACTTGGAAAATAAAACAAAATAACTAATTATTATATTTTATAGATAGTCATTTTAGCTTTAATTTGACACCTCAGTCGTCTTTTACCGACTAATGGATCTAAAACTAAATATTTAGCCACTCTTACAGACTCTTAAATATATTTAAGACACATTGACCGCCCCTCCAGTTTTGGTAAGTGGTAGACAGGCCACATAATAATCGGTATATAAATACTCGTATTGTAGGGTCATGTTAATATTTTTTTACTTTGAGATCTTACAAACTAAAAGTAGTAGTGGTAAAGTAGTAAAGTTCAGTGGGGCCACGGTTGTTATACTACATGTTTGAAATATCACCCGGCCCGCTTTATACTTTATGCTTTTAACTGAAATGGCAACCTACCCAGGTTGATATTTTAAGCTAAGTCTGAATGAGAAATGAGTTTAGGATGATTGTGGCGCGATCTTGTAGTCTTGTTACTGACTAAGCCTGGCATGCTTCTTAGACAGAACTTTTAATTTATTAATTAACAGGTATAGCCCAACAGCCAATAACATCTAAGGGACCTACAGTTTAACGTGGAATCTGAACCACCTGTGCCTTTGAAATATGAACTGGTCTAATTATGAGGATGGTCTTTTGTGAATTAACGTAATATTTAATAGTGCGTACGTTAATCCACAGAGGAAAACACTACTCCCACCGACCATCGCTCATAACTATCCACATTTCGTGACCTCTAAACTGGCTCTCGTGGCCTCAGAGTACAACATATGTATGGACCAAATGTGGTTCACTTGGCTTAAACCTATTTGGCTCACTTGGTGGTCAAAGTGTGAAGAAGTTAAACTGAAAGAAGTTGAATAAAATATAATTCATCAATTTTTTCTTAACTGTGTTTCTTTTCACGAACGGTGATCAGGTTGACTTAAACTTTCACACGCAACTGTATAGATCCACACCCCAGAATAGTTCCATTGTGGCACGCCGCACTAGTTACCCACAGCCAGTCACCAGTTCCGGGAGCAGGAGGGCGGGCTCTTCGGCCAGTCGATATCGCAACTCTGGCGGCCATCCAGGGCGGGTTTCATCAGCTGAGATATCGGAACAGCTGACACTGCGGGGGAAGACCGCTCCGACAACACCACAAATACAACATACAAGTCCGCGCCGCGAGCCGGGACCGGCGTATAAACCACACGGTGCCCCGACCCGGCACGATAACTTCATTGTTGACGGCTCCAGTTGTCAGAACACTGTTACGACTGGTGACTTGAACGATGGAGTGGGCCGGTTGCGTCCAAGTCTAGGAATATGGTCATTGGTGGGAAATCTTTACCGAAGCGGTTGTATTACTAAACATCGGAATTGTTAGGGTAGTCACGTTGTTGAGCAGATGGAGTTTTTAGAGTGGTTGTGTTGTCAAAAACGGGATTGTTAGGGTAGTCACGTTGTTAATCACTTGAATTAATTGTTATGATAATAGAGCTACTAAATCTACGGAGTTGCTAGGGTAGTTACGTTGTTAATCAACTGAATTGTTAGGATAATTGAGCTACCAAATCAACGGAGTTGCTAGGGTAGTTACGTTGTTAATCAACTGCATTGTTAGGATAATTGAGTTATCAAATCAACGGAGTTGCTAGGGTAGTTACGTTGTTAATCAACTGAATTGTTAGGATAATTGAGTTATCAAATCAACGGAGTTGCTAGGGTAGTCACGTTGTTAATCAACTGAATTGTTAGGATAATTGAGTTATCAAATCAACGGAGTTGCTAGGGTAGTTACGTTGTTAATCAACTGCATTGTTAGGATAATTGAGTTATCAAATCAACGGAGTTGCTAGGGTAGATACGTTGTTAATCAACTGCATTGTTAGGATAATTAGGTCATCAAATCAACGGAGTTGCTAAGGTAGTCACGTAGTCAATCAAGTAATTTTTGGGTCAAATCGACGTATGCTAGGTTAGTCAATTTATTGAGCAACTAAACTCAATTTTTAAGATAGTTGTATTGTCAAAACAGTGTAATCACATTGTTAATCAACTGAAATGTTTTGCACCTCCCTGAAAAGGGAGGTGCAGTTAATAGAATTGTTACAGCGGTTGCTTGGTTACACTATTAAGGCGGTAGACTAGAACGTTTGGGGTGACTGTGTTTTAAGCAGCGGGGTTGAGTTGAGTTGTATCTTTACAATGCAGTTAACTGAGAGTCTAAACGTAATTAATTGTAATATTTATTTTTGGAAATTTTATCAAACAAAATTAGATTTTTAATGTAGCTGTTTGTGTTTTAAATTCGTAACTTCTCTTGTTTACATTATATTCATTAATTCCACCTTCATTACAATCATTTCTGAGCGAACTATACGAACCGCCCAATTCATTCACCTAATTAACTATTTTGGAACCGTGTTCTACAATAGATGATACATCTGACCTTAACACTGCCTTGGAACCATTCTTTGTCCCTGTTTCACAAAAACGAAAACGCCTGTTTTTCGTAAACGGAGTTGGGCAATGTCCTGCGAAGGCCAAGAGGTGAGCCATGGCTCGACACGCGTCGCCCAGGACGTGGAGGTAGAGGAGGTAGAGGAGGTGGCGGGTCGACCTTGTCGTCCTGAGCCTCTGGGTCGCCGCGAGGCAGTCCTGTCACTTCCTTACGCTCTGGAATGCGTCAAGTTCTACCGTTTTTCATGTCCAAAATTCCACATTTCCCTGTCTTAAAGGTTGTATTTTTAATTCTTTGTTACAATAGTCCAAAGAGCTCTTGGGGGATATTTCATTTTAATCCTATAAGAGCAATGTTAGTTTATTGACATTATCATCCTACTGGTTACACGATTGTCGGAAAATATTGTTTATGTGTCACATTAAGTGTAAAGTCTAAGGATTTAAACTTTATTTCCAAAAAAATATATAATTATCACGCCATACGTCCAGTAATTTACAAATACTTTTACTGAACTCTGTCTTTTAGGAAACATCTTCTCACTCTGAGGATCATTCGTGATGAATCAGAGTAAAGGCTCTGGTTTATCCTAGACTGTGATAGACTGGGAGTAAGGAGGGGGTTCCTTTACGGTTTTGAGCAACCGGGTGAGGTATTCAACGCTAGTGTAGGAGAAAAACTCATGTGCCTCTTTGAAGGTACAGCGGCCGAATTACCCACCTAGCAGACACAGAGAACTCAATAAGCTACGTGGTTTTCGTGTTGGGACCTGGTGTCCGACTCCTCATAACCCTATCAGCGACTACAAGTAATAAATGATATTTTTATGAAAGAAAAATAATAAATGGAAAATTTGTGAAAAATGTAATTTGACATCTCAATACTTTTTGCGACTATCGAGTGGCCATGATGATTTTGAAGATTTTTGCCATCTCGAGAAAAAATTGTACTATTTTTGAAAAATATTGTTTTTGTATATTTTTTATTTTTTAATGGGTTGTTCATACCATTTCTAAGCTTTTTAATATATTTTTTCTATGTGTTAGTAGTTTATATAAAAATGTATTACTAGAAAGGTAATTTCTAAGCATTTCTAAGCTTTTTAATATTTTTTATCTACGTTTTAGTAGTTTATATAAAAATGTATTACTAAAAATGTAACGATATACGCATACTATGGGTAAGATTTTAAATTTATTTACGTTTTTAAATCCTGTTTTTCTTACTTAGCTATAATTTGCTTTATGAAACAATTTTCACTAAGGAAGGCGAGATGTGTACAAATTCCCATTTCCAATCGGGTTTTCCTCTAGTTTCCTGTGACAAGTGATCTGCGACAGTGGCGCCATCACTGGCGGTGGCGGCCTGGCCAACTACACACACGTGGTCAGACTACAGACAGCTGACTCTGGTACGGACAACCGTCGAGACATCGCCTACAATTAATCCTTCAGAGTTAATATCACTAACTCTGCAGCTCTCCGAGCAAGGTCTAATTCTCTACTGCTCCAGTTTCTATTTATGTCATTGCCGGCGTGGTATTTCTGTATTTAGTAATATGATTTAAAATATATTGAAAGTACCTCCTCACATGTAATAGCTCAGAGTTTGTAATGAAAACCATTTCGATCCATAAGTCAAAATGTTTACAGTATTCAATTTTCCAGGAGTAGTTTTATATTATAGTATTAAAGTTGGTTTTAAAACAATTCAATCTAATTTTTCTTGATTCTCCTATTTCAGCCTGATAAAGTTTTTCAGTAAACGTTTCACTAAACTTACACTAATATTTTACATGTTAATATTAAAAATTATTTAACCTTTTTTGTTAATACTTAAGGGGCTCGGTATTGTATATGTGTCAGGTTTACCGTTTGAAATCAATCTCCTGACTTCAATAACCTTTAAAACACCCAAAAATTCAGACGAAAATACTCATAAAGTAAGCGTGTAAATTGGTCGTCTAAAAATAAATAATAATGAGCTTGACTAAATTTTTTTATAAATTATTCAACATGTTGAATAAGATCTTGGTTTTGATCATTATCCCAACTAATATCTTAATAGGAATTATAATAGGAATATTTCAATATAGGAACTGTGACAACTTGTTGTCATTAATGTTGTTTGTGAGTTTTCAAGATACAACGATCCTGTTTCATATTGGTACATCATTAAATATACAGCTTTAAAGGAACCGTCGTATTTTCAATTGAAAATTAATCATTTAATTGATTTAGTTACTCAAAATAAAGTGTATTTTTATGGTACAGTATAAAACTCAGCCTGCGTTGAGATCACAATCAATTAACCTCCCAGTCTTAGTTTTTAGAGTTTGAGAAATTACTTCAAAAGCGAAACCCAGACGAGAAAACCATTGGAATTTAAAACAATTTCTGATTCCATTTAAAGCATAGTTTGTTTTGCCCCACATAAATTTAAGTGACTTGTTTCGTATTTTTCAAATACAAACAAAAACATTTAACGTAATTTTAGTTTTTAACTTTTTTCAATATAGGAACTGTGACAACTGATATATTATCAGCTGCAATGACTGTATTGTTTGTCATTAATGTTGTTTGTGAGTTTTCAAGATACAACGATCCTGTTTCATATTGCTACATCATTATACAGCTTTAAAGGAACCGTCGTATTTTCAATTGAAAATTAATCATTTAATTGATTTAGTTACTCAAAATAAAGTGTATTTTTATGGTACAGTATAAAACTCAGCCTGCGTTGAGATCACAATCAATTAACCTCCCAGTCTTAGTTTTTAGAGTTTGAGAAATTACTTCAAAAGCGAAACCCAGACGAGAAAACCATTGGAATTTAAAACAATTTCTGATTCCATTTAAAGCATAGTTTGTTTTGCCCCACATAAATTTAAGTGACTTGTTTCGTATTTTTTCAGATACAAACAAAAACATTTAACCTAATTTTAGTTTTTAACTTTTAAGTGATGTGATTTTTTTGTTATTCATGTTGTTAAATAAACCAAACTAGCACTAAATGTTTTTAGGCGTCCGCTTTTTAACCATAATCAAATGGTAAAGCAAAACAGGTGTCTATTGTAATTCCAATGCATACAAATACCGTCAACAACAATTCCGGTATCCGAGCGGATCACCGTTTGATTTAGGCAGGCCGTACCACTACTGTACTAAACATTTGCAAGCTAAATTTGGATTACTCATGGTCAGGGATCGAACCCACGAATTCCCGAATGGCTTAACCTTCCGTCACTTGCGCTGTTGTGAAAAGTACTACAGTCGTCGTTTTTATAGTTTCTAAGTTTAGCGTTTAGAATGAGAGGCTTCATGAGCGAGGTGTTCCTTTATCATCCCCTCCCCTATATCTATACCATCGGACAACAACCTGCTCAAGGTCAACGAGTTTCTAGCTAGCTTTAAAGGTGTACTTTTTACAAGACTCGAGTGTTCCTGTACTTAATTTTTAGTGGTATTTTTATTTGGTTATGTGTTGCAGGTATATGTGATCGTTAAAAAGTAATTGGAAAAATACATAAATGGCTGTCACGTAGGCAGAACAACCTGGCCAATCGGCGCGGGCGTTTGTTGCTAGGGGGGGCAAGCACCACAAGTGCCTTGCAAAAATGTTTATATTTATTTACTTCCCTGTGAGAAATGGGTTAGATCATGGATGTGTCTAAAAGTAAAGATTTCACTCCATCTAAACAGCTGTTCTTATTCTTTTATATTAAAAATTCAATACAATAGCTCTGGTAGTTTTTATGGAAAACCTGTCACATATTTCCCATCTTAAAAATCGCCAACACCCAGCCAGAGCTAAGACATATCCATGTCAAAATAATAATAGAAATTCTTTAATGATTTAGGACTAAATGTAGGCTTTCAAAACGTATTTTTGAAGGCTTTGTCTAACTGAACTCTGAATATTACATAATACCATATGCATTTACTGAACAAACAAATATTTCACCTATAACTTTATATATTTCCAAGTTTATAGCTGAATGAAACATTTTTACACAATTCAATAGTCTCTGTATATATTTTAGCCGGAAAGGCTTGTCTACCAGGCGACCTTGGGACCCTGATGATGGCAATTTGTTTTTACCTGAAAATATTTTTTTATTGCAAAGAATATATAATATTTTTTAGGGTCATTAAAAATAATTTAAAAGTGTGTAAACCCCATATTGAAGAGTTCAAGGCGATTCAATTAAAATGTATTTTGTACAAAGTACAACGCTCGAGTAGGCTTTACTCATGTTACTCGTAAACACCAGAGCGAGTACCGAAAGGTTAAAACTCTTTACTCGTCAGGGAACTACGTAACCAACTGGACTTTAAGTTTTTTAAATACCCAAAGTGTTCAATACACCTCCATCACTACAATAGATTTGCAGTGACAAATTACCGCAATAAAAACCTCCTGTTTCTCAACAGTCATTGTTGTTACGATGATATAATCAGGACCACGTTAGTTAAAGGCACATACCCCTAATTATTCGCCGTTCAAGGTACCCTAATCTCAGACGGCATTAGACAGATGGAAAGCAACACCTAAATCCATTGCGATTGTAACCTTTGCAGTTTCGATAACAGTTAAATAAACTAGATGGAACCAATAGTGTCCAGATAAGACGGTGCGGCACCGCTCCGTGTATGGAGGCAACCCTACACTCTTTATTGTTCACCTGACCTGGCCTTATCTTGGACCATTCACGTGTCGCTGTCGATGTCGCAACAGCAAGGGTTCGGCGATTTGTCGACTGCGGTAATAAAACCGGAAGATCTTTTTTGCTAATAATTCTAACACTTTATCTCAGGTGGAAAGTAAGCCCAGTAAGTCAAATGTTACTGGATCAAAACCAATAACCGACGACTCCTGAGAAGATCATGAGCGGTCACCTCTGGCACCTATATCATCATATAACCACATGACGGCACTTCCGTTAAACATAACCATAAACAGCTGTTTAGATTAACTGAAAACACTCCCTTTAGACATATCCATGATCTAACCTATTTCCCAAATCGTAGCGGCGATGGTTATGTTGAACGGAAGTGCCGTCATGTGGTTATATGATGGCACTTCCGTTAAAAACCTCCGCTGCACTTTAAGGGGACAATCACTCTAAAAATCACTAATAAATTTAATACTTCATTTAATTTTCGTCATTTTGATATAAAATACAGATAGATTTGCCTTGCGCAAATGCATTTTATAGCATAACAATTAGTAAACGCAACAGTTTTCAGCCCAAACCAATTGGCGGCATAAAAACGCCCAACCTAGCATACAATTTCCTGCTAGTTAATATTTTAGTATTTTCTTATAGTGATGCAATCGTAGCTCACGTTCCATGATACGTAGGCTCTTATTTTTTTACTGTAGCTAAAATTAATACCTACAAACTGTAGTATTGATTTTATCCTGTGAATATATTAAGTATTTTTATATAATTATTCTTTTATACTGAAAATTTGAAAAACCTAATGTATATTTTATTTCTAACCACCCCGGGGGGAGGGGGTTGAGTTAGGGTAGAAGTGAAACAGTTTTAGGTATTTCAATTAGATGTATACATACTGAGTAAAAAAATTAAGGCGAATATCAAACTGTTTTACATTTTTGGTGAGTGCTCCCTTAAAGAGAAGAAAAATATGTTTCAATTCAAATTATAATGAATTGTTGTTTTTAACCAGGAATACTTTTATTTGGTGATATTTGAAAGGTTTTTACAAGGCTAGTGTGGGATCTATTTAATTTTTTTTAAGTATAGCACCCAACACAGACCCTTGTGGGACCCCTATTATATAGCAGCCACTTCAAGACCTAAAAGTGTCTGGTTCGATCAGGAAAAATGTTGTCACAATTTTGTGATACAAAGTACGATAATAGGTCAATTGTTTTGTTTGGTTTTGGCTGTTAATTAATTATCCGGTCTTTGTCAGTAACACACTCGTACTCGAGTGGGTCAGTGTCTCACAAATAAGAAAGAGAATGACATTGATTTATTACATCGTTTATTTAAACCGGTAAATTTATCGGTGAACACTAGTTAGCAGGGATATTTGGTCGTGTCACGAAGGTGAGCTCACACTGTTGCACAATGTTACGCAGGATTTCCCGCGACAAGGCTCATGTATCAATACAGCGGTCTAGATTTTAAGATAATAACCGGTGATGTTGGCAGCACTGGCAGCGGTGGCAGCGCCCTCTACGGCGAGATCGAGATGAGTGGCAAGTGGCGCGCTCTGACACGTATGGCGGCGGGCGTGGCGCTCCACTTGACTCCCACGCTCCTCGATAGGTTGCGCCACCGTCCCGGTCATCGGTGACCTATGTGGTTTCGTCACTACTTTTCAAAATAATAGCGATTGCCTTCTTTACAATCGTCTGTTTTTAATATCTCGTGTTATTGGTAGGTTGTAGGTTAGCGTTAGGGTGTAGAATCGTTGAACTTGACCCAATAATATAGGCAGGGTGGTATAGGTTAAGGTATCGGAATCAGACAATCTTTATTCATTATATCACAATTACATGATCAGAATGGCGTCACACTTAATATAGAATATAAATTAATATAAATTACGGTTTAGTTCCCACCATAATCAAGCAATTAAATATTCATCAAACGAATAAAACGCTTTACTAATTACGAATTTTTTCAATTTTCTTTTGAAAATATTTATTTCATTGATCTGTTTTATGACCCTGGGTAATTTGTGTAAAAATTTGACTCCAGCGGCAGTTGGTTTACTATTATAAATTCCAGGTTATGTATATTTATGGCTGGGTAATTTTTGTGTCGCGTATTATAGTCATGGCGTGTGCCCAATTGAGGAAGCGTATCTTCGGAAGCCTTTGCACACATAATTGTTTGAAAATGTATTTTCCATTAACTGTCATAATATTTAATTGAGAAAAATGTTCTTTTACTGATTTTTTACTGTCAAAATTTACCATAATTAACATAAAAGGTGGTGCAAGCGAAAATATTGACTATCTCAAAAACTCATAATTTTAACTTTTATTTGTTGATTGTATCATAAATATGCTTTGGCATAATTTTTTTATGGGAAAACTTTTCTAGTTACAGGGTAATTAATTCGGAAATTTGGCGTTTTCTCACACAAGGAGTGTGGGAAAGTGGCTTATGTTTTTGAGCTGAAATTTTGGGAATGTGGATGAATAAGACTTTTTTCACGTAACCTATGTGAAATTTGGCGTATTTTATCATATGCGTTTTATTTTATCTATTTCATAAATATACCTCTGAGGCCCAGTATAATGTATTATTGACATGGATATGTCTTAGCTCTGGGGGTGGGTTAGAAATTTGTAAGATGAAAATTTGAAACAGGTTTCCATAGAAACTGCCAGAGATATTTTATTGAATTTTTACTTTCTCCCCTTATACATAGAATATGGAGAAAGTATTGTTTTCGTCAAAATTTTCGAATTTGAGTTGAGGGTGGATATATCCGTTTTGGGGTCCCCTGAATCCAAAAAAGTGGGTTTTGGCTTGATGTCTGTCCGTCCGTGTGTCTGTCTGTCTCTGTGTGTGTGTGTGTGTGTGTGTCTGGATGTGTACAGTTCCACAGCCTACCCCGTTTGTCCGATTTAGATGAAATTTGGCATGTATATATATAGTCACCGTATCCTCTCCGAAAGGGAAGTAAATATAAACATATTTTCCCGCAAGGCTACATTTACCTAATATGTATAAATATATTTTACGTATTTATGGAATCGACAGAAGTTTGGTACCTACAATCACTGGCAGAGCGCAGCACTGAGTTCATCGCTACCGTTAGTTCATCGATTCGCCAACAGGTAGCACTTAAACACTGTTCTTTCACTCTCACTTGCAGTAATCTATTTTAATACTTCTTGGGGATAACTAATAATTATTCAATTAATAATTAAAATGTAATTATGGCTTGGATTTTAATATAGTACAATGATTAAGGAAATATATAAAATCCTTTTTAACAAAGATATTTAAAATTCTCTTAAGTTGCAAAA
Source organism: Nephotettix cincticeps (assembly GCA_023375725.1). Taxonomy (NCBI): domain Eukaryota; kingdom Metazoa; phylum Arthropoda; class Insecta; order Hemiptera; family Cicadellidae; genus Nephotettix; species Nephotettix cincticeps. Next base: position 17,425,644 of record CM041788.1, on the reverse strand, counting down.
TTCATAGTAAATGTTTTATTTATTTTAAAATGCAACAATAAAGACAGGGGTCCATAAACATTGTATCACTATACAATTATAAAATAAAAATGAATAAAAAAGTATGAATGAGAAATAGGTGTAAGATGATTGTGGCCGATATCATCTAAGGGGCTATCATCTAAGAAGTTTAACGTGGGATCCGAACCGGATATGGAACGATTTGCCTAAGAAATAAATCGGAATAATTAATATTCGAATGTGGAATTAATTGGAATATTGGAAATAATCTCAGAAAAATGCCGTGTAGCATTGAAAGAACAGTTTTAAAAACAAACAGTTATTAGTAAATCTAATGAAATAAAATATGGTAGGGCCTAGGGGTTAGTTAGTTAGTCATTATGCTTTAATCAATTAAAACCTAAATTACGAATCTATATAATACGAAAACGAAAAAATAAATGAAATACGAAAGTTAAACGTCTTGTTTAAAGTTACGGCAATAATATACATACAATTACCTATCAGGTACAATTTTATTCACAATTCCTTGGTATCATATTTGGTTCTAAGCTCAATTTCACTGAACATGTGAGACAAATTTGTAAAACGGTTGCTGCTAAATTTAATAGGTGTTATCAATGTCAATGAAACTTGAAATTAAACGTACCATAGCTATTCCTTCTATTTATTGTGCTCTTTCATATTTTGCTATCAGCTTCACTCAGGAATATTCTCACTAGACTTGAGATTTTCCTTCAACTTAAAAAACAGATGATATCAGTGAGTGCAGGTCGACGGCAACATCTTGATGGCTTAACGATGCTGTGACCTTCAAACCAATTTCATTTTTATTTGAACTCTGTTAACGGATTGTCGACAATATCTCAGAAAGGAGGCTTTCATGTCTGAGGTGAGCGTCCGTTTTACTCGGCAGGAAGACTTGCTTCATTTACTACGGGTCAGAACGGAACTGAAAAAGAAGGCCTGACTTCGAACCCCAGACCTACAATCTCTTATCAACTGACGTAAAATCAGCAGAATTGGTAAGGTTTAAAAAGGGGTTAAAAGATTTATTTGTTGCAATATTAATTAGCAATGTACTGCAGATATATTTTTATGTAACTTTATAATGTTTAAATTTAAGTAAAGTTGTATTCAATAACAAAGAATTGTAATTCGAACAATACTTGCTAAATTAATCATTCATTCAATCATTTATACATTTTGCAGGAATACTGTGACTAGCTATTACAGTAGGGCTGTACATTAACCCTATATCATACTATCACTTTCATCAGAACAATACTTCTGATTTTTTTACAGTCCGGGTAAAGGCCAGTTCATTTGTAGGCTATATAGGTTGACCTATGTTATTTAGATTTTGATTCAGGACATTTTCCATCACGATTGGTAAAAACAAAAATTCGCGACGTTTCGGGATCTGGAATTGAATCCCGTACTTAAGGGACTTGGTACCTAAAGTATACCCAGATTAGGAAATGATTGTGTACTGTTTTAACCTTTAACTAACCCGGTATAAAGCTTCAAAAATGTAGTTTTTGACTATTTTAATCATTTTTGTTTTCAGCTTTATACACGCATAGTCCGGGTCAAGTACTAAACTTGTTAGGTTCTAGGTTTCAGGTCACCTAAAAAAAGGATCGGGACGGTGGCGAAGTCCTGTAATCCAGCTACTTGGAGGTCACGAATTGTGGATAGCTGCGAGAGGTTGTCGGTGGATGTAGTGTTCTCTTGTGTGGATTACCGTCCGCACTATTGAATGCTACATCAATCCGCAAAGACTAACCTCATAATAATTCGTAATTCAGAGGCCGTGGTTCGGATTCCACGTTAAACTGTATATCCATTAGTTGCCATCGGCTGTTGGGCTATTAATTAACAGTCCTGTCTAAGGAACATGTCAGCCTTAGTCAGTAACAAGACTACAAGATCGCGCTACAATCATCCTACACTCAATACTCATACATACTTGGCTTAAAATACATACATTGTAGTATGGTTGCCATTTCAATGATCTAATCTAATCTAATCACCTGAGGACTGGATCAGATTCTTAATCCCGAAACGTCGTGAAACTTTGTTTTTACTAATCGTGAAGGAAAATGTCCGCAATAAAAAGTAAATAATAATAACCCGCTATCACCAACAATGGATTTCAAGCACAGAAGAAGAGTTCTACCTAGTTTGTTACTTATTAAAGATTTTTTATTTAAATTAAGTGTGTCGCGACAATTCTAGTAGATGAAGAACGCATAACTATTTCAGGAGGCGCTGCCGCCGCGGAGAGCGAGTGGTGACATTTCCACGTTTCGCAAGGACTACCAGACGTTCCTCAGAATTAATTAGGGTACAGCCCAAACCGCGTTGAGGCTGAAGGCCGCGGAAAATCGGCCCAAATGTCAGAGCAGGGAAGATATATCGGCCGTCTAATAGTAACAGCTCCGGTGACGTAACGGGAGCCATCCACACGTTGCAGAATGATAACCGTTACTGATCGTGCCGTTCCGCCCCCGAAACGTGTTATTTCAACGTCACAGCTATGATTTATGTTTTGGTATTACAGGACAAAATCATGGTTTTAGAATGATTTTGTTAAATTTTGAGAAGACTTTCATTTAATGAAAGGAACTGAATATGGAGTTCATTCCATATAATATAGGAGTTAACAGCCTTTTTTAATTGGCTATTAAAAAAAATTCAGGAGCATGAAAGTCTTTTAACTCCTACTTTAATCCCCAAAATATCTGCAGATTCTTCTCTCTCCTGGTAGCTGATTGGCTCCCAGTTGGGTCTAAACGCCCAGTACCAACAGAATTCTTGGGAAGTGGTGTACCTCTTTACTGTCTAACTGTAAGAGGTGCCCTGGAGAAATGATGCTTATTTGGCGTACTGTCGGAGGTTGTCGTTCAGGAGGAAGGTTTCTTTAGTTAGTGAAATGGCGGCCTACCCACATAGGCATTTTAAGCCAAGTATGAATGAGGATTGAGTGTAAGATGATTGTGGCGCGATCTTGTAGTCTTGCTACGGACTAAGGCTGACATGTTCCTTAGACAGGGCTGTTAATTAATAGCGCAACAGTCCATAGTATATCTAAGGGACATACAGTTTATCGTGGAGTCCGAACCACTACTTCTGCATTTCGAACTGGTCTCATTATGAGGATTGTCTTCGCGGATTAATGTAGTATTAATTCAATAGGTTGGACTGTGGGCGTTAATCCACACAAGAAAACATTACAACCACCGCGCATAACTATCCACAATTCGTGAAAAATCTACTATCTTAAATAAAACATAATTTTAACGTTTATTTGTACATTGTATTATAAATATGCTTTAACATAGTTTTTACTGCAAACTTTTCGAGTTACAGAGGAATTAATTCGCAAATTTGGCGTTTTACATGCAAGGAGTGTAGGAAAACATCCTATGTTGTTGAGCTGAAATTTAGGAAACTTGGATGAATAATAGACTTTTTCAAGTAACCTATGCGAAATTTTAAAAATAGAAAAAAATCGTATACTACTTAAATCGATTTTTTAAAACCACATTTTTATTTAATAATCTTATAAAATATGTCATTGTGGAGGTCTAAAACGTTTAAAATGTGAAAAAAACAGAATTGCTATCTTAAACAGGCCACTGAGGAAGGTCGCTTGAAACAATCGCATATGCGTAAGGAATAAGCACCAGTGCCACCGGACCTAGCGGATTTCAATTGTCCCTAAAGCCGCTCGAATCGCCTTAAGAGTCTGCATCAGTGGTAGCCATCTTGGATTTTAGTACCATAAGAGCAATGTTAAATTCTGGCGCCTATATCTCCTTGACCTATTGTCATAAATTAACAGAAGAGGTGTCAAATTAAAGGTATTACAGTCCTCCAGGGCACCACCTTACAGAACTTCTTATTTTCGCCCTCAGTAAAAAAATAATAATGATTTACTTTGTAGAATATTCCTGGATTTTTTTATATCAAGTTAAATTTTTGAACATATTAAAAGGTCATGCCCTTGAGCCACATCTCGTCAATGTACTTCCAAAGTTTAACATTGATACTTTAATAATTAACTCCACTACAGACGCCAAAGTGAAGTATTTTCCACCAGAATTTAACATTTCTCTTACGGGAATAAAATTCAAGATGGCTACCACTGATGCAGACTCTTTAACGTCTATGTATTATGAAAATTGAGAAGTCGTTAGGTTACGTTAGAGGCTCTAGTGCGATCTGAAAACTATAACACTAGATCTTGGCCATAAGGTTACACGAATATTATTATTATTATGACTATCCACCGACCATGTTCACATTCCCCAAGTACTAAACCCTTTCCGTTTTCTGTACATTATTACGCAGGAAGACGTGCTTAACCAGCTTTACAGGTGCATACTAATCTACTAATCCTTCATAATCTAAAATCTAAGCTCTCGCTTTAATGGCACATTAGCGGTTACGATAACGTCAATATCGTTATAGTACAGCTGACTCCTCTCGTCAAGGTCAAGGTCAACCTAATAATAATGACGGACAGTCATTATCAGATAAGGAAGTGTGAGCATTACCATCCCCCTCTTCCGCTCACTCACAGAAATATCCACCCTTAGACAAATTTGGCAATTACATCGTTGAATTTCACAGATTAACGGTTTCGAAATTAAATATTCTTGAACTTTTCTGGCCATAAATTTCAAATCTCCGCACCAAAATATGTTTTCTTCACAATCTGGTAAAATAGCATCCTCTAAATGCGATGATTTGATAGTGACAAAGTTTTTTCAAGGGATTCGTTCAAAATAATCCGTACCAGTTATTAACTAGGGCACTAAGTAAGAAGTTTTGTGTTATATTCGAGTTATGTAACTCGTACGACCAGTTAACCCGAGCTTTTACGGGCTTAATTGACTCAGTATAAAAATTAAAAAAAAACCTTTTACTATGGACTGGTACGGTGGCCTCATCCTGTAATCCAGCTAGTTGGAGGTCACGAATTGTGGATAGTTGTGAGTGATGGTCAGTGGGTGGAGTGTTCCCTTGTGTGGATTAACGTCCCCACTATCGAATACTACGTTAATCCGCAAAATCCATCCTCATAATTAGACCAGTTCGTAATTCAGAGGAAATGGTTCAGATTCCATGTTAAACTGTAGGTTCTTAGATAAGCCATGGACTGTTGGGCCATTATCTAACAGTTCTGTCTAAGGAGTATGCCAGCCTTAGTCAGTAACAAGACTACAAGATCCCGCCACAATCATCCTAACCTCATTTCTCATCCATACTTAGCTTAAAATACCTACCTTGTGGTACGGTGGCCATTTCAATAATCTAGTTTAAGAGATTAGAGGCATATGGTTGGCTAGGCCAAAAACCAAATAGGTTTCCAAAGGCCACAGAAGTAGGAGTAAGTAAGTCAGTAAGAAACATGATAGTTGCTTCTTAGTTTCTCAAACTAAATTTGCGTAAATGTTTAAACTAGTTCGTAAACTACCTCCTTCAGTCCTCCTTCCCACAATATACCATCTATAAAATTATAAATGAATTCCAAATAGTAGGTTTGATCTAGTAACTGCCTCATTAGCTATTAAAATTTTAGGAGTTTATTGTAACTAATGTGCAATAATAACAGAGTCGGTAACTGTTGCGAGGGAAAGTCCTGACGCAATTGCAATGCTAAAAAGAGAGCAATTTGTAATTTGTAATTCCAAGTGTATTGGCAATTACACATTACACATCGACAGGCTAGTTGTCCCATATCATTACAAAACACTAGCCATCAACTTCCTGACAATAACTACAGTACAGTAGGTTGTATTAAATGAATATGTTTGATAGGTTCTGACATATATTGTTTTTGGGATTGTGTTGGGAGCAAGTTCTCACTGCAATAAACTTTTAACGTGGATAAAATATTTTAGCTCTGGAGGGGGGTATTGGCAATATGTTAGACAAAAATTAAAACGAAAATGACGTCATATATTATAAGGACAGCTGTTTAGAGGAACTGGAAACATTCAGTTTAGACATCCCCATGATCTAATCTATTTCCCACAGACAAGTACATATAATCATTTTTACTTTCTCCTTCTATACATAGTGCATGAAAAAACATTTTGTTTTCGTCAAAATTTACGAATTTGAGTTTAGAGTGGATATAGGCTATCCATTTTCGGGCTCCGTGAATCTAAAAGAGCTATTTCAGACTGGTGTCTGTCTATCAGTCCTTCTGTCTGTGTACAAATCTCGATAATACGCTGATCGTCACACTAAAATAATGAAATTTGTCCTTCCATAAGTTAAATTATTTTGTTTTAGCTCACATTCATTTTGTATACACACGGTCATTTAGGTTTGTCAGTTTATAGTGTTTACATAACTCTGACCTTGTGTAAGGCCCTTTTAGTAACTATTTTAAACTATATCTCTATATATAAAATTAAATGTATGTATGTATGTCTGTATTTCCTTTATGCGTTGCCAAACTACTCATCCGATCACCATGAAATTTTAGGAAGTTGCTCTATATGTGTCCGGGAAGGTTTTAGTGAAAAAATATTTTCACTAAATATATGTTTAATATTAAACACGTTAATAGTTTACGGTTTTGGGGGATTATGTATTTATATTTTCATTTTCTGTCTGATTAAAATCACGTGTTTATATGATAAATAAAATGTTTATATTATTACGTTTATTATAATAATCAGCTGTTGTATGTCTTTCCTATAAAAGCCGTATTACAGTTAGGTTTGGTTTGGGTTTGGATTCGATTTGAAAATTGTGAATTAATCCACTCAGATTTATTTGTTTTATAGGAATGTTATTAATATATCTTATCGTTTCAGTATCATTCACTATGCCTTGACCCAGGATATATAACCTTTCACAATGAAGCCGTATTGCTATTCGACTTCAGAACATGGCCAAACTTAAAGTTAACATGTATTTACTGTCAGGCGTTACGAAGTTCGCCGGGTCAGCTAGTATTAAATTTCTACAAAGCATTTCCAAGTTAACCACGCGAACCTATGAAGGCTTACTACGCGGTAAAACTGAGGTACAGCCAATCAGAGGTAGCGATCAGCTGATTCCCTGCGGAGCAGTAACAAGTCGCTCGGTTATCAGCTGTTCCATATTTGACGCGAAACAATTACCCAGCTGATTCATCACCAGTTATCCAACACGGAGATAGGAGCCTGTAAGTGGAGCACTGGGCCGACGGGAGGACACAGCCATAAGGGAGGAGGGGGCCATGTAACACAGATCTGAGATTACATCTCTGACAATAAAGATATTTAAGCTGTAAAATAAAATAAATATATAAATAAATGGGATATTGGTGGTCTTTAACACACTTTCTCTCTTAATAAAATTAAAAAACTTTAATAAAACCACCATATTATTTTTTGTTTATTTATATGTCGTATAAAAATTTATTGTTTAAAAAATAATCATCCTATTTCTTAAACTAACAACATGAGATGACAAGTTAAAATTATAGGGAACATAATCCCCCCAACAGGCAATACTGAAGATTTTTTGAGTGGTTTTGTTGGGTGAGGTGACCCTACACTGCATACTAAGTTTCATGGAAATCAGTACAGAAATAAGGATGAAATTTTTTTAATAACCTCCATAATAATAACATTAGATTAGATTAGATTATTGAAATAGTGACCATACTACAAGGTAGGTATTGTATGAATGAGGATTGAGTGTAAGATGATTGTGGCGCGATCTTGTAGCCTTGTTACTGACTAAGTCTGACATGTTACTTAGACAGGACTGTTAATTAATTGCCCAACAGCCGATGGCAGCTAATGGACCTAAAATTTAACGTGGAATCCGAACCACGGCCTCTGAATTACGAATCGGTCTAATTATGTAAAATTAGAAATTAAACCTAAAATGAAGCTACATTCAATTAAATCTCATAACAACTGTGACAATAAACGTTAAAAACGAACTTTAACACCATTACACTATTCAATACAATACGATTCATAAAATCGAAACATTTCATCTTCCAGGTAAATTTCAGTATAAAGTTAAATCATTTTCACCAATAACAATTTTGTAACTGAAAATAAAACCGTCAATGAACCGAAAATCAGTGAACGTAGTGAACCGCAAAGGTCGTTCGACCAAAATTATATTTGAGAGCACAATATTACCCACCAGACGGCCGCGAAAACCGAAACAAAATGTCTATAAATAAGAATTAGTGAAAGCCGAAGACAGCAAGTGCGTGTCGTGTACTGTAAAGGTTAGTTCGTGTGGTCAATTCGCGGAGGCGAGCGCGTCCATCATCAGCTGATTACTAGCATAACAGCTGATCACTACAACATAACAGCTGACCGTTACAGCCGGGCGAATGTAACAGATGAGTGCAGACGACGCGACCTGACGAGATGAAGTGTTGATAGTAATCTAACTTTTTGAACGGGAAAAACAAAGTTAAACAAAAAAAGAGTTGAATTTCATTTTCTAGAATAAAATTCTTAACAATGATGATGAAAGGTAATAGTTAAAACTAAATGTCGTTAATAAATAACTTGAGAATTTCTTTTTGAGTGATTTTTTATTTTGTTACGACTTGCCATTGTAGTTGGTAAGAAAGTAGAAATTCGAAATCCCATTTGATTCAGAATGGGATCAGAATTTGATCAGATCACAGACCAAAAATATGCCGTGCCAAATATATCAGTGCTTGAATTCTCGTTGTGAGCGCACGCTATTATGTGTCGTCCCGCTAGCTCGGAGTCGGAGTATTGTGGTTATTTGCCGCGTTATCAATATAGTTTTTGTATTGTGCATGATGGATAAGTATAGTTTTATTGACAATACAATATAAATAATATCTTTAGCTTAAACTTTCAAATTTAATTGTCAATTATAAGGTAGTCACTTGAAAACGGGAGGAGTTTCTCCACCTCCAGAAACGTTGTAAAAACACACACGCGTTGGAAAAGTTCAATAAAAGATATTGAATAATGTCTCAAGACCTATGATGCGCAATGATGGTACACCTATACGGGTTTACTGGCATGTTTTAACATTTCTACGCGATGCTAGTAGTATGTCTTGCGATGTAGATGCATAATCCCGCTGGGCTGAATCTCTACACCCATTGAAGATCTAGTCCGGAGGAAGCAGTATTTAGGGCTTCGCCATATACAATCCACTGCTTGTCCGACCCATATCCGTGGCCTAGTGCTACGCCCGGTGGCTTGTGCGGCTTCTAGGGTTCACACGGTCGTTGGCCGGGGAAAGTGAACCTCGACCTTGGTCACAGGATATTCGGACTGACACCTGAGCGTGGTGACGTAACCAAGGCACCCACTGTAACGGAGGGCTGTAACGTGCAAGCTGTACAGTTCCAGCTAGATTAGATTAGATTTTTTGAAATGGCGACCATACTACAGGTAGGTATTTTAAGCCAAGTATGAATGAGAGTTGAATGTAAGATGATTGTGGCGCGATCTTGTAGTCTTGTTACTGACTAAGGCTGACATGTTCCTTAGACAGGACTGTTAATTAATAGCCCAACAGCCGATGACAATCAATGGACCTACAGTTTAACGTGGAATCCGAACCACGGCCTCTGAATTACGAATTGGTCTAATCACGAGGATGGTCTTTGCGGATTAACGTAGAATTCAATAGTGCGGACGTTAATTCACACAAGAGAACACCACACCCACCGACCATCGCTCATAACTATCAACAATTCGTGACCTCCAAGTAGCTGGATTACAGGATGACGCCACCATCCCAGTATTGCTCGCTACTCGAAACTTGATCAATAAATGTTCCACCTAGCCTGACAATTGTTTGATAAAGATACTGATATAAAGATGTGATATAGAATTAGCTGTTTTGTCAGTGACAAAGCTAGTCATGTTATTTGGTGCCTTAAAAATTATAAACCATAGAAATTTCATCTAAATAGTTAGAATGTGCCTGCATATGTATGTTAAATTTATATTGGTCTCTTTTAAAGGGGGTTTTAACAACCATCAAAAGTCAATGATTTTTTTTATTTTTGAGGGTATACAAAATATACAAATGTGTACAAAATATAAAAATACCCCCGACGCAGCAGATCTGCGTACTGAGCAAATTTCAAACTCAATAACATTATAATAGATGACAAATTTTATCATTTTCTGTCGATAAATATGAGAGTTATTTGCCTAGTCTCCATAAGATTAATATTGGAAAGAGTATACAGGTTTGCCGCTGTGGGGAACACTGAAAGTAGGTATTTCTAGCATAAAAAATTTAAATCTGAACATTTAATACCAAGTTTCATCAAAATCTGTCCATAAATAAAAGATTTTACCTCTTCTCTCATGATTAACATGGGAAAAGTGTATGCAAGTTTGCTGCCATGATAAACATATCAAATAAACTTTTAAGCAAAAATGGATGAATCTCAATCACATAAAGCTAAATATCAAGTTTCATCCAAAAATACAGATCGATAAGTGAAATATTAGTTTTTCCTTTTCCTCAATAAGATTAACATTGGAGCCCCAAAATACAACGTACTGTGCTTAGATTTTTTAATATGTCGGTAACCATGAGACCTATAGTAGTAGCTTCTACCCTATGAAAAATTCGCTAAAAAAGTAAATAATTCGTACAAATCGCAATATCGGTCTCTGACAGATTTTACATTAAACAGGAGAAAGTATGTGTGAGTTCACTGATGCAGTTTATTTTTGACACGTCGATGCCTTTTCACTCTTTTGATTTGGGTTGATCTGAAACCCGATTTGAGCAAGGATCGCCATTGGTCTTGTGGAATGGTTACTCAGAATGTCGAAACTTTAGATTCTCCGATAGACCGTCCATTACGGAGCGTAATTGCTGATTGGATTTATTAATTTTATTAGAGGCAACCAATTAATTGATAAGATATCATTAGTTGTTAAAACCGCAATGGCCGTGAAGTTAAAGTATCCCAGTGTAATGTTGTATTATTGATTGTACTTTTTGACAAGGAGAAAGGAAGTAGAAATGTTTGACTGGGACCGTGGCGACGTCCTGTAATCCAGCTACTTGGAGGTCACGAATGGTGGATATTTGTAAGGGATGGTCGGTGGATGTAGTGTTCTCTTGTGTGGATTAACGTCCGCACTATTGAATACTACGTAAATCCGCAAAAGACCATCCTTATAATTAGACCAATTCGTAATTCAGAGGCCGTGGTTCGGATTTCACGTTAATCTGTAGGTCCCTTAGTAGCCATCGGCTGTTGAGCTATTTATTAACAGTCCTGTCTAAGGAACATGTCAGCCTTAGTCAGTAACAAGACTACAAGATCGCGCCACAATCATATCCTACATTCATTCATCATTCATACTTGGCTTAAAATACGTACCTGGGTAGGTCGCCATTTCAGTTAAAAGTACAAAGTATAAAGTATTAATGTATTTAATTTAATTTTAAATTATAGGATAAGTAAAATGTTTAAAATATTTTACTGGTATTATTTAAAATTGACAAATATATGTTTCATATTCAATTTAATTGTATGTCCAAATGGGTTGCTAATTATTTTACTGTTTCATTGGTTAAGTTCCATCTAGCTACACATTTTTTTCTTAAAATTCCTGTGAGATTTAGCTACTTTCTTGATAAAAAACTGACGCATAGAGCTTAGCATAAACGCATGAATTGTGTTTGATAAATAGACGAACATAATAAGTTGCAGTATAAACAACATCACTACTTTAAGGCTGTGCTAGTGGCGTTAGGGTCAACCAAAATCTGCTACTTTTCAACATTTTTAGAACTCCAAAATGACATATTTTATAAGATTATCGGATCAAAAATTAGGCAAAATTCATTTCTGTAGCGTACGATTTGTTCTTATTCCAAAATTTCACTAAGTTACGCAAAAAAGAAGAATTACCAAGGTATCTATTTTTTTTTATTATTCTCAAAGTTTTATTTCTGGATCAATATTACAAACACATTGTGCACAGAAGAAATACTGTAACAGAGAAATAATAATTATAACTTTGGCAGGTTTGCTTTTTTCAGAGACACCCAAAGATTTTTAATTTGAACAAAACCATTAAAAATTCATAAAATAAGAAGAGAACAAGAATAAAACAGAAAGAAGTGTTCTATGATATAATTCAATCAAGGAAAGTCTTCCAGTTCAGTGACATCCCGAGGAAGGGGGTACAAGACTGGCTCTCCGATGCAAAGGTAACCGCTGCAGGAACAAGATGAAGTTTTGAAATGAATTACTATGTAGTGTTTTTATGAATTTTTCTATGCCGTCCACAAATTCTTTCTGAATTAGTGTGTTCAAATGTACCATGAGCAATTTGAACTAATCCTAAGACTCTTGTTTTTGAAAATTTCCATTTTGTTATTCTTACTTTTTTATATACACATTCCCCAAACTGGACAGGCATACGTTACCAAAGATATCAGTTTTTTTTATATAAGCAGAGTACATTTTCATTTCAAGCATGATTTTCTATTTAATAAGGGAAAGAAAATAAACAGGCGAGCATAAGCTTGGCTTAATTTAGAGATAATATGTGAGTTCAAAATTAGTTTTGTGATAAATAAAACACCTAAATATTTCACGCATTGTTAATTTGGATTCCATGGTATATATCATTTAACAGTATTATTCTACTTCTTGTTAATCTTATTAATCACTGGAAAAGCTAATTTTTAAACCTAATTTGAAGCATTTTGTACCATATACACGCACAATAGTAAATATTCATTCTAATAAATGTAAAATTTCTTTTCGACTAATGTCTATATTTTAGTTGATAAAAGAAGATGCAAGTTAAAATTCAAATGTTTATATTTGATCACTAAAACATAAGTTAATATTTTCACCAATATTTGACCAAAAATGTAATTGTGATATCAAATGTATAATCTGTATTTAGTTTCAGTTATAGTTCGTCAATTAATAAAAGCTTACACCCTTATCCTTTAACCAGATTTGTTAGGAACACAAATTATCACCAAATAACTAATTTTTGGTATCTAAAGACTAAAATCTTGGAATATGTTTCCTGCCTTCATGTTTTACAGCCTTTGTTTGAACGAGTCCCGATAAACTTCCGTGGGTTTGTGGTGTCCTTAACACTGTTGTAATCTCCTCGTACAGAAATGTAAAATAATTTCCTATATTATATTGAGTAGCCATCTCAAATCTCGTAGCCTTGTACTGTTGAATAAAAATAGGAACAAGCAGAATCGTTATAAAAACATTGGCAAATCCCATCATAAAACTAAATAGCTTTAGGCTTTTCTTACTTTTTGTAGTTGCAAAAGATGAATAGTTAAACTTGTAGATATTTGTTGAACTATAGCTTACTTCAAAACACGTTAGAAGGAAACTAACAGGCTTGAACAAGAGTAGGTGAATTAAGATGAAGATCAAAAATACCCAAATGACATGTAGTATAGACCGTTTGATAGTATAAAATATTGTGAATAGTGTTTTACCAAATCTAAATAAAGAAAATAAATGGAAGAGATATAAAATATACATAACATATAGTAAATCTTTAGAAGTAAAACTAAAATGTGCTATCTTGTAAAAGTCAAAAAACTTTGATTCTTCCGCTTGGATCAGATAGTCTGTTACATATTGCGGTGCTGTGAGCAGATGAAGGCATAGATAATACAAAACGGCAACAGCATTCACTGTCGTAAGTATTGCATAAGGGTGGCGCCAGTTCTTAAACAAACCTATTACACCGACCCGATTAGTTAGCATGAAAATTCGAACTAAAAGCATAAAAGTGAAAAAAATGAATATGATTAGCCACTTGTCAAATCTGACGTCCAATTCCAACGACTGCACCACTGTTAGAGGAAGCATTTGTCCCGCTATCGTTTGTTCTGCCAAGAGCACGATTTCGGAGAAGATACGCGTGTTGACATTGAAGACCTTGACATGTGCCAGCACGGCTCTGGTGCATTGTCCGATCCATCTCTCATTCCAGAGATCGTCCAAGGCAGCATCCATATCGTCACCGGATGCCTCGAGGTCCCAGATATAACCTCCACTCGGGTACGTCTGACCAGTTGAGCCAGTATACTGGAAATTCGAATCATTGTTCGGCCAATAAAAATGCCATCTATCTAAATCATCTTCAATAGAACTGTGAACTATCTTAATTCTAGTAAGATAGAACCAAAATGGTAAATAGCTAGTTGTATCCATAGTTCTCTGGCTAAATGGTTCAGCACAAGAATAATTGAAAATCCTCTCAATGCCGGGTTTAACTCTGAACTGTCTTAACTGAACTTTTCCTATAATCCTATTATTGTAGTCACCTAACCAGTCTTTTCTAAGGAATGAAAGTTCGGAGGCTTGACTGAGTATTTGCCAGTTGTACCAGAAGGACTTGAATAAATATGGCTCTAATCCGTACTGAAAATCCCTCAAATCAGTTGTATTCAATTCTCTTTTTAACCCTTTTATCGCGGTTTTCAAGTGCTCGTCACTGTGGTATCGTATCTGTGACTGTAGTAACATACCTATACAAACTAGTACCATGATTTCAACAAATATCTCGTAAATCTTGTGCCACATCGTCATTCTATGAAGTTTGTGCTTGTGTTCTTGTTGAAAGACGTCGTGAAGATGCTGATACATTGGAAGCGTTCTCATATATATGAGTTTAGTTAAATATCTACGATTTCCGTACAGGTCCGTCTGTCGACCATCCTTGGGATCGAAGGTGTAAATATCTTTATATATTATTCTTTTAAATCCAACTGCTAAAATAGCTGATACCATAGTAATTTTTAATGGTAAAATTATAATAGCATGAAAGAAAATTGAAAGTCCCACAATGGTAAGCCACTTAAGGGTTTTTGTTGGGGGGAGCATCAAAAAGAACAGAGAATTCATAAAAGAGATTAAGAAAATGACAGCCACTGTAATCCAACTTAATAACAGCCAATACCTATTTATGACGACGTTGGGCTCATCTCCTTCAAGCTGGACCGGAACTAATGGCTTTGGCATTAAGTTTAAATTGATCTTTTCAGCGAATGTTCGTTTTTCCTTTCGAACTTGATGATCGAGGCGTTGGTGGTGTTGTTTATGTGGTCTACGGCCGAAGTGTATGATTCTCCAGAGGGGGTTATGGCGTTCTTTATGTGGTTTACGGCCATAGTGTATGAAGGTTCTCTTTTTGTTTAAGGCCAACGCTGAAGGTGATGTCAAGTAATCTTCATGAACACTGAATCTGGTACTTATTACATTCTTCGTTGTTGTGTTTCTATGATGTTCAATATAAAATATAATGGTGTATACTCTTCTGAACAAGTGCATCAATAAACAAGCAATTACTCCTGATACAATGCAAGAGTAAATACCTATTTCAACCATTGGCCATGTCAGGGAGAAAGAATAATCATCTGTTCTAACGTCTTTATCAGTCAGGATGATTACTTTCAAACTAAACGCCATAGATACAATTAAAAAACATGAAATTATGGCCAATCTATCTAGGCGAGATACAGGGTCTCTTGGGTGTCTTGCTACTACGTCAAGCCAAACATGAGAGAGGAGAAAACCCGACGTAAGATATTCAAGAAACACTCTTGGTGGACTTACGACATTTGCATATGGAGTCGGAGTTAAATCCACTTGAGGATAGCGCTTTGAACTTAAACTAATCCAACCGTTAACAACAAAAACATAACAGTTCTTATGGTGAAGGTCATAAATTGTTATGGAGTCACAAAACCAGGCTGGCTTTCCCCCAGTATTGTCATGCCAGAGATTCACGTACTTTATTGTACCCACCGACTCACGTTCGAAAATCAAAAACCAATCCTCTCCGATTCCCTTCATGACGTGCCTTTTACCTTTCAAAATGTGACGTCGTCCATCGTTTTTTGAGCCGACTATTCTAATCCCCACTGCTGCATCGGTTCCAGCACCTATACGAGCGCCGGTAAAAACATGGACTAAGTATCCAAACCTTTCTCCAGGAATATTATCCGGTAAAATATTTACAAACCTTCGGGTCATATCGTGACGATCAACTCTCTTGCAAACCAAGGCTAATATTAGAAAGCTACCGATTAGGAATAGGAGTGAAATTATTTTCAATTTACCATTAGTTATTGTGGTCGGTAAAAGTGGAAAACTTGTAACGGTCGCTGAAGATAATATTTCTTCTTTTATACACCCACCTATCAATGAATTTTTATTGCACTCACAAATTAAATCGTTTGACAATTTATTTGTTATATGGTAACATCCTCCTTCTTCCCAGTGACCATGCCACATTAAACACGTTTTTGAGTACACTTTGATGCCAACAATTATAGTTCTACCTTCTGCTACCTTGTCACTGGGCTGAATTCCTAAGAAGTAAAAGTGTCGTTTAAGAGAATCACTTGTAGCTACTTTCAAAACTAAGTTTTCCTTTGTTATTTTGTATTCCTTTTCCACGAGGTCTGTATGTATAGGTTGTCTATCCTCCACGGCAATCACAATCAACTCCGTATCTGGCGAGTATAATTTAAAGAAGGCTTCTACGTCAGCTGATGGCATGGGGTCAATTTTATAAATTGTTAATTCTTCGTTTAACCAAGAGTACTCAAGACCTCTTAAGGTTAAATTTGTAAATTTTCCAGATGAGGATAGGTCTGTGACTTCAAATGTGACTTGAAATCCGTTTGCAAGAAAGCTTGGAAACTCACAAGCGGGCCCAGAGCTCTGTTTAAAGCAAACAGAGGCATCCATTGTGTTTTTAGTATTGCTTATTTTTGACCACGTAGGATTTTGTTCAAAGCTTAAAAATGACAAAGCAAGATAACAGTTCATATTTTTTACATCCTCAGCAAGCTCATCTGGAATTATAACAGGGAACTTGTTTTTACGATGTTCCTGTTGCGTAAAGCTGCTCAGATCTGAAGGGATGTCAACCTTAATCCAAATGGAGAGCTTTCCTAATCTAGCCTCAATGAGCTTATGTTCCTGACCGGGAAAATGCCTATAAGACAAAACTGATCTTAAGAGAAAAGAGATTTTCAATACAAACTTAGTAATTTCTCTGACTTTTGTGTAAAACACAGGATTATTATACTGAGTCTCTTTTGTGTTTATTATGACGTAAATACAATCTAAAATGTGAGTGCATATCTGGTAGAGAATAAAAAAAGTATAAAGCTGACCATTCATCAAGCCAACAGCAAGCGCTTCCATCAGAGTGTGTAGTATGCGAGCTGAGTACCAAGCAGAATCTAGGCTCAGAGAGCCCCTTGCTGCAGAAAGAGCAATATGCAATGTGGAAAGGCATTGCTTTGCGTCGCTATGCCTCTTTATGTATAATGTGCTTAAAAATTGTATGAGTTTTTCCATTATGCTTACAGCATATCTATCATGGTTGTTTATTTGATGTGCTAATAAATCAGCCAAGACCGAAGCTGTCTGAAGCGTTTCTCCGACATCCTGTGCTGCTGAATGTTTCTCTAGGTCGGCTAGTTGGGACTCTATGTCTACACTATTTAAGCTCCTTTTTGACAAATGCACATTTAATTCAATAGTCTTTTTCATTCCAACTTCATCGAAAGAAACTATTTCTAATCTCCCTCTTGTAAGTTTAAAGTGCTTGCCATTTCCCGCTTCCTGGGACGAGAACATTCTTCCACTGAATCCTTGTTCGTCAATCTCTTTTTTATCATAGAATTCAAGTAATCTTGAATTGTCTTCCCTTGAGCAAGATATTTCAAAAATGGTCACTCCAGCCTCTCCCCTATCTGGGTTTACGCTGCAACTGTTTATCTTCATCGATGTGGTCATAATTTTATGTTTTGCAAATTTATGTGAATTGTTTATAGTTACTTTAAAAAAGTACGTTGTACGTTCACTTAAAGTGTTTTCTTTTAAGAGGAGTATAAAGGAAGGAAGGGAAGGGCTTTGCCGAATACCGGTGATTGAAGTTCTCCCCGAACCGAAGGAATTTTCAATCAGATACCAGTTAAATTTATGTTCTACCAAGAGTGTCCAAGGGCCTTTAACTCTCATGCATATGATTTCTTGAACGTTAGTTCTATGCTTACAATTGTAGATGCAGTCGATTTCCAAATCACTTAACCCCAAATCATTTTGATACAAATTAGTTGTATTGCTTCCAAAAACATCTTGCGTAATTATGTATAAAGACACAATTGCAATTATCCGTAAAATATACACCATTCTTTTTCTTCTAATTGTAATAACCTTGAATACAATAATGTCAGGAATATTTGCAATTGAAAAGGGTTAGGAATACATCCCTTGTTCCACAGTTTCATTTGACACTTATACCACACTAGATTTGTCAAAGGTTTCTTAGTCCAAGTCTGCTACGCATGATATTTAAGAATAACAGTCGATAAATAGTAATAGAAATTTTCGCTACTTCGCAAATAAACTGTGTTATATACATTTTTTGCTTTTGCTTTAACTTTCTGGAATGTCGAAAATATAATATTAGCAACATAGCCTAAGAACTATTTTGTTTATTTTAGTTTTTTATATTTTGTTTAATCAGCTGTTAATATTGTATTTTAATATTCTTTTGATTAGTGGAGCAAATTACTCACGTATCTATCTATATATGTTTATAAAAGAGGATGTTGGTATATTTGTATAATTGATGTTTATGCGATCGGACACCGTTGGACAATTTGCCATGAAAAGCTGTACACTTAGGTAAAATTTCATGGAAAAGGTTTGTGGAACACCAATTTTGTTGTAGCTCGATTGGGTTTCTACCTAGAAGCTCAAAAAGGATCCCATACTATGGAACTTAAACATTTGTTTACATTATAGTTGTTTTATTTTCAACAGGTGACTGCTTTACTATGTCTATTAGTTGAAGATATACACCACAAATTGAAGCACTTGCATTTGTTTATGTTATTATTTTGTTTAGATTCTGGTTTTAAGGCTATACAAGTGACTAAACAATTTACATTATACCTCTGGTCTATTTTGGCACATTTTGCTACAATACATTTTGCAATTATTTTAGTATAATTTTTAGTACGGGTACTTATAGATTAGTATGTAATTTCCACGATTTTATACCTATTTTCTTTATTATATTTTATTACCTGTACTTATTTGACCACGGGAGACGTGAAGGACAACAGTTATTTATCGCCTGTTTGTCCAATTTCAATTCCAATCAATTAAATTTGTGTTTGTTCGTTTCTTTAATTTCATAACTTAAAATATTGTTACTATTTCGTGGTCTTTGATACATAATGAACAGCCCTGTACAATCAAGTAGCAATGTGCGTGCTGATAACGATTATTTCAATGAACTATAAATAAACTGTCCCTCTGACAGTTGGCAAAAGGTTAACAGTAGTAGCAGAAAAAGATTAAAGTCCACTAATCAATCATCTTCCTTCGCAAGATAAAAAAGGTTGTTCACCCATTCCTTTTTCAAGTGAGATAACAATTTCCATACACCGTTTACACCGTTGGAAAGTACCAATATAAGTATGGAGAACGACTCAGCCGCACCTCGTGAGCCCAAACCACCTCCTATCTTACTACCTGATGTAACTAATATACAAAAAATAACTCGGTCGTTAGAGCAAATGGTTGACAAATCAGGATATGTTTTCAATAAAACCCTGCGCAAAATAAAATCAGATGGCTCCATTTCACTGTCGTTGCTTATAGGAAAATAGCGCGCTGTCTTAATTAACTATCAATTAAAACAAGATCGAGCATATAGTTTAGATTAGATTAGATCATTGAAATGGCAACCATACACAATGTAGGTATTTTAAGCCTACTATGAATGAGGATTGACTGTAAGATGATTGTGGCACGATCTTGTAGTCTTGTTACTGACTAAGGCCGACATGTTCCTTAGACAGGACTGTTAATTAATAGCCCAACAGCCCAGGGCAACTAAGGGATCTACAATTTAACGCGGAATCCAAACCACGGCCTCTGAATTACGAATTGGTCTAATTATAAGGATGGTCTTTTGCGGATTTACGTAGTATTCAATAGTGCGGACGTTAATCCACACAAGAGAACACTACCCACCGCCATCGCGCAAAACTACCCACAATTCGTGACCTCCAAGTAGCTGGATTACAGGACGTCGCCACCGTCCTAGTCAAGTATAGAGTTCTGTAGTACTAAAGCATAAGCATATTCAACTTTTATATGTAGAGATTGAATGTATGTATGTATGTATGTATGTATGTATGTATGTATGTCCTTTATGCGTTGCCAAACTACTCATCCGATCGCCATGAAATTTTAGGAAGTTGCTCTACATGTGTCCGGGAAGGTTTTAGTGAAAAAATATTTTCGAAAACCCCATAAGTTTCCATTTTATGGCGTTTTAAATTTCTAATGTTAATCTTATGGAGAGTAAGTTTGTTTACAAATTGTCCGCAATGAAAACATTTGATTTCTTAGCTACAGCTGATTGGTTTACTTTCCATTAGCAATATGCTTTACTATCCAATGCCATCTGAATTATTCTTTGATGTAAAACTATGAAGTAAATGAGTACTGTAAAAAATAAACAGCTTTATTCACCACGTTAATAGTTTACGGTTTTGGGGGATTATGTATTTATATTTTCATTTTCTGTCTGATTAAAATCACGTGTTTATATGATAATTAAAATGTTCATATTACTGTATTACGTTTATTATAATAATCAGCTGTTGTATATCTTTCCTATAAAAGCCGTATTACAGTTAGGTTTGGTTTGGGTTTGGATTCGATTTGAAAATTGTGAATTAATCCACTCAGATTTATTTGTTTTATAGGAATGTTATTAATATGTCTTATTGTTTCAGTATTGTTATTCTCTATGCCGCGACCCAGGATATATAGCCTTTCACAATGAAGTCGTAATGCTATTTGACTTCAGAACACGGCCAATCTTAAAGTTAACATGTATTTATTGTCAGGCGTTACGAAGTTCGCCGGGACAGCTATATATATAGAGAAGATTATAACGCCACACAAAGGCTTACTGACGATACGCTTTTCGGTGTGTAAAGTGTAGTCGGAGTCATGAAACTAGTTTCTAGATCTAGTTCTTAAATTCTATGAGATTCGCTGATTACACAGATCTAGTCCCTTCAGATTCGTTGTATCAAAGCTGAGCACGCAGGTCTGCGATGTTCTCGTAGTGACCGCTCTGGACGGCAACCTTTGCAGACACATCTCCGCGATGGCATTACCTAAAGTTAAGGTCAGTAACAGGGCCGCTCGCTGATGTAACGGCAATTAGCTCCCAGCCGGACCCCCGAGATGCACCCCGGCTCTCGTATATAAGCGGGGGACGTCCTCTGGACAGCATCACATCTTCCAGCCTCCTCAGCCCTCCGACATGGCTTACAAGGTGAGCCTGCCCTCAGCCTTAGACTTACTTAAACACAAAGTTTTTTCTTATTTCTTGACCAAAAAATTATTTACTTTTTCTCAATTCGTAAAAGAAATTATTCTTACAAACTTTTTTTAAATGTCAAAAATTAAATTTTTATTCTTTATAGTTAAAGCATGGTAAAGATTGAAAACTTAAGTAAACAAATCCTGAATTTTAAGTAGTTGTCAATACCGACAAAAACTCTTTCGTTATTTTTATAGGCAGCAGTCATTCCATGAATGTACGTGTATTTATTTTTAACTTTTCAATATTTGGTTAATTTTACACTGTATTTTTACTTGATTTCCAAATCTTAAAGGGTTAGTCTCTGAGTCCTGCTAAAGCTAAAGATATCTCATACTCATGTATTTAGAGTACATTGACTTTTATGCGAAATAATTTTAGAATTAAACAAATATTGGTTATTTATTTTAATTCAATAACCTAGTTCATACACTTTTGCAACTACCATCATTGTCGTAGGTTCTCCTCGTCGTCGCCCTGGCCGTGGCTGCCGTAAACGCCGGAGTCGCCCCCGCCGTCGCACCGTACGTCGCCCCAGGAGTCGCAGCCCCCTACACCGCCCCCGTGGCACCGTATGCCGCCCCCTACGCCGGTAGGGTTCCGCCCTACGCTGGGTACGGTGGAGCTTATAATGGCGCCTATGGTGGAGCCTATGGTGGTGCCTACAATGGAGCCTATGGTGGTGCCTACGCCCCTGGCGAGTACGACCCCAACCCGCAGTACACCTTCAGCTACAACGTGGCGGAGCCCCTGACTGGAGACTTCAAGGACCAGACCGAGACCCGTAACGGAGACGTCGTGCAAGGAAGATACAGCCTGTTGGAGGCTGATGGTTCCAGGAGGGTGGTGGAGTACACCGCCGACCCTGTTGGAGGATTCAACGCCGTCGTCAGCAAGGAAGGAGGAGTCGCTGTTCCCCCTGGTGCTGCTCCTGGAGTAACTGCCCCCGTTCCCTTCGCTGGAGCCGTGGCTCCTGGCGTCGCCCCCTACGCCGCCGGTAGATACGCTGGATATGGAGCTCGTGCCCCTTACGCCGCTCCCTACGCCGCACCTTACGCCGCTCCCTATGCCGCCCCCTACGCTGCCCCCTACGCCGCCCCTTACGCCGGTAAAGCTCCCTACACCGCACCATACAACACCCCCTACGCCGCCCCCTACGCTGCCCCCTACGCGGCCCCCTACGGTGCCAAAGCCCCTATCGCTCCGGCTGCCGTCGCACCCTACAGAGCGTGGTAG
The DNA here is from genome assembly GCA_023375725.1 of Nephotettix cincticeps. Lineage (NCBI taxonomy): Eukaryota > Metazoa > Arthropoda > Insecta > Hemiptera > Cicadellidae > Nephotettix > Nephotettix cincticeps. Next base: position 17,402,965 of record CM041788.1, on the reverse strand, counting down.
AGTGATATCCCTGTGTGTGGTGGGCTTTATCATCATTTTCATCATTGCCATATCATGTGTATGTAATTTTTATACGTAATAAATGTGTGTTTATATAATATCTCTCAGTTTTCAATTACCTTAATGTTATAAATTTGTACCATCAACCTTGAAGCTGTAGGTGTGAGTGATCAACCCCAACTTATTGGGGCTGAAAGCTACTTGACGTTGGATGTGCATAAAGCTATTTCTCAGTAAGATATAAAAAATATTCATTATGTTTTCAAAACAGTTTTATATCTTTTCACAAATTTTGTTTCGTCAAAACCAAAGATCGATTGTGCTAAAAATATAGAAACGAACCTAAAACTTTATACGGGCTACAAGTATACAGTAAAATCTATTTGCCCTTATTGCCTGTAGATCTAAAATCTTGTCTACTTTCTTCTTTTAATAACAGAGCAATGATTCTACTCCCAGTTGCAAGATGTGCATCTGGAAAATAAACAAGATTTTAGATCCATATGCAAAAAAAGTAAATAAATTTTACTTTATACAAAGTTGTACAAAACTAGGTAACATATAATAAAAGTATACGTTTTTCCGCTTTACCGAGCAATAATTAGTTTGTCATCACTGTGGAGTATAAAGGAGCATAAAGGAGCAAACACTAACTTTACCTTATCAATTAACATTTATTTTGTTAAATATTCTATGTTGCCTCCTTTTTTACCGTTAACTTTTTAACTAAATTCACGATGGTAAATTCCTTGGAGTTTTACTTTTTTCTAAACATAACCACAAACAAACCCACAAACATGTAGAAACCACCTCTTCTTTATAATATTATAGTTTACAGTATAAAGATGTGGTTTCTGTATGTTTGTTGTGGAAACTAAACGCGAAAAATACTGAACCGACCGGTTTGAAAATTTACACAAAGATAGATCTTAAACTTATGCAGCTCATAGGCATATTCATTTCCTTAAAATCACCTCGGACTACGCTCAGTGAAAGTCTTATATTTTAATATTTATATTTTCAAAGGATATCAACTTAAAATTAATTGAATGTCAACAGTTGTAGACACTAAAATTTGACAGTTCGGAAAGAAGATGAAAGAGCTGCAGTGAATGTTACAGGTTTCAATGTATACATTTTTAATGTCAACATCTGTTTACTCATTGTGAAAGTTCTAGAAGAAGAAGATATAAAGTTCATTTTTAAATATAAATTTCTGGATCAAAATTAGTAGTGCCGATAAAATGAGTTTTAGTTTTCTCCCGATCTGTCTCTATTACGTTATTCCTTATCATTTTCCATTATTACTTAATATGTGTTATTTTGTCGTGTTAACTAAACTAAACCAATAATAACTTGGCTTGTGTTTATAATTTTTTAAACACATTTTAGCCTTTTTTATCCGTGCAAAGAACGGGTACTTTGGTTGGTATGGTTATAAGGACAGCTTTTTAGACGTACTGAGAAAATTCCCTTTAGACGTATCAATAGTCTAACATATTTCCCACAGGGAACTACTTGCAATCATTGTATATGTATTTTTTGGGAACACTTGAGACGTGCTGGGTATTTTAGTGTTTTCTTTTACCAGTCCTTCATTCTCTCAGACCTCGCTCTTCCCCCTCTCCTCTTCCCCTGTGTGTCTTATTCCTGTGGATTAGTTTTCGTCTAATTTAATTTTGTTTCAGTTATATTATTTTTCCCTTTTAAATCTGATATCTTTACTCTCAACGATCTCATATTATTCAGTATTTCCACTTCATTTTATTTTATAATTCCTTTTCAGAAACTTTTCCACATTTTATGTTGTACTGGACTGAACGATTATTCTCCCGATGCGATACATCGATTATACATATCGTTTCTCGATAATTTGAATACCACAATCGGTTCTTATTGCAGTTTTTGCGAGTGCTTAAACCGGGTGGAGGGCGCCCCTGGACCATGACGTAGTAACTGGAGCATACATTGTCATATATATATCACCTCTGCCCTACTGTCCACACAATCCACATCCTCTCCTTTGGTCTTCGCCACAACACAGCTTCAACATGGCTTATCAGGTAAGTTAGTAAGTTGTAAAATGTAATAAACCTTATTAGTGAGCTTATACGGACTTTCTCACACAATTATTAATATATATCTTTAATCAAACTATCGCATTATTTGATGCATATTAAAATAACATTTAGCAGTTTTAGAGAGATGTCCAACTAAACCTCCCTCTTATCAAGAACATTTTTGTATGGGTTTTATGGGATGACGTGATCTTTAGCTGAATACCAAGTTTCATGAAAAACTGTTGATAATTGACGAAGAAATGGAACTCTATTAGAATAACAGTGAGCGATATTAGACAACGTACTGTGCTTACCGAAGACAGTAATTAAAATTTCCTCTGAAACCATTAGTCGTAGACTAATAAGTCGAAAGACGATTTTTTAAGCTGGTTAAAATGGCGATGGTCAAATTATTTTGTAAAACTTTTGTTTTTTATTTATTTTACTTTTAAAAGCCCATAACATTTTAACCATTGTTTTAAAGGCATACGGATGGTGGCATATTTTTGGGACCTTGACAAACCATGCAGTTTTAATAAAATCATAGGAGAAACTTGTTTGAATGAGAAAAAATATTTTTTATCTCAGAAATATTAAGTTATATAACAAATTCTACACATTTTAAGGGGGGTTTTAGGGATTAACTATCCTTAAACATCTAAGAGTTTAAAAAATGGTTAGGTAGTACAAGCAAAGTGCACCTAATTTGATAAAAATCTATCATCATAAAGATAACTTTGGTCTTGGGGTCACGCGGACAGAATGAAAGACAGGGAACAGATAAAGATCAATCGAAAACCACTTTCTTGGTTTCGTTACCATTAGTACGTTATATACAAAGTTTATGTTCTAAAAAAGATTTTTTGAAACCTTTTTTTTACACTGGAACAGCTAGGGTAGTCCAGCTCTTTTTTATATTGTATTAACAACAAAATTTACTATAGGAAAAAAATAAAACTTTTATTAATATACTAATAATATACATATACACATAATACACAGTATTTTTCCTCTTTCACCCACGCAGATTGCTTATTACATCGAATATTGTGACGGTAAATTTCGATTTTTTTAGGCCTATATAATTTATAACCATCTTGTACTTTGAGGATAAAACTATTGAAAAATGTACACCTGGTCCAGTATTAATTTAAAATGACAAATAATTTGTTTTATGTATGCGTGCATATAAATATGTTTGCCTATTTCCCACAGGGAAGTAAATACAAATTTTCAGAAAAAACTGAAGTAACTATGGCAATGCTTACATGTCTACACTATTTGACATGGATATATCTTAGCTCTGGGGGGGTGTTGGTGATTTTTAAGATAGAAAACATGTAACAGGTTTCCATAGATACTACTACCAGAACTATTGTATTGAATTTTAAATATAAAAGAATAAGAACAGCTGTTTAGATGAACTTAAAATATTGTCTTTAGACATATCCATGATCTAACCTATTTCCCACAGGGAAGTAAATACAAACATTTTTTCATTTATATTTGGCTTCGAGTACCTACCTGATAAGGTTACAACTCCAGGATGGCCATAAAGGCTTTGTCCGTCCAACCCTATCTTTTCTAGACACGTTTCACTTAAGTTGATCTGTTACTCTTTTTGGGTGAGAAAGTACAACTAAAAGAGATTGTTGCTCTCTTAAAAAATAATTTGTAACTTTTCTTATTTATTTTTTTAAATTAAATATAATATTTTTATACTTTTTTTTTTTTTTTTTTCTTTTTTTTACCTTTTTTTTTTTTTTTTTTTTTTTTTATTTTTTTTTGTTTTTTTTTTTTTTTTTTTACTTTTTTTTTTTTTTTTTTTTTTTCGTATTATTTTCAAAAAATTTTTTGTATTTTATGAATATTTGAAAAATATTGAATGGGGGAGTACTTGAGTAAAAAAATTTTTTTTTAGTAGTAACAATTTAATTCTTTTTTTTTTTTGAGACATAAATTGTATTTTTTCTAGAAGATTCGTATCCTTGGGGTTATATTTTACTAAGTTAGTTTTTGCGGCGTTTGGCCTACAGAAAAGGGTATGACACTATCATATAAAACAAAATTTTTATGGCACAACATTTTTTTTCTTTTCGCATTGATAGCATAGCTCGTTGTGTGCGACAGGCAGCTGTTTTACGCGCCCCCCCGCGTGCCCCGCTCAGGTACCAACACGAAGTACACGGTGACAACGCGCGCCCCGAGTTGAGGTGCTCGTATAGCCGCCTACGCGTCCTGTCCCGCGCCCACAGGGCCTAGCCCGCCCCGCTCGATGGTATAGGACCCCGTAAAACAGATGTGGTCCACCGTTGGTAGCCAGCGGCGTGTCGCCGCCACAGGCAGGTTACGTGGCCGCCCCCGCCCTCATCACACCCGTACCAACTGTACCGACATACACCAGGGCGTACGCCCCCGCCCCCGCTGTTGTGGCTCGCCCCACCTACGCAGCCGCCCCCGTCGCCTACGCCGCCCCCGCCCCCGTCGCCTACGCCGCCCCCGCCCCCCGCGTCGAAGAGTACGACCCCCATCCCCAGTACAACTACGAGTACTCCGTGCACGACGCCCACACCGGTGACGTCAAGAGCCAGAGGGAGAGCCGCGACGGAGACGTCGTCCAGGGTTCCTACAGTCTGGTCGAGCCCGACGGCTCCACCAGGACTGTGGAGTACACCGCTGACCCCCACAACGGGTTCAACGCAGTCGTCCACAAAGAGGCTGGATCCCACCCTGTCCCTGCCCCCCAAGTGCCACGTCTACTCTATTGCGTAGCACGATACCCCGCCCCTGCCCCCGCCTACACTACCGCCTCCTACCCCACTCCGTCCTACTCTGTTTCCTCCTACAACAGACCTGCGTACTCCTCACCCTCCTACTCTAGGTACAACTCCCCATCTTACACTTCCAGATACTATTGATGAACTACTGACTTAGTTTTTTCCTCATCTAAATAACAATAAAATCTACCTTTCAACTATGTACACGATTCATTATTTAAAATAAAAAACTTATTTCGCAAAGTTGAGTTTTACTACCCTTATTCAACTTGTGCTGTTTTTATTATTTTGTTGTACTTTTTCAATTTTTCATAGAATTGATTTATTCAACAAAAATTACTCTTCAACAACCTTTGGTTGCAACCTAACCTACTGAATCATTGGGTCTATGTATGTTTCCTTGGATATCACAACTAACAATATTTTTGCCACGTCAATGTACAGGGTATAAAGGTATAACTTGTTTTAAATAATATACGAGACATTTAAGTTTTAATGGCATTTTCTTAATGTTAAATACCGTTAATGTTAAATACTAGATTCAGTTTTGCACCCAAACAACTATGCAGAACCTGTTTTTTCTGAAGTCATTGAGATGCAATTACAAAAAATTCAATATAAAGTACAATAATTTTACTCTTTTCATAAACAAATATCAAAATTTAATATTGTGGTTAAGGTCAAACTTGCATTTTAGTTTCACATAAGGTGTCTTATAACTAACTAACCAGAATGGATTGTAATAATCCAAATGTGTTCAATAACCACTGCTACTGCAATCATTAATCAAATTTTATCTTTACAGGTATGGACTGTCGAGCTTCCGGTGAGAAAATCTCATCAATACAGTATGTACAAACCTGAATATATTATTTTGGCATACATTTTTTAATAAATGTGTATCAAACACTCCTAAGTGCGTAATATTTTTTCGATATTGATATAAATACAAAATCTTAAGATCAACACTACTCGATTGCCCCTCACATGAAGACGACTACTCCTTCTGTCCCTAAAGGCCATTCCTTCTTCCCACACCTAAAGACTTTTCCTTAGTAAACTCCTCCCTCCTAATTTGGAATCAAGCTCAAGCATAACTGATGTTTCGATTTGTGCTTTCTCCTCGTGGCTTTGCTTTGAATTTTGAAAAACAGGAATGTTTAAAAGATAGAAAGAATACTAAATAACACCCATTTTGACATTCATGATTCCCTGATTCCTCCTAATTCTTCCTGGTTCATTTCTGATTTCCTGATTCTTCTTGAGTATTCTTCTTTCCTGATTCCTATTTTATTCTCTATCTTACACTCACTTCATACGTATGGCTTTCTTAAAACCGCTCTCTCATATGTAACTCATATGAGATCATTCTTCTATGAAGCCGCAAATGAATTAGTTCCCATGAAGCCATAACTTCATAAATGAAAGCGCCGCCCCACACGATGTATTCATGATGCCGACTAATGTGTGTTTTACAATCAATGAATAATGAATGCAGTCGCGAAATAAGGCTGCAGTGGAGTACGTAATGCCGTGTAAAACTAATGGGCTTTCACCAAGCATACTCTCTCTGGCTGTAACTATGATTGTGTATGAAATATTTGTTGCAATATAAGTGCAAGCTGACTTGTCCATCGTATAGTGTGCGTTATATGCTACTTTATTTAATCATGTGGTTGAAGTTCCATAAACCTTAGTGGTTGTAGACTCTGTATGTTGTGTTTTGATGATATCACGTTCATTTTCACCCACTCTGAAGGATATTTTATGAGTGAAAGGTGAGTGTGATAAGTGGATTTCTCTTGACGACATGAAGGTTTGTCGTTAGTTTATTTATTTTCCAGGACCATTAATTAACATTCCCATGAGAAGAGGTAGCTGGTCTTGTGAATTTTGGGATTTGGATCAGGGGACTAATAATGAAGCAGGTACTATAACCACTTAATCTCCTAGCCATGTCGAATAAGAACTCAAAGCCCCTGAGGATAATTAATTCTACCTGGTAGGACTGTGCTCCGGCCAAATAACAGTACTGATAGGCTGACGATGTTTTGTTAAAATTAATTGGTTAAATGGACTGATATCACGAAAAACTAACAGTGTGGAGGCGATTTGAGCCCTCAGTTCGGACTATCAGTTCTGCCTGACAGTTTGATCTGATCATCCGAAGAAGGCTTAAGAGTTTCAAGATGTGTACTAGATTAGGTAAATCGGTCAATCAGTTGATAGCGAGTTTTTTTTATTGGAAGGGGTGGATTACTACCAAGGCACTTCAGCCGTAGCGGCTTTTTGCGCACCCCTGTGTGGGTTGCAGCATTATCACATAACGAAAAGCCATTGGTGATTGGCGGGATTTGAACCCAGGACCTTGGGCACCAAAGCCTCGCGCTCTACCCCTAGACCAGCGCGCTTCCCTAATAGCGAGGTTGACTCCGTACCTCCATGCCGAGGGCAGCGATTTCTGATTGAATTCCAGTATTTATAATCAGTTCTTGTCAGTATTTTCTGCATCGGCTAACTCTATCTTTGCTTTCTCCGAAGTCATATCGATATTAGATCTCGGAACGATGGAATTTCATATTTATTCGGTACACAATTACCATAAATAAATTCTAAGATAATTATAAACGTAAATAAATACCCGGAAATATTCGGTTCTTGATTACAAAATGTGGTTTTAAGCGAAACTTATTCAACATGTTTAGAAATTTGTTTCATACGTACTTTAGATGAATAAACTAGCACCATGTGGGCCAAAAAATAATTCCTTCCACTAAGAAACAGCTGTCTACTAAACATACTGAATTACAGACACGACATTAGTGATAAATTAAAGAGCTAACTGCACCCTTCACAGCTGTTTATCACAGTAGTGACATTTCCCTGGCACTTGCTCCACAAACGGTCGACAAGGAATACCGTCCGTGGTAATTTGGTGGCTGACCTTGAGGTCGGGTCTGTTAATCAGATCAGCTGTTCCATATCAGCTGACTGCAGGTCCCGGATGTCCCTGTGACCTTGACGTCGGTCCGCTATGTGCTGATGTAACGTATGGATTCACTCTTACATTCCAACACCTCCCAGATTCTCACGGTTCGAACGTATTTTTTAGGACGTTTCCTGCATTTCAGAACTGGATTCGCCAAAGCTTTTAGAGAAGACTCAATGTTAAATAGGTAAACTTGAAATAAGGCTCTAAAATGTTTTATTATAAAAGATTATAAATCAATCGAATTAATCAACTATGAACAAACGAACGATATGTGTAAGTATTTAAACTAAGTTATACTGAATCGTGTATAACAGCACAAAATGAAATAGTAACAAATGATAAACAAACTTAAAGGTAATTGACCAAACTATTACGTATTTTAAGAAAATAAAACGAACATTCAATTAACAGTTTTCTATATGTGTATGTAGAAGAACATTAGACTTCCTAAACGTGTCCAGTATGAACAGTATTTCCTAAAAGCAATCTCATTATACTGAAATATTAAGGCGATCAATTTATTTGGGTATTGTAGTTCGTTTTAACATGAAATATTATCAAAATTTAAATTTTAGCGAATTTCCCATAGGGAAGAAGCTATTACCGTAGGTCTCATGGTAAGACTTAAGCCCGGGACCATGTTATTTTTAGCGAATTTCCCATAGGGAAGAAGCTATTACCGTAGGTCTCATGGTAAGACTTAAGCCCGGGACCATGTTATTTTTTCGTCTTTAGGTGCCCAGAGTCCAAAAACAATAGTCGTTAAAATTTATATATATATATATATATGTGTGTGTGTGTGTGTGTGAACACGATAACTCTCGTAAAAATGGTCCGATCAAGACCAAATTTGGTAGAGACGTGTATTCCTACAAATTCTCGGACGAGTTCGTAAACCAGACATATCGGTCAATGGGAACGAGTAGTTTGGGGGGTTTTGTACCCAAAAATGGGTTTTTTTCACATGTAATTTTTAAAATTTCTACTTTTATAAAATAATACACAATTTAGTTCCTTAAAGTTTTTCTCTATCTCCATCGGTTACCGAGATATTAGTCTAAATACAGTACGTTGTATTTTGGGGCACCTATGATAATCTTATGGAGGATAAAGAAAAATTAAAATTTCACTTATCAGTCAATATTTTTGGATTAATCTTGGTACTTACCTTCATATGGTTGAGATCTTATGCTTAAAAATTATAGTTGATATGTTCCTCGCAGCAGCAAACCTGCATACTCTTTCTTATGTTAATCTTATGGAGAAATTCATTTTGTTAAATACGTGTTGTATTTTATTTAAATTATTTGATAATTCTTTATTTATTATTATTTTTTAGAAAGTCTTCTACTTTATTGTTGTAGTCTTGTAATTTCATTATAACTACAGATTGTCCTTTGTCAGCTTCAATAGCTATATATTCATTCTCAAATAATTTATTTATCATGCCTTTTACTCTACCAAAGACTTTTTAGATTGTACAACTTTTTAATGTTATTCCTTGACAACAGTAATTTTAAATATGTTGTATATGTAAGTTAATACACTTATGATCTTAGTACACATAATGGTATTTCACATAATTTATGTAATTGACTTGTCCTATTGCAATTCATTTTGCCTAACGGAATAAAGAATTGTCTATCGACTATGGTGGCTGCCGGCTGGATACTGATGCCGCTGTAGCTTGACGTCACAACTCGGCCGTTAACACAACACTTGTCTAATCACCGTCGCCACATGTTCTGCACTCTCATCACTAACCTTGAGGTTTTAAACTGAAATATAGGTTATCAATTTCATTCAAATAAATCACCTTTTCATGTTTCCCTTAAAACCCCTAAGATTATGGCTTTATACTCTCTCCGCCTATACAATAGTATAAGGGGAAAGTATTGTTTTCGTCAAAATTTTAGAATTTAAGTTTCTGGATGATATACCTAAATCCATTTTAGCGCCCCCTGAATCAAAATGGTGTCTATCTGTGTATGGAGGTGGACTGTGCAGAATCCTAGAGACAAAAAAATATTATTTTCCTAAAACCTCAAAACACAAGCACTGTATATAACTACGATATATCAAGTATTGGTCTTAAATTTACAAAGAATGTTCTTCAATTCAATGTCCTTTAAGGGGACTGGGCACAAAAATTTGATTTCTTCAAATTACTCTTAAAAATCTTTTTGACCCTCCTCAGGGTCGAAATTTATTTTATTTTAGTGTTATATTGACATGGGTATGTCTTAATTCTGGGAAGGTGTTGGTGATTTTGAAATGGATATGTCTTAGCTCTGGGGGATGTGTTGGTGATTTTGAAGATGGAAAACATGTAACAGATTACCATAGAACCTACCAAAGCTATGGTATTGAATTTTTATGTTTTATTTTAGTTTTATATTGACATGGGTATGTCTTAATTCTGGGAAGGTGTTGGTGATTTTGAAGATGGAAAACATGTAACAGATTACCATAGAACCTACCAAAGCTATGGTATTGAATTTTTAATATAAAAGAATAAAAACAGCTGTTTAGATGAAGTAGAAACATTCCCTTTAGACATATCCATGATCTAACCTATCTCCCATAGGGAAGTGAATACAAACATTTTAAAAGTATTATTTATTACTTATGTATTACTTATTACTTATGTATTAAAAGAGTTTCAATAGTCTTTAATAAAAAGACCCTTATGATTAAGAGTAAGTTGATCTTAAAATAGTATTGCCATTGGTAACAAAACTGTTTAAATTTTCATGGAACAAGTTCATGAATTTATTTTTTCAGGTTTATATCATAAGTGTAGGCAGTGGACTGACACATAGTTTCTTTCTTAAATAAATGAAGAAAGACGATCTGTTATAAAACTATCATATTCTTTGAAGTTTATCTAAATTTCATTAAATAATTTATTGTTTCAAAAATAATCATCTGATGTCTGATCGGTAGAGTCTCGGGAGGTGCAACTGCCCATATTCTGCCCACTCTGGAGCCCCCCTGATTGTTAACGACTTCTAGGTGTCTTGATGGCTTACCAATACAGATGTACATCTTTGCTGTCCGTATCATTAGAGTGTAGAACGTTTGTGCGGGTTGTTAAAGGTAATTAAGAATGAATGAGACGGTTATATATTTCCATAAAATTTATGTATATTGTCAAATGTGGCTGCTGAATAACACTATCAGTACGTGCTATCGTGTAAACAACTCACAATTACAACCTATTTTATGAATTGCAAAATTCATGATGAAATGTAAAGAACCACACTTTTATAACAGACTGAAACCTTGGTCACATGATTGTTGTCAATTCAGCTTAATCTTTGATTATTGATCTCCTATATCGATCAAAACAAGCATAAGATTTTACCCAACAGTTCACAGCTTCCTTGCAAACCAACCTACGGCTTTGCCGAACACATGTTGTCTGAAATCCAGGCTGAAAATCGACTAAATCTTTCCAATGGTCAAGCACTGCCATTCGACACTTTCTCTTCGTATCGACAATGATGAAATATTCTAAGGAATAATCAGTGTATGTAGTAAATCGAGGAATAACAAGTGCTGACAGTGATTTGAGCAGGTCCTCGTCACACGATGTCACCTCCATCTTGAACTGCTTCCAATTATTGCGATAAAATATCGCTTCAAATTTAGCCGGTCCGTTTTGAGCACAAATCAATAAATAGCTGTACCGAGTGTGGATCCAACAACCTTTAATGCTCACCCCTTCTTTCAATTCGAAATGATATTTTGATTTCTTTTCGTCCTCCCACACCTTGTTTTCCCAGCACGGATCTACTTCAGTCTCACCGACTTTGTACTTTTCAACAGAAATCACGGAACCAACTATTTCCTTAGCAAACACAAACTTGTCACAGAACCTTTCAAAACTTTCCCTTGACTTTACTACTGTGAACAGTGTTAAACTCACAACAACGATGGCCCAATGCATCCTACCGACTGCAAGGCTGCCGGCTAGATACTGATGCCGCTGTAGCTAGCCGTCACAACTCGGCCGTTAACACAACACTTGTCTAATCACCTTCGCCACATGTTCTGCACCCTCATCACTACCTTAAAAACGTTTTAAACTAAAATATAAGTTATCACTTTCATTCAAATCACCTATTAATGTTTCCCTTAAAACCCCTAGGATTATGGCTTTATACTCTCCGCCTATACAATAGTATAAGGAGAAAGTATTGTTTTCGTCAAAATTTTAGAATTTAAAATTCTGGAGGATAGACCTAAATGCAATTTAGTGCCCCCTGAATCAAAATGGCGTCTGTCTGTGTACGGGGGGTAGAACTGTGCAGAATCCTAGAGACAAGAATTTTTTTAAGGTTATTATTTTCCTAAAACCTAAAAACACACGCACTGTATATGACTACGATATATCAAGTATTGGTCTTAAATTTACAAAGAATGTTCTTCAATTCAATGTCTTTTAAGGGGACTGGGCACAAAAATTTGATTTCTTCAAATTGCTCTTCAAAATCTTTTTGGCCCTCCTCAGGGTCTTTGTTTTAGTTTTATATTGACATGGGTATGTCTTAATTCTGGGAAGGTGTTGGTGATATTGAAGATGGAATACATGTAACAGGTTACCATAGAACCTACCAGAGCTATGGTATTGAATTTTTAATATAAAAGAATAAAAACAGCTGTTTAGATGAAGTAGAAACATTCCTTTTAGACATATCCATAATCTAACCTATCTCCCATGAGGAAGTAAATACAAACATTTTTGACATGGATATGTCTTATCTCTGGGGGGGGGTGTTGGTGATTCTTAACATGGAAAACATGTAACAGGTTTCCATAGAAACTACCTGAACTATTGTATTGAATTTTAAATATAAAAGAATTAGAACAGCTGCTAAGATTAACTTAAAACATTCCCTTTAGACATATCCATGATCAAACCTATTTCCCACAGGGTTACTTCCCTGTGGGAAATAAGTTAGATCCAAACATTTTTTAAGATGGAAAATTAAAATATAAAATTAGAGAAAAAATAAAAAAATAAAAGAAAATTAAGATGGAAATTAAAAGACTTTTAATAGTCTTAAATAAAAAGACCCTTATGATTAAGAGTGAGATTATCTTAAAATAGTATTACCATTGGTATCAAAACTGTTTAAATGTTCATGGAACAAGTCCATGAATTTATTTTTTAAGGTTTATATCATAAATGTAAGCAGTGGACTGACACATAGTTTCTTTCTTAAGTAAATGAAGAAAGACGATCTGTTATAAAACTATCATATCCTTTGAAGTTTATCTAAATATCATTTAATAATTTATTGTTTCCAAAATATGTGATGTCTGAAAATAACAACAATAGAGAAACAAAGTTAAATATATCTCTGTTAAAGTTAAAATAATCACTAGAGTCTCGGGAGGTGAAATTGCCCCTACTGTGCCCCTTTTGGAGCCCCCCTGATTGTTTACGACTTCTAGATGTCTTGATGGCTTACCAATACAGATGTACATCTTTGCAGTACGTATCTACAATAAGGGAGTGTAGAACGTTTGTGCGGGTTGTTAAAGGTAATTGAGATAGAATGAGACGGTTATATATTTCCATAACATTTATGTATATTGTCAAATGTGGCTGATGTATAACACTATCAATACGTGCTATTGTGTAAACTACTCACAATTACAACTTATTTCAGGAATGCAAAATTCATGATGACATGTGAACTGAGAAGAATATCAGAGTTTGTAAGAAGCACACGTTTATAACAGGCTGAAACCTTAGTCACATGATTATTGTCAATTCAGCTTAGGTGTGCTTGTGGGTGGAGCTTTAAATATTCTACGATATTGTTTATGACAATCATCAGATTTCTTCCAACAGTTAACATAGATTTTGTCACAAACCAACCTGCGTGTTTGCCGAATACATGGTGTCCAAAGTTTAGGCTGAAAATCGAATCTACTCAAAAAATAGTCCACCACTGCCATTTGACATTTTCTGTTTATATCGACAATATTAATATATTCTCGTGAATTACCATAATATTTACAGCTGTTATCGCATACAAGCGGTGACACTGACTTGAGCAGGTTCTCGTCACACGATTTAACCTTCATCTTGAACGCACGACGAAAATCGCGATAAAATAACGCTACATAATTACCCGGTCCGTTTTCAATACAAGACATTAAATAATAGTACTGAGAGTGGACCCAACAACCTTTTATGCTCACTGCTCCTTTCAATTCTATATGATATTCATATTTCTCTTCGTCGTTCCAAAACTTGTTTTCGAAACTCTCATCCACTGTTTTCTCACCGAATCCGTTCATCTCAACATTAATTACTATCATCATCTGTTAATATGTCACGAATCCTTTGCCACGGTTCCCATGCCTGTACTGCAGTTAGCAGTGTTAAACTCACAACAGCGATGGCCCAATGCATCCTACCGACTGTCAAGGCTGCCGGCTGGATACTAATGCCGCTGTAGCTAGGCGTCACAATTTGGCCGTTTATGCAACACTTGTCTAATTACCATCGCGCCACATGTGCTGCACTCTCAGCACTAACGTTGAAGTTTTAAACTAAAAAAATTGTACTTACTTCACTGTGGGAAATAGGTTAGATCATGTATTTGAAAAATTAATATTTCAGATGTCAATCAATGTTTTTGAAATAAACTTGGTATTTACCTTCATGTGGTTGAGATCTATCCATTTATGCTTAAAAATTATAGTTTATGTGTTTATCATGGCAACTAACCTGCATACTCTTTCCCATGTTAATCTTTTGAAGAATAGGTAAATAAGTCTGAAATTTATCGACAGATATTGATAAAACTTGTCATATATCATTATTATTATTATTGTACTATTGATTTGGAAATTCGCTGAGTATGCAGGTCTGCTGCGACGGGGGTATTCAGTTTACAGTAACATTTATTGTTGTTTTAAAACAACACTGGCGTTTCAATTGCTCTGTTTATTTTCAACATCATCGGCACTTTACACGTGTTTAAAAAGAAGTTGTTCAAACCATGGTTTGAACAACTTATTGAAATTTATTTTAAATTTCATGGGTTCTAAGGTTGTATAGGATTAATTTAATATGCCTTAAAAATATGACAATACTAAGTTTTCTAAATTCTTTCCAAGGATTTTGATTAAAATTTAATTGTGTGTAAGTATTAAGCTCGCAAATAATATGATACCACTCGTATGTCTGTGGAGGTAATTGTTCAAAATTCCATAAATTTTGAATTAATTGAATTAAATGTCATAAGAATCATTTTTTATTGTTTATTAAAACTGTGACTATCGCCATAAACCCCAGCTTTCAAAACTAAACAAATTATTATTACTACTCTACGACTAACGGTTCCAGAGAAATGTAGAACTCTATGTCCGTAGTGAACGTTACGTTGTCTGAGAGTGACTAATGTTATTCTAATGGAGATTATTATCAATTTCTTGTTCATTTCTCAACTGTTTTCTATGATTTGCAGTACACAATCACATCGCCCAACAAAAAAACTCAAAAATTTAGACTTTACCCAGGGATTGGGCTACGTCCCCTAAAATTTATAATAAATATTTTAACTTATTAGTTTAATAAATTTGTATTGACGAGTACAAGAAGAAAAGGGGGATTGTCAAAATCATCCGTTTTGCGATATTTGACGTTTTTCTGTTGAAATCTAATGCCTAATTAATAAATACTGTAATATTGAATTTTTATTTTAATATTAATTTGAGTTATGCATATATAACATAAATACAGGGAATTCGTAGAGAAATCTCATGATTTTTTTACAGTAAATTGCACATTTATTGTAGGGAAAAAGGGGAAATGTTAGCTTCGTTGTAGGGAAACGATATTTTTATTAGGCCTTATTAAAGAGACAATACAATGTTTATACAATTAATTCATGTCTTCTTTAAGTTCCCTTGCACCTTGGTTTTTTTACAGGTTCAGCTTTCAGAGAATGTTGGTATAAAGTCTCTGGCTTCTTGTCCACAAAGCATTTTCAATTGATGCAGAATTTCATTGAATTTCTCATTTAATAACATACTACTAAGCACGCAGAATAATCTCAAAACTAATCTAATCTAAAACTGAGTAAACTAAATACCCCCGTCGCAGCAGACCTGCGTACTCAGCGAATTTCCAAATCAATAATTGAATATATGACAAGTTTTATAAAAATATGTCCATAAACATGAGAATTATTTGCCTATTCTCCATAAGATTAACATAGGAAAGAGTGTGCAGGTTAGCTGCTGTGAGGAACACTGAAAGAAGTCATTTCTACCATGAATAATTTTTATCTTAACATTTTTACCAACTTTCATCAACATCTGTCCATAAATAAAGGAGTTTGCCTATTCCCTATATGATTAACATGGGAAAAGAGTATGCAGGTCTGCTGCCATGATAAACACATAAACTATGATTCTTTAAGCTTAAAAATGGATAGATCTCAACCACGTAAAGCTAAATATCAAGTTTTATCTAAAAATATTGATTAATATGGGAAATATTAATTTTTCCCTATCCTCCATAAGATTAACATTGGAGCCCCACAATACAACGTACTGTGTTTAGATTTTTAAGAAACTTAATTGTGTAGTTTTTTAAGCTGATTCCAATGGTGAAATATAAAATTAAAAATTTTTAAAAATTACATGTGAAAAACGCAAAAAAACCATTTTGGGGTACAAAACCCCCCCAAACTACCCGTTCCTATTGACCGATATGTCTGGTTTACGAACTCGTCCGAGCATTTGTAGGAATACACGTCTCTACCAAATTTGGTCTCGATCGGACCATTTTTATGAGATTTATCGTGTTAACAGACACACACACACACACACACACACACACACACACACACACACACACACACATATATATATATATATATATATAAATTTTAACGACTATTGTTTTTGGACTTTGGGCACCTAAAGACGAAAAATAACATGGTCCCGGGCTTAAGTCTTACCATGAGACCTACGGTAATAGCTTCTTCCCTATGGGAAATTCGCTAAAAGGGACAATGTAAAGAAATCTATCAGCTGACGTCTTAAAATTAGTGCAGCCAGTCTGACATTTCACCTTTTCCCCTTGGACCACATTGACCCTCCTCCTTCTTCCCTTGCGTAGCAAATTTCAAACATTGATTATTTCACAGACCCCCCTTACTCCATTACAGTCAAAGTATCCAAATCCAGTTTGAGTTGAAAATTGTAAATCAATGCGAAACTAAAAAAAGATTTTGACATTTCCCCTTTTTCCTCTGTACTCTTCATTTGTAGTAAATTTTTAAATTATATTTCAATAATCGTTAGATAATTTTACATTTTAATTAAGGATTGTTGTGTACTAAGGATAAAGTATTCGTCAGTCCACTAATACCGATTATTCTCATTACTATTCTTCATGACAATCATTGCAAGAGGTCGCTCCGGATAAGATCTTCACTAAAGCGTACAAAAACCGATCAAGACCTTGAAAAAAAGAAAACTTGCATTGAGATTCGTCCTCTGGTAGTCTGGTAATCCCGTTACCGATCTTCTAAATTGGCTCCCTCGCCGCCCATAAATATCCCACGAAGATGTCCTTGTTCAAATGTATTCCGACGGCCTCAATGATTTGCAGCCTGCTCTTATCCTGGAGTCTGTGTCTTACCTGAGTGCAAAAAATCTGTAACAGCGCACGACACTCGGTACCGCCTACCTGTACATGTACATCCGCTACGTCGATTTGCTCTTGTTCTTGTCGATTAAGCTATCACGATTATTTATGGTGCATTTACTTTTTTATTTTGTTCCATTTGTAATTCTAATAGTCTTTTAGCAAACGAGGCTATGAAAATTAATTGTTCACAATTGATTCTAAAAACGAGATCGCACGCATCACGCTTGCGTGAGTAGAGCGAAATTAACAGAACTTATATTATTCCCATCATAATACTCGAATAGTACTGAGTATAAGATTTGCTGTAACAAGGTTAGTTTTACATGGTATTGTGCTTATATTAAGGCAGTTAACTAAGTAAAACTACTCCCGTCGCAGCAGATCTGCGTACTCACCGAATTTCCACCTCAATAATATGGCAATAATCATACAAGTATATGACAAGATTGATCAATCAATACCTGTTGATAAATTAAAGTATTTTGACTATTCTCCGTATCATTAACATGGGTGTGCAGGTTTGCTTCTTTGAGGAACACTGAAAGTAGGTGTTTTTACCATAAACTGTTTTAATTTTGACCAAATACCAAGTTTTATCATTATCTGGACATAAATAAAGGAGATTATCTATTCTCCATAAAATTAACATGGGAAAGACTATGAATGTTTGCTGCTGTGAGGAACACATAAAATATGATTTTTTAGCATAAACGTACGGATCCCAGCCTCATGAAGCTAAATACAAAATTTCATTCAAAACTTTTATCTAATGAGGGAAATATTAATTTTTTATAAATAGGAAAATATTACAATCTCAAAGACTACAATTATTTTCTATCTCCAATGACCAAAAACAATATCAAAATTTAAAAAAGTAAATAATAAATATATGTGTCTACAAGTAATTCTAAAAATTATAATATTTAAATGTATTTCAAATTGTATGGTCGGTAACCAGACATACTCAATAACGTAGTTTTATGTACCCCAAAAAGTTTTTTTGCGTTTTTCACATGTAATTTTAAAAGTTTCTAATTTTATATCATAAATTGGAATCAGTAAAAACTACAAATTAAGTTTTTTTTTTCTATCTACGTTACCGAATTTAAAAAATCTAAACACAGTACGTTGTATTGTGGGGCTCCAATGTTAATCTTATGGAGGATAGGGAAAAATAATAGTTCCCTATAATCAATATTTTTATAAAACTTTTAGCTTCATTTTTTGAGATCTATCTTTATTTATGCTTAAAATCATAGTTTATGTGTTTATTATGGCAAACTGCATAAAATCATTAATCATAAAATAATAGGCAAAAGTCCTTTATTTATGGCAGATGTTGATGAAATTTTATAAATGTTAAAAAAAAAATTTTTATGGAAAAAACCTACTTCAGTGTTCCTCACAGCAGCAACCTGCACACTCTTTCCCTTAATCTTATGTAGAATAGGCAAATAAACCTCATTTTTGATAGATTTTTTATAAACAAAAGAATATATAAATTGAGAAATTCGCTGAGTACGATCACTCCATTTTATTATATATAAATATCATGATAAAGTAAAAATCTAAACACAATACGTTTTGTTTTGGGGCTCCAATGTTAGTCTTATGGAGGATAAGGAAAAATTAATACTTCACTTATTAACCAATATTTTTGGATGGAAGTTTATATTTAGCTTCATACGGTTTATTCATTTATGCTAAAAAATCATAGTTTATGTATTTATCATGGCAGCTAACCTGCATACTCTTTTCCCATGTTAATCATACGGAGAATAGGCAAACTCCTTTTTTTGTGAACAGATGTTTATGAAACTTGGTATAAATGGTCAAAATAAAAATTGTTTATGCTAGAAATGCCTACTTTCAATGTTCCTCGCAGCAGCAAACTTGCATACCCTTTCCGTATGTTAATCTTACAGGCAAATAACTATCATTTTTATAGACAGATATTTATAAAACTTGTCATATATTATTATTTACTATTATATTATTAATTTGGAAATTCGATGGGTACGCAGATCTGCTGCGACGGGGGTATTGATTATTATATTTTGGTTATTTTACGGTTTATACTTCATAAATTCGAAATAAGTCTCATCTTAATTTCTGTCTACCTGACTATCTTTCTACAACACTAAACAAAGTGAATTTGTAACGCTTTTCCGTGAAAAAGAGATCACCCACCATGATGGAACATATTTTCGTTATTCTACTTCCCTTGGAGAAGGATATTGTTAAAAACCTACCCAAATCTGCAAAGAATTGAGGTCTCAAAACCCCAGTTGTTATTTTGTGATATTAAAACATTTTCAAAGTTTTACCAAACATCTGTTAGGGTGGTTAAACAGAAATAAACACTTTGATCAGAAAATTAAAATTTTTTTAACCTATACTACAGTATATTAAAATTGTATCTCAGAGTAAATACTGTAGTTAATTATAATAATAAGTATTTGCTTCTCGACACTTACTCATGCAAGCGTACAATAAACGTACAAACTGCTGAATTATGCCTAAAATTGTATTTAAATGTACACATGTTGTGCATAATGGAACGTTGGCCCTAAACCAGAAGGAAAGCCTGTTAATTTACATAAACGGTGACAAATATTACCAGTTATTTTGATGTAACTGGTGAATTTTTACAACTTCATCCCATCGGGTGGGTATCGAGTTACAGGACTCCAGGCGTGGGTTCGCGTCCACATCGCAGACGCCCACCGTGTACGTTCGACCCGGAGTCTTCCAAGTTTGGTCCCGGAGCGTCTGTGACATTTCACCATCAAATGTCAAGGATAATAAATCGGCGCGAGAGTGTTTGGTTACCGGGATCAGCTGATTACCAGTCAGCTGTTTCCTGGGTTCCAATCGAGTGATAATTCTACATCAGCTGATGATGGAGTTCCAGTGCTTTAATCACTTTTGCAATTTTGAAGTGCTAACACTGCTAACTTTACTTGGAAATGTCAGATGTATTAGTTTTGATTTATAGTTACTTCATGTGGGGATTCTTTTGACTCAGAAAAAGATTTTTTTAGTAATATAACTTTTAATATATTTAATATATTTTTTATATATTTTAAATTCTAACCTTTCACAATGTCAGTAAATTTTTAAATATCACGTGGGTTTATCTAAAAATCTAACTAGTTGACTATCGTGTTTCTGAGACAACGTTTTTTTCATATTTAAGAGTTCCTCACAGCAGCAAACATACATAGTCTTTCCCATGATAATTTTATGGAGAATAGATAAACTCCTTTATTTATGTCCTAATAATGATAAAACTTGGTATATGGTCAAAACTAAAATAGTTTATGGTAAAAACACCTACTTTCAGTGTTCCTCAAAGCAGCAAACCTGCTGCACTGGGGGGTTGTTGGCGATATTTAAGATGGAAAATATGTAACAGGTTTCCATAGAAACCACTAGAGCTATTGTATTGAATTTTTAATATGAAATAATAAGAACAGCTGTTTAGATGAAGTGAAAACATTACCTTTAGACATATCCATGATCTAATCTATTTCCCACAGGGAAGTAAGTATAAACATTTTTCATATCAAGCTCATGTTACCACAAGTTTTTAAATTTCTTCCATAGAGTAATAGTGATTATTACAGACGTTTACCTACTCAATCCCAATTTTATTAAAATTAACCTCACCGAGACGTAAAAAATTGCCCTTGGCGTTGGTAGACACAAAATGAGAGGTCTTGGGTTCATATCCTGGGATATCTCTTTGGGTTTGGACCATCATCCCGAAAAAAACTGATTCGTTAATACAACTCTTGAAGTTGTGAAAACTCCGCTGACGAAAATGCAAGTACAAAATATAGGGAATTGATATCTGGATTATATTAGAAATGGTGACCTACCCAGGTAGGTGTTTTAAGCCAAGTATGAATAAGAAATGAGTGTAAGATGATTGTGGCGCGATGTTATAGTCTTGTTACTGACTAAGGCTCGCATGTTCCTAAGATATAACGTTTAATTGGTAGCCCAATAGCCAATGGTAAGGGACCTTAGACATTAGTGTCAAATATTATGTTATTTTAAATTATTACGTACTTATTCAATATTTACAGTTATCAATGCTAACGGTGGTGAACACCGATGACATATAAGAGAAGTACAGTTTAACTTGGAATCCGAACCACATTTTCTCTAATTTAACTAGACTTGAAATGGTGACCTTACCACAAGGCAGGTATTTTAAGCCTATTATTATTGTGGCGCGATCTTGTAGTCTTGTTACTGACTGAAGCTGACATGTTCCTTAGACTGTCCTTAATAGCCCAACAGCCAATGGTAAGGGATCTACGGTTTAACGTGAAATCCGTACCATTTTTGTCTCTAAATTACGAACTGATCTAATTATGAGGATGGTCTTTGCGGATGATTGTAGTATTCAATCTTTCGAACGTTCACTCCAGAGAATATCACATATTACATCCACCGACCACCAACATGTTGATGTCAGTTACAGCAAGTTGCTCGACTGCATCTGATGACCGACCCCTCGCGTGCATCCATTGTCATCCCACCTCATCCAAATGCCAAGGTCGTCTCATCCGCGTGTTCCTGTCGCGTCTCTGTCTTATTGCCGTGTTTTATCGACCCATATTGGCATTAGCCTCGCCCGACCCTTGCTAGCCTCTGCTCAGTATGTGAAACATGGCCAATACTGCATTACCGACACTGCGGTGGTCTGATCTCAGTGTCTTTACCGATGTAAATTGTTTCGATTATCGTTCTCACTCATCTTGCATTAGCTGTATTTTTCTTTGCGTGGTGTTTATCTTTTTAATTGCTATGACTTTGGGGTGTTACTATACCAAATTTAATCAACATCTGTCCATAAATACAGGAGTTTGCCTATTCTCTATATGATTAGCATTGGAAAAGAGTATGCAGGTTAGCTGCAATGATATACAATAAATTATGAATTTTAAACATGAATGGATGGATCTCAACCACATGAACCTAAATACCAAGTTTCATCCATAAATATAGCTTAATAATTGAATTATATATTTTTCCTTACCCTCCATAAGATTAACATCGGAGCCATGTAAAACTAGTAATTTTCAAAGCCTCTATTTTTAATACATATTTGGGGCCAAATTACAAATTATTTGTTTATTACATCAATATTATAAATACCACAGGTAAATGCAGTTTTTCTTGTATCAATAAGTATTAAATTATTGGTTCATGTTACCTTATGAGAAAATATATGCATGTACTGTACTACAGTATACATTGAAATATATGGTTTAAAGGAACCTATATCCAAACAGTAAAAACATGGCTTCCAATAAAAAAAACTCTACTGACCTAATCTATGGTTTTAATGACTGATTTCATATGAGTTTTGATGTACTTGTGTGTACATCAAAACTCAAAACAAGCAAGTGAAAAAATGTTACCTCTTTTATTATGATAAATGTTAGTCAGTAAAATTAAAACAAATTTCTTTTTCAAATCCTCAAAATATCACTTTTAGTTGGTATCATCCTGTTAATTACGTTGAAGGACAACCTAGCTACAATAATACCACGATTAAAGATTGATTGGCTAATTTATAAAGATCCAAGACAATCTAAGGATTTTTTTATATCTTATGATATAATGACAGTTTTTGAAATGTATATTTATCAAACTATTTGTCTTGTTGCAAAGATGATCACTATACTGTAAGAAATGAACAGGTTCATGACCATTTTACCAGGTCTAGGATGATTGTACATAGGGCGTAGAGATGATCTAAATAACATTTTTTTACCAAAATCCCTTTTTGACATGTATATTAAGACATATCCAATATTAAATATGTTGGTGATTTTAAAGATGGAAAATATGTAAAAGGTTTCCATGGAAACTACCAGAGCTTTTGTATTGAATTTTTAATACAAAATAATAAGAACAGCTGTTTAGATGAACTAAAAAAATTCCTTTTAGACATATCCATGATCTAACCTATTTTGCACAGGGAAATAAATACAAACATTTTTTAAGAGGAGCCGTATACTGCTACAAATTACCTGCTAACATAAATTCTCTGATAGGAATCAAATTCAAAAACAGAGTTAAGAAGTGGTTGATCTCTATATGTCCTTATAGTTTTGGAATATTATTTTACCTAGTCAACCAGTATCGATTGTACCCCAAATATTTGATATTTTTCATTAATGTTATTGTTATATCTGTTATGATCTGCATCTTAAATAGGTTCCTTATGATTAAGGGCAACTCGTATGACAATGTTCATGAACAAAAAGAGTTGTTACGAAAAGTACAGTATTTGCTTTTATTTGGTTCAGATGTTATTT
Organism: Nephotettix cincticeps; assembly: GCA_023375725.1. Lineage (NCBI taxonomy): Eukaryota > Metazoa > Arthropoda > Insecta > Hemiptera > Cicadellidae > Nephotettix > Nephotettix cincticeps. Next base: position 17,379,107 of record CM041788.1, on the reverse strand, counting down.
ACGTGCCAAATGCGGTAAGGTAAAATATATTTATATATTTTATATTCATCTACAACCAGTTTTTAAATATTGAAGTTTTGAGTTTTGTGGTTCTAATTGTAATACTGACACTATTTAATTAAAATATGAAATTTAATTTCATTTTAATCCTAAATCACCTTTGATTTAGGTCAAGCTTATCAAAAGAAGAGTAAAACAGTATTAAAATTTCATCTTGAATCCAAATCCATAATAAAAAACAGGGGTTCCCTTTAGAAATTTCAAAGTTGACCGCCATTTTGGAAAATGGTGGCCATATTTTGCAAAAACGAAATTGATATTTTTTATTGCTTTAAAAATTAAGGAATGTTCCCCATCTAATGTTTTCTCTAAATCTTACAGTTTCCGATACCCAAATGGTGGCCTCCTTGAGTTGATCACCCTGTATATAGATTTATCAGACAAGGGTTCCAATAATTTATTAAAACGGATTAAACAGATGGTTCAAAAATGATTTCGAAATCAAATACCGGGAAATTCCATTGCCTTTCAATTAACCTGTTAGAATATAGCCCGTAATTTTGTGAAGGTCGAGTACATTATCGCTGGAGCATTTGAAAAATCCAATCGACATAGCTTTCAACACCTGTACAAGGAGCTAAATCAAGGAGCCAGTTAGATTTAACCAGAGCATCGGACAGAAATGCCAAGGATGCTGGGTCTCAAGTTGCAGACTGAGATACGAGCTCCCCAAAGGAGAAAGGTTAGGTTGCCTCCCGTCCTCAACAAGAATGTGCCGAATGTCAAACACAACAGCTGATTTAACAGCTGAGTTCGTCCAGACGGAGACGGTTGCAAAATATGTGACATCCATGCAAATCGAGGATGAACCGCATTCTTTGTTGGGGTTTCCGAAATCAAGAAGACTTATTGTTGTTTCAATGTTTCTCTAGTTGATTTATTCACGTTTTTAGTACCACTACTGTCTTTCATTGGTCGTTTATTTTGATTTAAACCCATGTCACTGTAATATGCTTGTGGTCAAGTGGATCTCTTTGTCACTCGTACTTGTAAGGACCGCATTCCATGTGTTGACGATCTCCTGAAAAGGAAGCGTTGGGGAAGGATGATTTGCTTTAATGTGCTATTGTTACTTCTACGAGTCGGTGTTTTGTATGAACTGTTATTTATTCATAAAGATATTTGTAAAACGTTAGAGCAACGTTGTTTAATAAAACTGTAACTTCCATTGATTTTTTTTACCTATGTATTTCATTCTGTGAAGAGGAACTGTTTAAAAAGAACAAACACTTTTCATATGAATCTAAAGTTTCTCATAAACTTAAGTCGGAAAAATTACAAGATATTATAAGTAAAATTTGGAATAAATTAACAATACTTTAAAATGCTTGAAACCTCTTTTTATGACATTTTTACGTCGTTAATATAGGTAAAATATAGGTGAAATTTAGCTTTAGTTGTGTTTGTAAAATTTATTTATATACCGAAGGTTTCAGTAAGTGAACCGAAACCAGTTGATATGGTTAATTTCCTCTCTCTCGTATACGGAGAAAGTATTTTTTTCGTCAAAATTTTGACATGGATATTTTATAGTTTTATTACAGATTATCGTTTTTTAATTTACCTAAGGGAGAAAGTATGCGTCGGTCCACTGATACAGTTTATTTAGTTTGTTTTCTGTTTGTTTGTGTTAACATAACAACAACTGTTTTTGACATGAAATATAAAACTAATGGTGGAAGCCACTTGTTTGATAAACAATTTCCGTTGTCTCAAACAAAGTAATATTGAGTACTCAAAACCCAGTTTGATGTTGAGATACTACAAATGTTAGTAGATTTTAGAAATGTGCTTAGTATATGGTTAAAACTACAAAGCTAAGTGCCTCAAATAGGTTTTTTCCTGTATTTAATATTATTTTTAATGTCGTCAAAATATTATAAACTAGCCAAAGTAACCGTTCTTCGCACGGGTAAAAAAGGCTGAGAGGTGTAAGGCTCTGTGTCAAATATTGGGAGAGGATAAGGATTAACGTAATATAGACAGTCATCGGGAGAAAACTTAAAATCAACCATTCCACTATTTCCAACTAATAATTCACTAATTTCGGTCCAGCTTATCTGTAAAAATCAACTTTATTTCTTCTTCTTTCCGAACTGCCTAAATATAGTGTGAACGGATTTTGACATTAGAAAATGTAAACGTTGAAACCTAGGACGGTCACGGCAGCTCTTTCTTCTTCTTCTTGCCGAACTGTCAAATTTTAGTGTTTACAGCAAGTAATTCAAGTAATTTTATGTTTTCATTCTTTGAAAATATAAACCTTGAAAGTTAGGACGTTCGTGGAGCGTAGCCCGAGGGGATTTTAAGGAAATGAATATGCCTATGTTTTGCATTTTAAGATCTGTTTAAAATTTCAAACCGGTCGGTTCAGTAGTTTTTTTTGTATCTGTTTTTTCACCAGTAACACTGCATAATACCTATTCGTAAATTAAGTTTATGCTAGCGGCTACATTACGATGGGAACAATTGTTCACTCATTTTAATCAATTGAGCAAATTGTTTTTACATAGTTAAACCCCACTGCACCTCCAGACCTTGAATCGGTTAGATAACACATTGGGCAAGTTTGGACAGTCCGACCAATTAGGACAAGTGGCCGAAAGTGCGTTACTCAACACAATACGATCCACGACGATACGGAGGCGATATGCAAGACATGCGCGAGACAGCGCCGCATACTGAGTGGGTGCTCGCTCCTGGAACTGCTTCACTTTGGGATCTGTTTTATTAGTGAATTTCCTATGGAAAAGTGACCTATTCAACTGCCTGGTGATAGCTAAGCCCGGGACCATGATAGAAGTTAATAACTTAACCACCCTGAAATTGTTTTGGGGGGTGGGGCCATTCAAAATGATATATATATATATTAAATGTTTGACTGGGATGGGGGCGTCTTCCTGTAATCCAGCTACTTAGAAGTTACGAATTGTGGATAGTTTTGAGCGATGGTCGGTGGATGTAGTGTACTCTTGTTTGGATATAGCCTATACATGGGAGTCCCCCATGAAAAGTTTACTAACAATTATGCATAGTATAAGAGGTAGCTATTGGTTCACTTTAGGTGAAACGCCCGGTATATACAAAATACCATTTAATTCTTATTGTTTTTGGCCTCTAAGCACCTCAAAACAAAAAACTAACATGGTTCCGAGCTGAAGTCTTGCCATGAGATCTACGTTTATAGCTTTTTTGCTAAAACATATATTCAAGACACTTCATATGCTTTATAATAAATAATATTTACTTTGCGGTACAGTAGATATAGCTTATTCGTTACTTGTCCTATATTTTTTAAGAATTACGATAATGTTTGCAAGTATAGTAACAATATTAGAATGAACCTTTTAACCGAACTATTCTTCTTTCGTCAAAGATCGAGAATACAGACGTCAATTCTTCCGCTCACTTCTATTTCAGGAGTATTTTTAAGGTTTTATGTAAGAAAATGTCCGATTCCAGTTTGTTCTTCTTGAGGTCCACCCGTTTTTGGCAGACCATTAATTAATTGCTCAGTGAAAGATGGCGACGGGCCGAAATCAGCTGGGCGACCCTCGGAGCACGAGGTAAACTCGATGCCTCTGTGCCATTCGAGGTTTGTGACGACCACAGCGGCAGACCTGCGTACTCAGTGAATTATTCCGTTCATTTATCAACTACTTGAGACTTTATTCAAATTTAAGTTTATTGCGGTAACCTATTAAACATGCATTTTATTGTAACATTCGCACAGATTCGTTAGTCAACAATGAATACGGGGTACAATATCAAACGGGGTTGATTTTGATCAAACCTTTTATATATTATTATTGATATGGAAATTTGTAGAATACCAAGGTCTGCTGCGACGGAGGCATTTTCACTTATAGTGTTTCTGCAATAAACGCTGTTTTTAAAACAAATTACATTGGTATACAAATTTGCTTAAAAAAATAATCTTTTATTTTATATTATTTTAAGTGAGCAGTGGCAATCCTACAATTTCCAAAACAACTCAATTCAAAAATAGATAAAGTCCAAGTTGGTTTATGAAACCTCTCAACTGCAGTTACTTTGGCGTTCTCGTACTAAACAAATAATTCGACACCATGTTGTTGTATGACAACACTTATCTACCTTTAGGGTAGGGTGTTCCCTGTACCAAATGATCGATTTCAAGTTGAAAGTAATAATTCGACCAAAATGTCAAAATGGAAGAAATATATCATTGGGATTTGTGCAATGAACGATTAAATTGCTGTTACAGACATTTTTCCTTGATGTTAGTAACAAATATTCAAGACGTTTCGGAATTTGGAATCTGATCTTGACTTAAGGTGAACTGGAATCTATAAAATGACAAGGTTAGTACATAATCCTGGCTAAGACGGCATAACGCTGTAAAATAAAATTGTTTTTAAGTAGACAAAAAGTGTTTTTGTCGGTTTTTCTTTTAATGTTTTAAGTTCAACCCTGAGGATGGAATCCGATTCCAGGATCTCAAACATCGTAAAACGTTTTTCTTCTAATCCTTTAAAAAATGTCCAAAATGAATATTGAATATCATAAACCCATCATCACCAATAATAAACTTCAAACAAAGTACTTGAAACTAACTAAACTGCACTTAACATAATGCTAAGATACTTGCCAATGTTATCATAATATTATGTTCATAAACAAAAAAATTACATCAATTTGCATGTAATTCCAAAAATATTTTAATTTGACAACTGCTTTTTTTCTTTCTAATTAATCACTTTATACATTACGTATTCTCAAAATTAATGACTAATGCTTAAACCATTTAGTGTTTAAAGCTGAAAAGACAGCTGATTATTACCAGTAGGTGATTAATTGTAAATTAAAGCAAAATGTGATTAATATCGCGTAAGAAGTGGGTTTATAAACGCTCGTTATACGCTTTTAAACGGACGGCGTACAATTTCAAGCATTGAAAACCATTTTTTGAAATGTAGAGAATGCCTGGAATAAGTTCCATCTTTTTAGTTATCCCGTTTTTAGGAGAAGACCTCCTGGAGCGTCACAGACAAACAGACACAAACTGAAATACGACTTTTTCGGCTTCTCTAACTCACGAAACGTAAAATTAACTCAAAAATGTATAGCTGTGAGCAATGTGCAGACAAAACTCTAATTTTAGCGAATTTGCCATAGGGAAGAAGCTAATATTTCTATAGATTTTTTAAATGTCTATGAATATTTTAAAATTTATCTAAGTTAATCGTACCAGTCGACCTATCTTTCAAGTACGGTACGCTTAAGTTCCGGACGTTCTGTAAGGCCCGGGGGCGAACCGGGGGTGGAGAGGGGGGCGTTTACGGAGATGTGCGATTCCGTTGGCAGTGGCAGTGACCTTGACAGACGAAACCAGATCTCAAGGCGATGTGTAGCAGAGCACCGTGGGGAGGGGCTACGGACTCGAATTTGGTACAAATACGACCCTTGGATCTTCCGAACATCACTTCGACACCGTCGCAGAATCTAACTCCACACCCTCACTCGCCATGGCTTTCCAAAAGGTAAGTCCTACCAATATTAAAATTTAAAACAAATCTTTTTAAACTTTTTCTTATTTTTCAAAATCTTAATATAACAAACAATAAATATTAAATTATTGAATCAAAGTTGTTTGCGCTTTAGTATAAGTACAATCATTGAATTTGAAGAGTTCAACATTTCATAGTTAAGTTCACAAAGTACCAACAATTAATTGATGAGAAAATTCCCAAGTTTTAGTGCATAAAATTTCTTTTCAATTTATCCATTACATGATTTGTACTCGTACATTAGTATCACTTTGGAGTTAGTTGAGAAATCTATTTTACTGTTAATTTTATACATATAATTTATTCCTAAACGTGTGCAATAAGGTACAATTTAAAAATATAAATTATCCATTGATTGTGTTATCAACAATTTCCAAGTTTACAAATACCGTAAAGAAATAAAGTTTTCCTTTGTTAATAAAGAATAGTATAGACAATGAGCTTAACAAAAGAATATTTAGGTCATAGAAATATTCGTGGAGTGTGTTTAAATATTGATCCTTATCTATGTCCATACATTATCCAATTGTATTTATAAAAATGCTCGATAGAAGTAAGTAATCGGTGTATTTGTGATTTAAAAACAATTTACGTCCTAAAAATTGTTATGATTGTCTTAGTAAAAAAACCATTAAACAAATCAAAATAAAAACTGTAAATAAGAATATATCTGTTTAGCTTAACCCTTCGTATACATTTCAATGTAAATTGTATATAAGAGTAAAATAGCTCTATTGTAATACTAATATATTTCATGTAAAAGAATTTTTAAGAAAGTCATATTAAAACCAAAATTTCGGTCGTATCTTCACACTCATTGTTAATATGATTGATTTAATTTAGAAATTTTGAATTTTTCGTGTTAAGAGTCTGCATCAGTGGTAGCCATCTTTCATTTTAGTCCCGTAAGAGCAATGTTAAATCCTGGCGCCTATATCTACTTAACCTATTGTCATGAATGTAAGAAGAGGTGTCAAATTAAAAGTATTACAGTCCTCTAGGGCACTATCTTACAGAACTTCTTATTTTCGCTCTCAATGAAAAAATAATAATGATTTATTTTGTAAAATATTCCTGGATTTTTGTTTTTATATCAAGTTAAATTTTTGAACACATTAAAAGGTCATGCCCTTGAGCCACATCTCATCAATGTACTTCCAAAGTTTTACATTGATACTTTGATAATTAATGCCAGAATTTAACGTTGCTCTTACGGGACTAAAATTCAAGACCACTGATGCAGACTGTTAAAATGTAAGTTAATAATAGTAGAATGCAAAAAATTAATTCACTAACAAGATATTACATATAAACTATAATACTTCATACTGGAATAAATAATGATTGGTTTATTTCCGATAATTACCTATATCATTTAACTATAGTTTCATACAAAGATAATAGTTTAACTTCTTAGGACGGATAAATAGTTTAAAAATAAACTAAATTTAGTCTATTAAAACTATATAAAATTAGTTTCAGCACATTTTTAGACCAATAAACAAATAATTAGCATTGATACATCTTTAAAAAAAGATTCACTATTTAGCATAGACATAATTATTGCTGTCGTCAAAGTGCATTACCTGGCTACAGTAAGAATAAGAATCTTTATTAACAAGAATAGTATTTTTTAATTCGTAAAAACTAACTAGCTTAGTTAAAATTGAGTAGTTAACACATAACAAATTGCTATTGTACGGACTTTTATCTCCTAGATTATTTGAACATAAATTAACGATTCTTGAGTTAGGATTTCAATATATTATTTCAAGGTATTTTTTTCGGACTATGAGTGATGGATGAGTGTGAATCCATTATATAGCTTTGTTACTTATTCTTATTCAACCTAAAGGGCATTTTTAGGTGAATTTAATGACTGTAATGGAACTATGACGATAGCTCGCGTATAATCCAGCTACTTGGAGGTCACGAATTGTAGATAGTTATGAGCGATGATCGGTGGATGTAATATTTCCAAGTATGGATTAACCTACGCACTATTGAATACTACATTCTTCCACAAAAACCATTCTCATAATTTTGGCCATTTCAAAAGTGGTTCGGAATCCACGTTAAACCTTAGATGCCATTGGTTGTTGGGCTGTTAATTAACACTTATGTCTAAGGAACATGTCAGCCTTAGTCAGTAATAAGAATACAAGATCACACAATCAACTTACACTCATTTCTCATCCATACTTGGCTTAAAATACATACCTGTGTAGGTCCATTTGATTAGGTGATCTAATCTAATCTAATGGATTTTAATATATGTTGCCTGGTTATTAATAAAGATTACCTGATTAATTTGTCAGAATCATTAATTAATAGCACAATGAACAAAGGTAAATGGGTCCAGTATTGAGCGATCACAAAATTGTAAAAATATTTTGCTTTGGATTAAAATAGTCAGGATTATGAAGTGTGAACCAAAACTACTGAACCACTCAGCCAGTTCTAACCATTCGTTGTTAGGATCATTAAGGCTTTGCTTTACTGACGAAATATTAATGTTTAGGCCCGTAATAACAATATTAATTTTGTGACAGTATTGCTGGTCGCACAAGAGTCGAAAAAATAGTTGGGAATTAGATTACGATTACGTAATACCTAAGATGAACACTGCATCTTTACTTTGATACCTCAGTAATTTTCTATGACAATCTAGTTGCCTGTAATGCTGTAAAAAATTAACATCGTTCTTATAAAACTAAATCCAAGATGGCGCAGGTATCGTAGGCTCTTAATTAATATAACTTTTTTAGATTAGATTATTAAAATGGCGACCTTACCACATGGTAGATATTTAAGCCAAGTAAAATAAATGAGAACTGAGTGTAGGATGATTGTGGCGCGATCTTGTAATCTTATTACTGACTACGTTCCTTAGAACTGTTCATTAATAGTTCTACAGTCAATGTCGTATTTAAAAGACCTACAGTTTAACGTGGAGTCCAAACCACTGCCTCTGAATTACAAACTGATGTAATTATGAGGATGGTCTTTGCTTAGGAATGTAGTATTCAATAGTGCGCACAAGAACCACACAAGAGAATACTTCACCCACCTACCATCGCCGTATATTAATACAGCCCAGCCGGTTCGATATAACTTTAAGATTTTTTTTCTCTCAAAATGTTTAGAGTTGCAGCCCTTCATGAAGCCATTAAACGTTAACCTATTACAGTGACGTGACGTTTACAAGCCATTGTCCTGGTCTTATCAAATGTTGAAAGGGAACATCTCCCGTTAATTACCACAAAACATTGGGTTTCTTCCGGTTTTTAAACGCGGCATAACACACCACGATAATGTATGATAATTGTATCTGTTCTCGCCAACACCTTTTCCTTTCTGTAATTAGCAAACCCGTTAATGGATGAGAGATCTTAAATAAAACTAAACGTTTAAATTTGCAATCCCTTTTTTGGAGGTTATTTTCTATTTAAAAAGCATGTTGATGTTATAACACAATTTTCAAAGTTCTTCTCAGTGTCCTTAACTAAAGGAAGAAGCGTTTCCTAAAATCTGTAGGTTTAGAATAAATTATATTAAAATGTCTTGGACAAAGAAATGATGATACATATAATTCGAATTCATGATCTTGAATAAAAACATTAAATAGTTATTATTATAACACATATAATAATTTAGTTCAACTCTGTCAAAGTTTAGAATTTCTACCATAGTTAATTTCATGAAACAACTGCTACACAGTTTTCGATCTTACTATGAAGAACTATAAACGCAGTTAAAAGTACAGTACTGACAAATTACTGACCAATAGTTTAAATTTTTAATAATTATTCAGCTTAACACTGATAACAATTTTTTTATGCTAATGATATTCATAACTCGTTCTATTGTTTAATATGGTTCTCATTTTAAATGTTAGTAAAGTGTAATTTAAAAAATAGTCTAAAAGTACGGGCAAATTTGCACAGAGTTCTAGCTAATGAATTATTAGTAATAAAGACATGTGGATTAACAATATTAATCTACAAAGACCATCCTCATAATTAGACCAATTCGTAATTCAGAGGCAGTGGTTCGGACTCCACTTTAAACTGTTGGTCCCTTAGACATGTCATTGACAAATTCACAGTGCTGCCTTAGGAACATGTCAGTCATAGTCAGTAACAAGACTACAAGATCGCGCCACAATCATCTTACACTCATTTCTCATTCATACTTGGCTTAAAATACCAACCTGGGTAGGTTACCGTTTCAGATAAAGTTAAAGTTTTCTCTAGTCTATGTTTATGTTTATTTTTAAAATTACTTCACATCATTGTAGGGGTTTATTGTAAGACCAATACTTTGCATTTAGTTAAATAATTTACCTCTCATATGCTTTACAGTCTACATGCTATATTATGTTAACTCTATTGACGGTGACGGCGGTGTTGCAGGTAGTTGTCCTGTTGGCGCTGGTCGCCGTGAGCCGCGCTCAGCTCGTCCCCGTGGCCTCGGTCAAGGGAACCGACGCCGAGTACGACCCCAACCCTAGGTACCAGTTCGCCTACAGTGTACAAGACCCCATCACAGGAGACGCCAAGGCCCAGGAGGAGAGTCGCGACGGTGACTTTGTCAAGGGCTCCTACAGCCTGGTCGAGCCCGACGGCAACCTGCGCACCGTCCAGTACACCGCCGACCCCGTCAACGGCTTCAACGCCGTCGTCAGCCGCGCCCTGGGAGCTGCCCCCGCCCCCATCGCTGCCCCCGTCTACAAGGCCGCCCCCGCTCCCATCGCCGCCCCCGTCTACAAGGCCGCCCCCGCCCCCATCGCCGCCCCCGTCTACAAGGCCGCCCCCGCTTACAAGCCTGCCTACTACTCACCCTCCGCCTACGCCTACCAGCCCTACAGATACTCAGGATACCCCTACGCTTCCTACCCCTACTCCTCATACCCTTACTCCGCTTACCCCTACTCTGCCTACCCCTACGCCTACTAGATTTTAACATTTTTCTTTGTAAATTTCCTCCTTGAATAAAACTTTCTATTCTTCTACATACTCGTTGTAACTCCGTATCCTATAGTCTACCGTCAGCACTGTACAGTACTTTGTTGATGTGCATGGTGTTTATGTTATTACGATTATATACTTATAATATTTTTTATACGTTCCAAACTATATGGTACGTAAGAAATATTTGTTACAATCGTCAACACATGTTATTGGTAGATTGATTAATAGCCGCATTTGTTCCACACTACTGCTAGAACACAGAGTATGAAATTCACAAAGAAAGACAATAGTACAGTCTGCGCAAATACCTCAGAAAAATTACTTGACTTGAACCTACTAAAAATTGTTGAGTATCAGGATCAGGAAATCGAGTCGTCCGTAAAAAATTACATCTAGGATCAAGAGGGTTCTAGAATGACTCTGGATTTAACCCTCCGAGTGGTGGAGCTTTTGAACTTAGTTTGATTTTTGACTTTTTACTTTGACCTTGTAACTCTTCTTAAAAAACTTAGTAAAAACAAAAAACATCCCCTTAACCATACAGTCGTCAAATAAGCAAAACAGGTGTTAACTGCAATCCCAATTATGCCTACAAATGCCGTCAACTTTCACTCAAGCTTTTATTTAAGGTGAGCTCTTCCTCCACTGTACCACACATTTGCAAGCCAAATTGTTCCAAATTGCTCATGGTCGGTATACGAACCATCGTACTTTCGATTGGATCTTGCCGTTATACTTGTCAGTACAACCGTTTAGACCACTCCATCAAAGGGCTACCTTCTGAGAAAGCACTTATTTGGCTATAAAAGTATACTCTACCGGCACAACAGTGAACTTCACGAGGCATTGGTTCATGCATTAGATCGCAGATGGCAGCATTGTGACGGTAATTGTTGACAACGCATCGACGAATACCATCGCGATAAATGGACATAATAATCACTTTTCACTTCCATGTACAAGGGCGTATTGATCGCCACTTGGTGGGTTAAGAGTCCAAAGAATGATTTCTATTTCTTTTCACCAGCTTAGCCTATCAGATGAGATACATTTATGTTCATGACAATGGTAGATTAATTAATAGCAATATTATTTCCGTTTCATTATTACTTAACTACAGTTAGTCAGGTTTCATCTGAGTCTTGACGTTTGGATGCCCAGTAGAGTACGACGCAAATATGGTGGTGGTGAGGAACGGCTGATGAGTTGTTTACTTACCGGCTGACGCAGAAATAAAATAAATCTAAATATAAACATAAACGGAACCCCACTACACTTACTTACTTAGTTACTTTACCTCCCCTCTCGCGTATCTCAGAGCTCAGATGAAACCTGACGAACTGTAACCCACAGTAAAACAAAGTCGTGTTAGTTACGCTCATTATAACTCGAGAACGGCTGGACCGATTTTAATGATCTTTGATTTTTCGGATTCGTCTCAGCTACGGTCATGCTTTAGGCATATTCAGTTTCCATCAATTCAATTAGTTTTCATTGGATAGCGTTTTAAATTTATAATGTTAACCCTATTGGGAATAAGTTTGTTTACTAATGTTGTACAATAAAAACATTTGACTTCTTAAGCTACAACTGTTAGTTTACTTTCCATTAGCAATATGCTTTACCATCCAATGCAATCTGAATCATTCATTAATGTAAAACTTTGAAGTAAATATGTGCTGTACAAAATGGACAGCTTTACTCGCCACGATAATAGTTCTTAGGGATTATGTATTTATATTTTTTATTTTCTGTCTGATTAAAAGTCACGTGTTTATATGTTGGCCAAATAAAAAAGAATTACAATGTTTATACATTACGTTTATTATAATAATCAGCTGATGTATATGTTTCCTATAAAAGCAGTATTACGGTTATTAGTGGATTAGAAAATTTAGAATCAATCCATTCATATTTTTTTGTGGAAATGTTAGTAATATGTTTTATCGTTTCAGTATTTTAGCCTACTCACTATGCCGCGACCCAGAATATCTAATATTTCAACCTGAAGTAATGCTATTTGACTTCAGAACATGACCAATCTTAAAGTTAAAATGTATTTACTGTTTGGCGTTACAAAGTTTGCCGGGTCAGCTTGTATATTTTACTTATTGATTTATAAATGTTTAAAGTAATAAGAGTATGAGTTTGATATTTTCTTATTTCAGAATTAAACTGAATTCTAGCTTGAATTTATTTATTACAAAAAGTGCATTACAATTATATCACACTCATTTCCCATTCATACTAGGCTTAAACTGCCTACATTGATAGGTCGTAATTTTAAAAAGTAATAGTTATTTATTCAGTTTATGTAATTTAAGGAATACCTCTAGTTCAACAACTAACTTATAAATCTAAATAGTCGGGATATGTTTGATATAAGTATTTAAACCTTATATTTGCCCCGTTGATTTTTATATGGTTTAAGATAAACTTTTAACGTAGTTATATTTACCATTAAAGACTCTCTGACCAAATAGTGTGTCAGTCATTTCTTCTAAGCATACAAACGTAGTCCAACAAATAATTCATCTCATCAAATATAAATAAATAGGTCCCATTCAGTTTCTTGCCTGCTAAGGTAATAAGTTTGAACTATTTTTTTTTCTTCTATGCTTCTGAAATACTATTTCTATTGCTTTGCGAGTAAATGTACCCAATAGTCGTTCTGAATCCGGACGACCACCGAAGGTTCTCAAGGCCACTAAGATACATATACAGCTCCTACCAAATGAAATATAAAGAAATCGAATGTGAAGTTAATGAAATGAAGAAATAGATTTTAATAGGGTTCTTAACTAAACTATAACTACTAACACATATTACAAAAGAAGATAAAGTTTTATTCAAGAAGAAAATTTACACAGAGAAATTTTAAAATCTAATAGGCGTAGGGGTAGGCAGAGTAGGGGTAAGCGGAGTAGGGGTATGAGGAGTAGGGGTAGGAAGCGTAGGGGTATCCGGAGTATCCGTAGGGCTGGTAGGCGTAGGCGGAGGGTGAGTAGTAGGCAGGCTTGTAAGCGGGGGCGGCCTTGTAGACGGGGGCGGCGATGGGAGCGGGGGCGGCCTTGTAGACGGGGGCGGCGATGGGGGCAGGGGCGGCCTTGTAGACGGGGGCAGCGATGGGGGCGGGGGCAGCTCCCAGGGCGCGGCTGACGACGGCGTTGAAGCCGTTGACGGGGTCGGCGGTGTACTGGACGGTGCGCAGGTTGCCGTCGGGCTCGACCAGGCTGTAGGAGCCCTTGACAAAGTCACCGTCGCGACTCTCCTCCTGGGCCTTGGCGTCTCCTGTGATGGGGTCTTGTACACTGTAGGCGAACTGGTACCTAGGGTTGGGGTCGTACTCGGCGTCGGTTCCCTTGACCGAGGCCACGGGGACGAGCTGAGCGCGGCTCACGGCGACCAGCGCCAACAGGACAACTACCTGCAACACCGCCGTCACCGTCAATAGAGTTAACATAATATAGTACAGTATATAGAGCAGTGGTGACGTCATGTTTTTAATATTGGGAGACAAAGGAACACCTCCAAACCAAAGTGCATGCTCGAGTACATATCAGATCTAATCTGATGCGTAAAAATATTAATCCTTCATTTGTACATTTAGCGTATTAAAAAAAACTTTCAAAATTTTTAAATTACAATAGGACTATATAAACATAGCGAATAGAACATCAATATTTCATTAGCTAAAATAATTTAAAACCGTGTGCATATTGTTTATACTAACATATTTTAACTCTTACGCAATTTTTTGGATAGCAACAGAGTAAATTTAAAATGAAATTCACAACGAAATCCCTATTAAATAATACTTATAACTTATAATTGGTTTCACAAAACATATCAGTGATCACAGGTTAATTATTAGAATTAATGACTACTTATAGTAATCGCCTTCAATAAGTTTTATGCTATCCGTTCATTATGTGAGTAGCTGATATTACAGGAAATCCATTGTAAAATACAACTTCATAATTTTGTCATAGAGTAAGAGAATTTTTTATATCAAGACACGATTAACCTGTTACTTAATAAGCCTACTCTATTTCTCCAATTGATTTCCCCTCAACTTAAACGTGTGCAAAGTTTATTCTTTCTTATTAGCAGTTTAAATGCGTATTTCTTAAAGGTTTTACAACAATTAATAATTGTTCTAATATCATTTATAGTATAATACACCATAGAACTAAGCAAGACTAAACCTCTTTAATTAGTATTATATAAACTTCATAATGTTTTCCAATTTCAGTTAAATTCTAGAGTTTTTCATTTTTATTTCTCATATTTCAAATTTTTTACCGTGTTATAATGTGTTTTAATGCTTTGTTATTATAGAGTAGAGTATGTAGGGTAAATACTAATAGTCAGTGTTATATTTATAGTCCCTTAAAATCGTATATTTTTACTTTACTAATTTTGAATCTTTAACAATTTGCACTAAAAATTAATCAAAGTTTGGTGTCTACTTCATTAGAATACCTGAATGTAGGCCAAAATGTGAGAAGCTATATTTGTTAAATACATAGTCGTTTAAAAACAATGTCAAATAGATGTTTAACTGTTTATAGTTTGTAATATGTTTGAAAAATATTTTTTCTTAAAAAAATAGTTTAACTTTTACGAAGAATTAATATTTATCGCTTATACCATTAATAAATTGTCAACAAACTTTACAAATTCAAATATTCTTAAAGTACTCTCGCTAAAAGTATTTATTAATCCAAAAAAAGGTAAACCAATTTTGTTGATAGTAAATTATTTTAATTTAATACAATATAGACATAATTTAAACACCCTTTAAATATACATTTTTGAAGATATAATTTAGACCTAGTATGAGTTTTAATCCATAAAAATCATTCAAACTGAATAGACCTACACTGAATCAGATCTAAAAGACGAAAAAGAAAATTTCAAAAACGTACCTTAGGGAGGGCCATTTTGCGTAAGAGGAGATTACTTGACGATGTCAGAGTGAAGAGTACACAGCCCAGGGGTCGTATTTGTACCAAATTTGAGTCTTTGTCCCCCCCCTCCCCGACAAGGTCGACCTTACCCTTGCTATAACCCGACTTGATGTTCTGGTTTAGCGATCAAGGCCGCAAATTCATCACTTGAGCCAAATCACCGTCTCGGCCACCTTAATGTCATCCTGGAATCTTTCACTTTTTCTATCAATTTGGAGCCCGTTTCCTCGTCGTAAAAGAAACTCAAGAAAATTATATGGCGCCATTTTTTTGTGTTAGTAATTTGATTTCTTGTGATCGATTAAGAGTCTGTATCTTCGCCATCTTGGATTTTTACTCACGTTAAGATATTTAAAATATTCCGCTTAAAATACCCAATTAATTCGTCATCATTGGAGGCATATGGCGATCTAGCGCCATAAGAACAATGCTAATTTGTTGACAGTCTTACCGTTTTTACCAGTCTCCGAACAGCACGCGATTTTTCTAAAAATAGTGTTGAGTTATTAAACAAAAATAATAAAATAGGTAAAAGTAATTATTTTGGAAAATAATGAATCTTTTTTGAGATGTGTCTTAGCTTTTATCCTTATCTTAGCTTTTAACGTTTTATCCACAATGAAGAATTACTCAACCAATCATTATGTTTTCTGGGCGATGCACTTGATATAAAATAGTGCCAAAGCCTAGGCATACATAGAAGAACTGAAGACGATCAGGTAGTTTAAAACCATGTAATAGTCTGCATTACTGACAAAGTAAGAACTTTGTCAGTAATGCGGTCAGTAATCCAAAATGGCGGCCATTTTAAATTTTACCGCTAACATAGCCGCCATTTTGGATTTTGAGCTTGGATCATGCTAATTATTTTTTTCAAAAATACTAAACTACTAGTGTAAAACAAATACCAAATTTGAAAATAATCCGTTAAAAGTGTTTAAAATAAAAAATATTTTGTGAAAAAACAAAATGGCGGATATCTGAGAAAAGCGTTTTAGGCCATACCTCTATTAGAACTTTTTTCTTTCTTTTAATGTACCCAATCACTCACCGAAGTCCTGAAACGTTTTTCATGGATACCCTGTATAACGTTTTTGCCTTTAGTTTTACACCTCAACCAAACTATCGAGTTGTCAGTAGCACCAAATATTACTGTCGCAAAATTAACTTCGTTCTTACAGAAAAATGCAAGATGGCGGAGGTACAACAAACTCTTAAGTAGTTGGAAGTGTTCGAATTGAGAGATTGACTCTTCATTCAATAGTTGAAGGTGTTGTAGTTTAGAGGTTCACCATTCATTCACTAGTCAGCGCCAGCGTCGTGATGTAGTCAGGCGAGGTCAGAGGTCAGCACTGTCGAGGGCCACGTGACTTACAACCTCTCACTCATTCACGAGGCAGACGACCGCTTCATTCATAAATTCCGACAATTCATTCAGTTCCTTTCCTTGTATTGTAATGTCGAATTGTTCCGTAGTAACATTGCAGAGGAAAATTTTTAAATTTGATAAAACCTATTGATTTTACGGTCAAGTAAACACTTCATACAAGTATTTTTATATTTTTTTCTGTACCAGTGGCATTTCCATGTTTTGATGGAGACCGGTTCAAACGCGGTTTTATAACCGAACGTCAACCTTTATCAGTTTAATACTTTTAAATTAAATTACAACTTACCCAAGTTGATATTTTAAGCCATAATTGTATTTATATTTAGCATATTTATAATAACATTTTAATTTATTTTCAAAACAAATATTTTGACCAAAAACACCTAAGGGGGTATGGAAAATGTTACAAAAAAATTAATAATGTAATAATGTCATAAAATGTTTTTTTCGACACTTTTCGATCGATGAAAAGTTTCAAAAAAATCAAAAACATGATATCTCACTTACTATTATACGTCCTATTATACGTTATTATCCGTCCTATCAAACGAACTAATGACATTTTCGGAACCAGCGTTTACTTAATGCGTTTACTAGCGTATTATTTAATGTTGTATGATTAAAACTCATTTTCACAAATAAAAATTCATTTTATTTTCGACCAAATATGGGGGTTATATGGAAAACTAATTTAGCAAGTGAACAAGAAGATGGACACTATACGAGAGTGCTGTTTGAGTTGATATTTCGTTATAATATTTTTTACTGTTATTGGAGATTTTATCTCTCTGTTGTAAACAATTAAATTGTAAATAAATAAATAAATGATTATTTAAACAGCCAAAAAACACAGGTACTGAGCGCTTTCTATCGGTGGATTATTCGATTGATAAAACCCGATTGAACAATAAAATCAACCGATTGATCCCTCAGTTGACATACCACGTGTCGTCACCTTGTAGTCATATTGCCTACCGCGCCGTGCAGCGCTAGAGCGCCTCAAGTGGCAAAACGGTTTACTATAGTCGCTTAAACTATTTAACCACCATTTATTTTTACATTACTCTTATTATTTCGCAAAGTAATTTCACCCTCATGTTTCTACAAATCGTTTACCTATTTGATAATTTTTCATACAAAAATACATACAAAAAAGTAAATATGTATGCAAAACCTCTATTCACGTCCTACATGGAACATATTGTTCGCCATCATTTTCAATCAACAATTGTTTATAAACATAAGTTTTGATTTGTATTGTTAAAATTTGAATCTCCATAAGCTCATAGATCTTCTGTATATATAAAATTCAAAGCCCTCACTCACTCACTCATCACTAATTCTCCCACTTCCTGATTACCTAGGAGGCTGAAATTCGGTATACTGGTTCTTTAGGCCTAAAATAGGAAAGTCTAATAGTTTTTGTGACGATTTTCCCATAAACCTCCTCCCTATACACCTTCAAAGTTCCCATGTTAATCTTATGGGGAAATATTTTGTTTTGGATTCCAACATATGTATCTTACCTTTTACATCTTACCTTATATAATATAATATAATATATATATATATATATTATATGTATTATCTTAAGTAACTTTATATAATATATAAGGTTCCTTAATTATATCTTACCTTAGATATAAACAGCAGCTGTTTTTATTTGAACCATTGAGCAAGCCAAAGAAGCAAGCATAAAATAGTACTCAATGGTATCTAATTACTGTATAAATTTAATATTTCTCAAACACAGCTGGTTTTATTGGTTTGTTTATCTTTTTCTTCACTGTGATACGGTGACAGTTTAAATTGCGATCTTCGATCTTTAAGCATTTTAGTGATTTTCGTATTGTTCTCTTATTTTTATACATTATTCTAAACATAATATTTCTTACAATAGTTCATTAAAATCTTTTGAAATGGACAAACAGATAGTATTTTACAGATAAAACAATTCTCTATTGTTGTTCTCTAGTTCTTTATATTTTAAACTTAACATTAGACCTATCTATAAACTATTTTTTACTCAGAAACTAGTTATTTCCTAAATTTAAATAAACTCTGTAGAGCCGTTTACGAGATGCTTCTGCAAATATTTATACAAACCTTGCTCGTATTACAGTATTGGTATATTGAGCGGGCGTCCTTCAAATTTATGAATCTGGTACCGTAACCACTTCATCGAAGTGGGTCTATATAATGCGTCTTCATATTTCACGTTTATGAGTGTTTCCACATTTACAATTTAAATGCAATTTCCTGTTATTATTTCGTGATTGGTGCTTATTTATAAGTCTTTATACATTGCTGAAACATCAAACAATTCGTAAGGTAAAATATGTAAACTACTTATTGATTGCCATTTTTTTCTAAATCATTTTACTAAACTGTGTGTTTACATAATAGTATATGTTTAAGACTAATGATCAGTGTAAAGAAAGTACTAATACTGATTTTAATTTTAAAGCTAGCTATTTATTTCTATAAAATCAATTTTTTAGATCACATGTTAATATCGATCAGAACTGGAGGTTTGACAGTGTTTATAGTTTGGGTCAGTTTAAAGTAAACAAAAAAATCTCCAAAAGGCATAGAGTAACAGAAATGAGTTCTATAAAAGTGGGAGCTCTCGTTTTCACGGAGAAACATTACAGAAAGACATACAGACAGACAGAAATTGAGATAAGATCCATATCAACCTTTCTAGGTATAAAACATAACATTAAACAAGAATGTTAAAATTCCAAGCAATGTACAGACAAAACTCTGATGCATTCATAAAGATACCCGTATAAAATTTAAATCACAGCAAATGTTCATCCACTCCGCAACCTATACGAATCCCTATTTGAACTGGATAATTATCTTAAGTAACTAGTCTTATGACCTGGCAGACCCGCTAATGCCACTTGGCATTTAACAAGATTATCCGTAATAGTACACCGGCCGTGGGTAGCGACGTTACCTAACAAGGAAAGACGATGTCCGACCGAGTAGTTGACATATAGAACTCGTATAATCTGATACAGTAATAGTAGCGGACTTAGTCGTCTGCCTTGTCACCTCCCCGCCACGATACACGCACTGAGTGAATCGTTTTAAAAATCATTATAGGCCTACAACATAAGATTACATTTTAGAATACAGTGTAGCTTTGAAATAGGCTTAAAATAAAAATCAATGTATACAAACCAATATTTTTATTTTTGTTAGAAAACTCGAAAGTCTATTTAAGTCTAACATTGTCCAATCTTTGAACCCTCATGCAATCTAAAGTTCCCAACTTTCATGTTCCAATACCATTAAACCTTTATGGTTTCTTCCGTAGATTTAATTTACCCTACAGTCGTGGATATTGACCTACGTCGTAAAATGTTTTTTATGATTTAAAAAATAATGTTTCTTATTAATATTTTTTATATTAAAAAAGGCATGTTTTAGAGTTTTCAACATTGATCATTTTTTTACAACTATTCGTTCCTCAGTTTGTCGGTCAGCCCACGATTACAAAACTGAAATTGCGTCAGTCCTGATTAAAACAATGCAATAACCTCTATGTACCCACACGACCCTTGGACGCATTAGTGACAGCTTCAGCCGGTAGACAGCGCGCGGGCGGACGTCAGTGACGTCACTGTCAGAGTCAGCTGGGTCCGGGACACGAGCCAAGTGTACCAGGGACTGGGGAAAGTAGGGGCGTGCGTCGGGTGCCGATAGGTTGCGTAACGTCACACGTCGCGCGTCGCGCGTCACACGCAGCGATGACCTTCACGCGTGTCTGCTTCCTGGAGGACCGTCTATCGGGAAATTATTATTAGTATTACCTTTTGAAATGGCAACCTATCCAGGTTGGTTTAAGCCACGTATGAATGAGAAATGAATACAAGATGATTGCACGATCTTGTAGTTTTGTCACTGACTAAGGCCAACATGTTCCTTAGCCAGGACTGTTAATTAATAGCCCAACAGTCAATGGCATCTAAGGGTCCTACAGTTTAACGTGGAATGATCGTAGAACCTAATAGTGCGGACGATGATCCATACAAATGGATATGGTATTCACCGACAACCGTTTATAACTATCCACAATTCGTGACCTCCTAGTAGCTGTATTACAAGACACGCTACCGCTAAAGGCTGGATGATACTAGTCTATGGGAAAAGTAAATACGTTGATCAATTTATTTATTGCAGTTACGATGTTGTAAATGGGCAAAATAAATTGTCAGAATGTTTTTTTTTGCTGTCAAAAGTCCCTAGTCTACTACAATAGCTGTGTCTTTTTTACCACCCATAAGAACAATGTTAAATTTGAACATTCACTGTGGCGTTTTTTTGTGTCAGAAATCCTAAACTTTGTGAAATTCGAAAAAACTTTACATATCTAGCAATCTGTTTGATTATGATTTATATATTTTTCATTTACTCAGTAAATATACGATATACAATGATGATAAAACAATTAGCTGTACAAACAAATTTACTAACTTAATCCCGTAGATCACTGATAAAAATGCTCTATGATAAACATATTCTGACTTGGAACAAATCTAATGTCTTAAAGATTCATGGTTAAAGGGAGGCACGTTTCAAAATTTTCGTCGTTGCTTTTACGGGACTCTTGCGCTGCTTGTGTTCCCTTATGTAACCTTGTCCAGTATCGATACCTGTAACAAGTTTAGCGTAATGTTTTTCAAGTCTTAGGAACCTCTTTGCAACTTTTTTGTGCTCTTGAACACAGATTCGTGATTCTACGAAGAGTAAAGCATTTAAGCATTTTAAGATTTTAATCCAAAATTTCCGTCGAAAACTCTTTATTTGGTTACTGGTACCCATTACATCAGTAATGAGGCCCTTAATACGAGCTTCAACCTGAAACTCGTTGAGGAAGCCAAAAAATACTTAAAATTCTTGAATTACTTCTTGATTAGCATTATACGTGTTGTTTTTACTATAGGATGAATTAAAAACTCACGTCTTCCAACACTACATAATATATTTATACTTATGTTGTAATTATGTACAAAAGGTAATTATATACAAAAGTTGTTAAATTGGCGATCGATTTCATCCAGTCACACCGGACATCTTCAGGCCCAAACGGAGACTGAAAGATACAAGATGGCGTCCCTGCTTGAATACTATTGGCTACCAGAATTTCCTGTCATGGCGTCAGAAGTATCGTTTATTGGCTTGCTGAGTTCCAGAAACAGATTTTTATACGTTCTTGCAGAATCGAAGTGTATTTGTTCATTTATTAATTTTGCTTACATTTTTCTTCATCAATAAATAACCCTTCCCATGCATTTATTCCATTTCCTTTTTTACAATTTTTGATAATCTTGAGGTCTTCATTGATTGTTGATAGGTTATGTCATTTTTCCAGTAAGTGTTTAGCGATGTTTTATCTCCGGTTTTCCATTTTTCCATGCTGATATGTGATTTTATATCTTTTTTTTACAAAATTGACAGTCTAACCTATGTAGATGTTACCGTCTCTGCATCCAATTTTGTATATTCCTGGTTGGTTTAATTTATCGGTGTTTCCAATTTTTGTGTGTAGTATTACATCCACTGTGGTCTGCGTCCTAAAAAAGATTAAAATTCTTCACCACACATGATGGCCAAGAAAATGCTCTTATTCAAGATCTCTTCAGACTTAAGAAGATGCATCGCATAAGATTAAACAGAATCTTGATCCGGGATCTTCTTCACTGACGATACCAATCAGAAGAAAAGGGAAGACTGATGAGCCTAATTTGTATTTCTGTTTTTCATGTAATTTTAAGTAATTGTTGATTGTTATAGCTAAATTGCTCATTGGAATTAATTTTTTTAAAGTCTAAAAAGTATGATTTTCTACCCAGCTAAGCTCGCCCCCTTGTACACCTATTATACCGCAATCAACCCAATTCACCTAGCTGCACCATGTGACCACGACCGAGAGCTAGCGGTTCTGTATAAGGACAACAGACCGAAGGCGAACCACTGCCTTCTCATCGCTGCTCGACTGTCCATTAATTCGCACGCCGACCACTTCATCACCGCGACATTGGTGTCACTAATAGCCGATAGGAGGCGCTAGTGTACACACGGTCACTTGTCATCGGCCCGGATCTGGTTACTAATAGATGCTTATTAATTCTGGCCTCTAATACGAGTCTGGAGATATTTCTCTTCGCGGCAAATCGAGTATCGCAGTTGAATGATGTTGGATACGATTGGTTATGAACCACTGCACTATTATACAACATACATATAAAGGTTGTTTGATCAAAGAGAACCTATGGCTCTACGCTTAACGTGATTGTCTAAGTAGTTCGGTGGTTATACTTATACTTTTAACTGAAATGGCGACATACCCAGGTAGGTATTTTAAGCCAATTATGAATGAGGAATGAATGTAGGATGATTGTGGTGCGATCTTGTAGTCTTGTTACTGACTAAGGCTGACATGTTCCTTAGACAGGACTGTTAATTAATAGCCCAACAGCCGATGGCAACTAATGGACCCACAGTTTAACGTGGAATCCGAACCACGGCCTCTGAATTACGAATTGGTCTAATTATGAGGATGGTCTTTGTGGATTAACGTAGTATTCAATAGTGCGGACGTTAATCCACACAAGAGAACACTACATCCACCGACCATCTCTCACAACTATCCACAATTTATACGAGACCCACTAACCACTGATATTTTTAATGTGGTGTTGTCTTTGTTGGTTCAATACTGAGCCCAGTTTCCAGGGTTTTGGGTTCCCTAGCTAAATAAAAGTGTTAATGTTGAAAACCAAAAACTAGTCTAAGATAACCTGTCATGAAGCAGCAAATCTCTTAAAATAAAGAAACGCAAAAATTCAGGTGCAGGAGCAGCAAAAAGGCCAAAAGTAGTATGTGTAAAATCGATGGTTTGTATTTTGTATGTTAATAATTAATTGAATACCCAACAAACGATTGATGTTGGATTGCAATTCTGGGTATTGACTACTTCTTAAATAATTAAGAAATACTACTAGCAATTGAAAGATTAAAAGATGTTCTTGGAATGTCTTTCCTCAGCCTACATATACCTCTAAATGGTTGGGCGCTTCAGTGGTTTAAGTACCCCTTTTACGAGCTAAAGGTTGCCTGTTCGATCCTGGGTGACACAATGATTTAATGACTCGATACTGAACCCAGTTGCTTCTGTTCGTTTGACTGTTCCTGGAAAATGAATCGGGGTTTCAGTAACAGAGCTAGACATGCCACAATCCATTCATACTCAACGCACCAGGTTTGCTTGAAGGTAATCAATTTCTTTGTATTGTGTACGTTGCAAGATATTTTCACTTAAGAATGTTGATCTGTTTTCATTATGTAGTTTGCCAATCAGGAACTAATCTGACTGACTTGGAGATTTTAGGACCCGCTTCATACTCTGAAGTTTGCCAGCTCTTTTATATTTTAATAGTGACTTTTTCATTTTTCATTGGGCTATTATTTAATGATCCTGACAAATAAATCAGCTGGCATTTTACAAACCAAAAACTACATAATTCACCACTGACTCATATCCACATTAATACCCAACTATAGTTGGGTCGGTGAATCACGAATAAGAGAATGTCTCGTCTTACCTTATTGAAATAGTGACCTATCCCGGTAGTTATTTTAAACTAAGTATGAATAAGAAATGAGTGTAAGATGATTGTGGTGCGATATTGTAGTCTTGTTACTGACCAAGACTCATGTATTCCTTAGACAGAAATTTTAATTGCCCGAAAGCCATCGGGATATAAGTGATCTGTAGTTTAACGTGGGATGCTAGCCACAATGTTGCCGAACTGGTCTAATTATGAGGATAGTCTTTGCAGATGAAATGATTTAATAGTGCGGACAGTCTAACGTGGAATCCAAACCATAATTTTGCCTCTGACTTAGAACTGGTCTATTTATAAGTATGGTCTTTGCGATTGAACGTAGTTTTCAACTGTGCGGATATTAATCTTCACTAGGGAATACCATATCCACAGACCATGGCTCGTAACTATCCACAATTTGTGACCTCAGAACACGCCACCTTCATCCTAAAAACTCTGATAAGTTCTTCTATAACTAAAATATCCTAATACACCAGTTGGTAATCCGTGAACTAAGCAGTCTTTACCGCCAACTACGTTACTGTTGGGCTAGTGGGGCTACCAGGGTCCAACAGTGTCGTCTGTCAGTTTCGCCACATGTTTGATATTCCGATCAGCTGATCGGTCACTATAAAACGCCCCAGGCGTCCAGCTGGGGGCATCAGTCGACATGGCTTGCTTACAGGTGAGTTCCAGTGAGTTGTGACCAGTGTTTTAGTGCAACGCTGACCTGAACTGTGTTATGTTACAGTGTTAGATTTTAGTTTTTTTAACCAGTCGAGTAATCGTGTGGTAAACGAATCGTGTTAAAATGTGCTTGTTTTTAACCGCGATCTTGTTTATTTTCCTAGTGAATAAGATATGTGATAGGTTGAAATTGATGAGGGCCGTACCGTTGAATGAGTAAAATAATTTTGGATTGCTTAGGTATTAGGCGGGTTTACTAAGAATGTAACTTCCGGTTAGTATCCGAGAAATTAACACAATTACTTATGTGAGTTTTACTGGTTTTACTTATATGAGGTTATTGAAGTAAGTAGTAATGGAGTGCAGAGAGACAAAGGTCTTAAATTAGAAAATAATTCAATACGATATAACAAGTAAATATTAATTTTTAATTAGTAAATGTGATATTGTGTAAGTTTTTATATTGAAACTGAGTTAAAACAAGGGTAAAACTTGAAATTGTGTTAATTTGTTGATTTATTGATAGTGTTTTATTTTCACACACTCGTTATCAAGCTACATACAAATTATCAGGAACCGATCTGAATTATTTTCGTACCACTCATTTAAAAATAAACTATTTTATCGATCCTTAGTAAAGTAATATACCTAAGAATCATGCGTTTTTTTGTTTAGGAGATAATTTTATTTATCACACTGGACACTAAAAACCTAAAATTAGAGCTATATAATTTTACGTTTCATTTTGTTGAGGTTTATTTAATTTTTCAATGCAGTTACCTTAATATCGTTAATAATTCCCTGTGTAAAATAGGTTAGATCATGGATCATTGTCTATACGGAATGTTTAAGTTCCTTTAAACAGTTGTTTTTCATAACCATAAAACGTCACTTCCGCTTCAAATTTAGGTCTGACAGATTACCAATACCCCCCCACCAGAACTAAGATATATATCCACGTCAACTTAACCAGTGTACGATAGTTCATTTTTTATCTTGCTTGTTTCTTGTAACCATATGACGTCACTTCCGTTTTAATTTTTGCCAATCCCCCACAAAGCTAAGACATTTTATGTATGTCAACTTAACCGATGTAAGGTGGTTTACATTTTTTTAATTCTTGGTTCATTTCTAGATCGTCTTCTTCGCCGCATGCTTGGCCAAGACCGCCTTGTCGGCGGCTGCCCCCCTCGCGCCTCTGCCTCTCCCAGGGGTCGCCTTCGCTTCCCCCTACGCCGCCTACACCTCCCCCTACGCTGCCGTCGGCCCAGCACTGCCCGTCAGGACCGCCGCACCCTTCGCCGTCCGTGCCGCCGCCCCCGTCGTCGCCGCCCCCGCTCCCCTGGTCAGAGCCGCCCCCGCCGCTGTGGTAGCGCCCGTCGCCAAGGTGGAGGAGCTCGACGCCTTCCCGCAGTACCAGTACGCGTACTCCGTGCAGGACACGCTGACCGGCGACTCCAAGGTGCAGCAGGAGGCTAGGGATGGAGGTATCGTGAAGGGCAGCTACAGCCTCATCGAACCCGACGGTGCCCGAAGGACCGTCAACTACTACGCCGACCCCGTCAACGGGTTCAACGCCGTCGTCCAACGAGAACTCCCGGCCGCTGTGGTCCCCGCCGCCGTCGTCTAACCACCCTCCCTCGCCTTGTACATAAAACATAATCTCATTCATCCCCAACTGACGTTTCCCCTATTCCATAATTTTCCTCTTCATCAAAACTTCATTTGTTCATTCGCATCTCCCCTTCGAACCTTTCACCCATTCTGTTTACTGTACTGTTTATCATGTAATTAAAATAAAATATGTATATAAATGATATAATAGTATGTTTTAGTTAAACCTTTACTGTATCCCAGGAAATTTTTCTACCTACCTTGTGAAACCTTCCTAACGTTAGTTTTTGCAAAATATAGTCTAGTTTATAAAAGAATATCCTT
This sequence comes from Nephotettix cincticeps, assembly GCA_023375725.1. NCBI lineage: Eukaryota > Metazoa > Arthropoda > Insecta > Hemiptera > Cicadellidae > Nephotettix > Nephotettix cincticeps. The sequence goes on along the minus strand of CM041788.1, from coordinate 17,351,915 downwards.
CAAATATTTAGAAGGAACGAATCCCACGTAAAATGTAGGTGTCTTAGATGTCACTGACCATTTAAGGAGCTCTGTCTAAGGAGCATATCAGCCTTAGTTAGTAACAAGACCACAAGATCGCGCCACAATCTTACACTCATTTCTCATTCATACTTGGCTTAAAATATCTACCTGGGTAGGTCGCCATTTAAGTAACTACAGTAACTGAAACTAACTTATTCTAATATCATGAAACCTTTATGGCGTCTTCCGTAGATCTTCTACATTGAATGTACCCTATAGTTGTGGATATTGGTAATGTCGTATGAATAATCATCTTTTTGAAATTCTTCCTTCATTGTGTATACGCGACTAATTTAGTGTATTGTTGACACATTCCAAAAACTAGGGGATTACAAGAATTAATGCAAACAAAAATTATTACAATTTTGTCAGTCGCTAATATTTCTGATAGCTTAGTAAAGGGTGTTTTCGGGATTCCCCATGTGAATCTTATAGGATTACCTTTTCTCCCTTGGGACTGAAAACTACTACTTCCTTTCTTGGAATTAAAGGTATTTCTTTAGTACTCTATTCCAGAGAGTATAATACTGCATAGTAGGTGTAGAAAAAGTTATTTGTTTGTTTAAAATTATTCTTTTGGGCCTTGATGGATAGTTTTGTGGATATAGTACGCCCTTCATAATCTGGTGGTTGCCGAATCGATCCCAACAAAATTTTATCGATATGCCTTCTTGAGTTGCAGTCTCTTAGATTTAATACGGTAAGCTCATATGAGTCACCGAAACAAATGCAGTCCTAATAATTGTAAATTGTTAATTTTAGGTGTTATTGTACTTTAAAACCAGTTTTAGGCCTATACTATGGACCTTGAGGAATCCACTTTTATTTCCCAATTTTTAAACCAGTTTCCACTATGGTAAATTAATGTATGCAGGCTTATGTTTTTGAATATTAGGAGTGTTTGAAGTCTGAAGAATTATACTACATAAGTGACATTTATGGTGTACTACACCATTAACCGATTGACTTACTCAACCTTTTCGTTTCTTGCATATCCCATCATATTTGTAATCTCCGAAAAGATTCGAACAGAAGTTGTGCGTAGCTACGCCAGGATGCTCAATAGCAACACAGCTCATTCGGTCATCTCATTATAAATTAATTACTGGAAACTTATTTGACTTATCATTGAATGAATTCTTTTCAAAAAATTTATTTTCACCATACTACGATGTAATCACCTGTTTTCGATACGTCTTTCCAATGCCGAAAGTAGCGATTTGCCGACGTAATTTTCGGCCCGGAAAAGACAGCTGTACATTCAACATTTACATTAATAAAAATAATGGGTCAATTCGTTTATAAGCTTTGTTTTTCTTATTTTTCGAATAAATTTTTGGCTCGAGGTGCGAACGATATTTTTCACCATACTACTCTAGCTTATAATCATTACAAAATTGTTACATTTTAGAAGTTTATTCGAAAAATAAGAAAAACCAAAAATAACACAAAAAGAAACATCAAGCTTATAAACGGAATGGCTCCTCAGATGTCATTATTTTTATTAATGTAAATACTGAATGTACAGCTAGCTGTCTTTCCCGGGCCGAAAATTACTCCGGCAAATCGCTACTTTCGGCATTGGAAAGACGTATCGAAAACAGGTGATTACATCGTAGTATGGCGAAATATACTGTTACTTTCCTTTGGAAAATATCTTAGATCATGGATATTTCTAAGGGGAATGTTTTCAGTTCCTCTAAACAGCTGTTCTCATAACCATATGATGTAGCCGTTCCCACACTGGTTTTTGATACTGAAAATTTTGAAATGTATTGATAAATACTGGTTTAATATGAAATAATTACAAAAATATTTAATAAAAATTGGTTAACTCGACTGATGTTTATCTAAAATGATTATAAGAATTTGCATTGCAAACGGTGTTAAATATAACTTTCCTTGCTCTTTGTATTCGGTAAACCTTGGGAGTTTACCGAAATATCGGCGGCGGCCGGGTGGTAGTTTGTCGCTATACCCCCTATTGCGGGATTAAATTAATTTTAAAATTTATTCAACATTCCCCCCACTGGGAATTTGTGAGGGATTTGCCACCTCACCACTGTAACCCCCACCCCACCCCCAAAGCTTAGACATACCCATGTCAACATCACTGTCCCTATGGGTTTGTCATGTTCCAGTGGCCTTGAGAATCAAGACTGTACCCCCCCCCCCGGAGCTTAGCCATATGTGCATGTCAATGTCACTGTTCCAACAAAGGGTTTGTCATGATCCAGTGGCCTAGAGAATCACCACCCCCCCCCCGGAGATTAGACATATATACATGTAGATGTCACTGTTCCTACAAAGGGTCTGTCGTGTTCCAGTGGCCAAGAGGATCAGCACTGGAAACTCTCCCACCATGAGAACTTCCAGCGGATGCGCCTCAAACTGTGCCCAAACCTTCACTTCAATCGCCATACGGACGCCAGCAACTTGCGTGACAATACCGGTATTATTTCTTTCAATATTATATTTTAAAATATTTTTAGGGGGTTCGGTACCTCAAAAACATGTTTTATGTTTGTTATTATTCTTGTTTTTTTCTGATTCCAGAAACATAAAATATGTATGGGTTTTTATGATTATAAGCAGAGAAAAAAATAATATGACAGGAATGTAGGCTACTAACTTTCATTTCTAAGGTCAAACTCATTTTCTCGAAATCCTTATTTTTTACAAAAAATTTTCTATTTCTCGAAAAAATAGAAATCTAATCAAGCTAGCGCCTTCAAATACTTACCAGGTATTCGTTGAATATAAAAGATATATATAACATATTAGCTGACCCGGCAAACTTGTAACGCCCTACAGTAAATACTGGTATGTGTTTAAGATTGGCCATGTTCCGAAGTCAAATAGCATTACGACTTCGTTGTGAAAGATTTAGATATTCTGGGTCGCGGTATAGTTATGACCCGTTCTCAAGTTATGAATGGTGTAACTAACACGACTTTGTTTTATTATTTAGATAGATAAAACAATATACAATACTGTGGCATTTATTAACGTATGACATTTAATTAGACACAAAATAAAAAAATAGGTACATAAACCCCCAAAACTGTGAAGTATCAACTTGGCAAGTAAAACTGTTCATTTTGTACAGTATTTATTTACTTGATAGTTTTAAATTTACGATTGATACAAAAGGCATTGAATAGCAATTCAAATTAATAATGGTAAGTAACCTACAGCTGTAGCTTTAGATTATAAATCAAATGTTTTGATTGTACTTTTGTACGCCCCTTAAGGTTAACATGGGGACTTGACTCTATTTAGGGCAATTTAGGGAATCTCTGTAGGGCAGAGCCCTTTGGGAGTTTCGAAAAATCCTTTCTTAATAAGCATCTAGACCTTAAATAGAATCTGTGTACAAATTTGATGCTCCAAAGTGTTGTAGTTTTTAGAAACTGTGATCAGTCAGTCATATTTGGGTTTTATATATACGAGAGATATAGTAGATAGGTATCCTATAGTCAGTAAGGACATATATAGATTTTAGATATATAACAGCACAGATTTGATATAGTCGATGAGTATAGATGAGTATAGTCGATGAGTATAGTTGATATGAAAATTAATCAAATAGATATAATAGTATAAAATGATGATTCGTGACACACTTATGTCTCACACAGTGGCACACTCAGAAAATAATTATGGAAGGGTCTGACCAGGAGTCTGGACTCTCTGGACCCCAACCAACGGAAAAACGTTTTAACAATTCCTTAAAATCTGTATTTTAAGACAATACATTAAGTCTATTTTAGCTATTTGGATGCAAGTTGAGACATACATGAAGAATACACCCCCATAAAATTCTAACAATTAATTTAACTTTGTTTCTCTTGTTATTTTCGGAAATTGAATGATTATTTTTAAACAATAAATTAATTATTAATTGATATTTAGTTTACTTTAAAGAATATGATAGTTTTATTAAAGATTGTCGTCTTGCCTTAGTGAAAAGTATGTGTCAGTCCACTGATACGTTTATTTAATGTTGATAACCAGTTTTGCAATAATTATAACTATAAAACTTTATTCATTTGCTATGTGTAGACTATTATAGGCTTTTTACAATTCATTGATAATTGAATTTTAATGGGTAATTGTTCACATGCAGCTAAGAAAAATAATGTCGGTAAGTAACAATAAGTTTTTAAATGGTCAAGTTAATTTGGCCAAGAGATACTCTAACTTAGTTGGTGCAGTTAGCAAAATTTTGCATTTAATTTTCATATTTATTGCATGTTATGACTTTAGGCATTGCCTCCCATTTACTGAACTCAATTGAAGTTTCTGTGAGAATAGGGTGGAAAAGCATATATTTTGTTAATAGACCATTCTTGTGAGGTACATTGTACTGTTCCGTATTCCACTTATAGACCTCAAATACTTTTACTGTCTATAATTTATTTTTATAAGACTTTCTACCTTAATTTTTTTTAACGAATCTTTGTTTAATGTTTTAAAGTAGATTTTACATTTATAACATTTTAAATTCAAACCAAATTACAGGTTTATGTGTAGTTAACCATATTTGCTTTAATTTTCACCTACAACTCCTGTGTTCTATGATAGGATGGCTAAGCCGAGTCAGATCCGAGGAGGTTCCTCTCTCCCTTAACATCTCCTCAGCAGCGGTACGAGGGGAGGCAGACGATGCAGACTACATTCCTGAGGAGGATCTCCGCAATCTCTCTGAGCAAGAGTGAGTTTTATAACATTTTCTTGAACCTCTTACACTTTTTACCCGTATTAAAATTATTACCTTTTGAAATGGCGACTATTCCAAATTTCAAGCCTTATGACTAGTTAGTATTGTCAATGACTAAAGCTGACATGTTCCTTAGACAGGACTGTTAATTAAACTCAATAGCCGATGGCATCTAATAGACTTACAGTTTAACAGGGGATCCAAACCACTTTTTCTTCATTTAATTACGAACTGGTCTAATCATGAGGATGGTCATGAACGTGCGTTGTATTCAATGAGCAATGTGCAGATATTAATCCACAGCTGAGAATCCACCAACCATCGCTGACTATCCACAATTCGTGACCTCCGAGTAGTTGGATTACGGGACACACCACCATCCCAGTCTAACCTACATATAAGTCTACTGTTATAAAAGTTTTAAATCGGTCTATTAAGAAAATCTCCCTCAGGTAAAGGTTACTTCTCTCTGTTCAAATATTTTTAAGTATGATCTGCTTGAACTTTTTTAATATCAAATTCATTTTATAAAATTCTTAAACTACAACTTAAAACTGCTTACTTAAGAACATATGAAATAAGTTTTATGAAATTTCTTGAATTTCCTAGCTACAATAGTTGAACCATAGCCAATTAAACACTCCTCTTGACAATCCTTAATGTTATACAACTGGTATAACTTAAAAATTGGAACTAATAACATGGCAACATTGTACAACTGGAAACTGGTATAAAATCGTATGATAGAGGAATCCAATGGAGAAAATTAACTCAATGGGAGTTTAGCCAATACCGGTAAACAATGAAAAGATTATTATTCTCCGAAAATCCGAGGGTTTTCACGGTTCAGAAACGAATCATCAGAACTCTTACAAATGCTTCATACAGAGCCTCTTGTAAAGCTCTCTTCAGAAAGCTTGGCATTTTAACTTTTCATTCTCTCTATACCTTTGAAATTTTGCTTCACGTCCACAACAATATCAATAATTTTTTAATATATTTTCCTCGTCACAAGTACTTTACGAGAAACAAACATATTTTGAATTATCCAATCCATAGAACTTCAGCAATAGAAAAAAGCCCCTTTTACACTTGCCTAAAATTTTACAACATATTACCAGAAAAATATTAATTTCTTAACAGCTCAAATTTTAGAACAAAAATTCAAACCCTTCTTTTAGCAAAAAGCCACTACTCACCAACTGAGTTTTTAAATGACCCAGACTAGCCAATTTAGTGAATTGGTATTGCGTACTAATTCATTATATGGGCCTATATCTATCTTATATGTGTGTATATGTATATATATGTAAATGTGTATATATATGTGTTTGTATATGTATGTATGTATTGGATTTAAGATGAACTAAAGACAAGACACCAGTTACTGCTATTGTAGCATCCATTATGTAACGTTTTTGTGTCAATAAAGAATTGAAATTTGAATTTGAATTTCTCATTTCAATATGCTAGACTTGACTACTCATTTAACATTACTTCTTCACATAGGATTGACGGAGGCTCTGACGGCAAGGAGAAGCTGGTGTTGTCGCAGGAATGTCATCTGGTGACGCTGATGAGTGCTGTGAAGGGAAGGTTTGACATCACCACCACACACGTCTACTTCCACGACCTCAGCCCGGTCAAGGAGGATCTCGAGAGACAGGACTTCAAGGTACCTCAGATATTTTATTCATCTATCAAAGATTGACCTAGTGATTTAGTGGCCCAACTTATAGCCTTTTCCCTTAGTTCTAATTATTTAGCATTTCTTCTATGGTTATCAACAAATCTTTTCCTATTCACATTAAAGTGATTATTCAGGACTGTATCTAATAAGCTAAACCTAACAAGAAGATCAAATGCTAACAGCAGGCTATTGAGTTTAAAACACATATTTTACAGCAGATGTCGAAAGACATGCATAATTTTCAATTATTCCTCTAAACCAGAACCAATTACAGATACAATTGACTACGGTAGAGAAGATTTAATTAAGTATGGAGTTAGTTTCATCGGTGTATTGCATTCGAAAGTGGAAAAACTAAGTTAGTTGACGCTGGAACTAGTTTGAAAAATAATTTTGCGACTAATAATGTGTGTGATGACATCAAGTTTTAAATTGTATGACTGTAATTAATAGTGTATAATATGTTGTAGAATTACAAGCCCTTAGTGTCATGAATTTTTAAGGTAAAATTGATCTCAATATTTACAAGTTATGAAATTATATTATATTTCTTACATTGCTTCCCCTATATGCATACTTTTTCAGGAAACAGGTGTTTACACTGCTGTTTGTATTACTGTTTAAAACATAAATACCAACAAATAATTTTTTCAGTGGCCATTATCCAGTTTACGAGAGATTTATCTGAGAAGGTTTAACCTACGAAGAAGCGCCTTAGAAATTTTTCTCATTGATCAAACCAACTACTTTCTCAACTTTACAACAAAGGTAATATTTATGGCATTTTAGTTTTTATTCAATTCCATATTATTTTTAATTTATTCCATTTGTCGTGTTTGACTCAAAACTGTGAGGCAGCAGGCAAGCTATGACTATTAATCATACCTAAAAATAATGTATATCCCCCCTATGAACTCATCATGAATTTAAAACAAAATATCTAAATACCCTCGTAAAAATTTTCCATTTTGTTCCTATAAAAAAATTCCATTCAAGAAATGATATTAATTATATAACTTACTAGCTACACGATGAAACAGATATGATTCACATTTAAAAAGTGAAAAGGATGCATTATTATTGTAAAAACATTTTAAACAAATTACCTCATAATTTTTATGATAATTAAATACAAAGATCTAGTTAACAAAACAATGTGTAAAAATAACAAGCTGAAAATTTTTTAGTAAAAAATAAAAATACAGTATAATTATGTAATATTTACTTTACCTTACACTTTACATAACTTATTTTGCATAACTACGACTCTAATTTTTACCAGTGTTTAAAAATTAACTGTTCTCCAGGCTAACTCAGCAAATTATGATCAAAATGTTTTTCTCATCAAGTTTATTATAAATAATTCAAATAAGTTTTATTTGTTATATTATGAAAAAACTGTATTCAAAGTATGACTATGAGCATCCCAGTTTTAAAATCTATCACCATCGCAGTTGAGAAGTGGCCTTTTGGCTTCCTTCTGAACTGAATCATTTGTTATTTAGCATCCAACCCCTAATGAACTCATCATGAATTTAAACAATTAGTTCCATTATCTATAAGGTTGTCCCTTCCCTCCCTAAAAATCCCTCTAATCCATTTTCTGAATATACCCAAATAAAATCTCAGAAACTTCCATCAGGATCAACAAGAGCAAACCTGATGTCCAGCCTATGGATTTTATCACTTTTACGACCACCCAGCAATGATGAATTTGATAAACATACGATCCAAAGGTTCTAGACTCATCATTGTGAAGAGAGCTCTATGCTGACCGCATGACTTTGATTGTACTAAAATGTAACAACAAAAGCTATTGCTAAAAGGATTAACTTTCTCAAAGCAATTTTAGAACTTTTTATAATGTTAAGTCATGAGCTTAAATTTAAGAAAAAATAATATTGATGACGATAATTATGAATGTTTACTGTAACTGTTGTAGACTCGTAACAGAGTCGTAAGCCGGCTGTTGGGCCTTAGGCCGCCTCACTTGGCCTACAACAGCAGCCGTTCCCCGGCTGACCTTCTCCGGGCCTCAGGCCTAACTCACAAGTGGGTGAACCATGAGATCTCAAATTTTGAGTACCTCATGCAGGTATGTATAAAAATAATCTACAACCTTTTTTGTTGTCATTTCAATTCAAGTTTTGTAATCCCAAAGTATTTTCAGTATATCCCAGTATTATTACAGAATTATTATTATACAGTATTACAGTATTTTCAGTATTATTTTTGAATATTCATGTGTTTTTGGCTTAGTGTTAATTTATTTTATATTTGACTGTAGTTTATTTTCTTTAGTTATTAGTTAGTTTGATTAAGAATATATTTATAAGTCAACTAAGAAACAGTTCCTTATAAATATTTATGCAGACATCCAAAATTTACGAAGCAAAGGAACAAACACTTAGCGAACTAGAGTGATAATGAGTTTTAATACTCACTAGAGTATACATATAAAACACATAAGCAAGCAGTATGCTTAAAAACAGTAAATCAGTAAGAGTAAGAATCAACATGCATTTGAGCATTCATTGTGCATTCAAAATAAATGGAATGCTGTAAAGGAAGCTACAAATTTAAAAAAATTTCTAATATGTAGGGATTTATGCATGTCTCTGGACTTCTCCCTTGAAGGAGAAATCTAGGTATTTTATTCAGGAGAACTTTCTATTCTTTATTTTTTAGTTAAGAAACAATAAGTATATCAAAATGATATTGGTGATTCATAATATTGGTTTCCTAGCTAAACACCATTGCTGGCCGCACCTACAATGACCTCTCGCAGTACCCAGTGTTTCCGTGGATCATTGCGGACTATACCTCCGAGGAGCTGGACCTATCTGACCCCAACACGTTCAGGGACCTCTCCAAGCCCATCGGAGTTGTCAACCCTCGCAACGAGGCCGATGTGAAGATGAAGTATGACTCTTTTGAGGACCCTTCAGGTGAGTAATGGTTTTATTTTCCAAAACGGTGAACCCCTCTAAATTGTATACAAAGAAGACATAAATACTAATATTGATAGTTGCTGAGACCCTGGCCTACCCTGGTGGGTAGTGGGTATTTTAAAGTGAAGGAGAGTTTATAGCACATATAGCTTTGTTGCTGACAAATACCAACTTATTAATTTGTCAAGATTGTTAATTAAAAGTTTATTGACTAAAACAGTAAAATAGTATTTAATGCAACATATTAAACCTCTACAAATGTCCAAACAACTTCAATTTAGAGATAATGTAATACACCAAAAAGTAACAGTAAATCCGGTCCTATATCAGGATTAGAAGGGCGGCATCACCAAAAATCCTGAATTAGTAAAGGTGTATATGAATAAATTTAAATGCTTAAAATTTGGACTACTGTCAGAGAAGTATAGTTAAATATTTAGTTTCTTCATTTTTGTCTGTGGTGTAGGGACAATCGCCAAGTTCCACTACGGCACACACTATTCCAATTCTGCGGGAGTGCTACACTACCTGGTGCGCGTCGAGCCGTTCACATCGCTCCATGTTGAGCTACAGAGTGGTCGCTTCGATGTGGCCGACCGCCAGTTCCACTCAATCCCGCAGACGTGGAAACTCCTCATGGACAACCCTAATGACGTCAAGGAGCTCATACCGGAGTTTTTCTACTTCCCGGAGTTCCTGAAGAATCTGAACAAGTAATGCCTTGTCAATATAGCAGTTAGTTAGTTAGCAGGGAGAGAGAGGTGTAATTATTGTTAAGCTGGAAAATTCAATGCTTTAAATTTATAGCTTTAAGTACTTTGTAAAGTTTTATTTTTCATAAAAACAGGCTGAACTCAATACCAATCATGAGCAAAACAAACAATAAAATATAAATACTTTCAATATTTTTAACTGAAACAACGATCTACCTAGGTATCTTAAGCTAATTATGAATGAGAAACGAGTGTAAGATCATCGTGATGCAATCTAGTATTTTTTTTTACTGACTAAAGCTGACCTTAGACTGGCCCAACAGCCGTTGGCATCTAAGGGACCTACAGTTGGATCTGAACCAGAATTTTGCCTCTGAATTATCAATCTAATTATGAGAATAGCATTTGCGAATGAACATAGTTTTCTGTAGTGCGGATTTTAATCCACTCTTGGGAATATTGCATCTACGAGCCATCGCTTTATAACTATCCACAATTCATGACCTCCAAGTAGTTAAATTACTAGACACACCACTGTACTAATCCTGGTAAAGTTCATATAACCTTGTTCTCTCACAAACAAGCAAAAAACCCCATAAAATATAAAGTCATTAAATTTAATATTTATTACCATGAAGACATTTCGAATCTGTACAGTTTTGACCTCGGACTGCTTCAAGGCACGAGAGAACGTGTCAATGATGTGGTTCTTCCCAAGTGGGCCTCAAGTGCTGAAGATTTTATCTACAAACATCGAAAAGCTTTGGTGAGAACCTTTGACCATGTCAACAATCAGTATAGTTTATAAATTATGATATATTATTAAATGGTGATTTCAAGTACAGTTAGAGTTTCATACTCAATGTTTTCTTTTTGTTTTGTGCACCATTTTACAGATAACAGTTATAAATATTATGAATTAAAAACCTCTGTAGCAGAAAACCTGCTTACAAAGAAGAGTGTCATTAATTTAGGAATTTCTCCTCATGATATAAACTATTTTTAATCATATATTAAGCCGTATAATGATGTTATATCAATTTTTTAACTAACGAAATCAGATTTCATCACTCCTTGTTAGAACTAGTTTAGACCGATTCATCAATAGAGAATCAACTACAGTTCTCTTTTTTAAATTTTAAGTTAATACAGTAATACCTAATGCTAGCAGAAGAGCAAATAAATTGGCTTTTTAAAGTCATAGCCATGTGTTTGTATGTTATTCGCTGATCTAGGATGATAAAAGAAAGAGGATTGCAATATTTTCTTTGGTTATTTCACAATGATTTTTATGAGTATATATATTGTGAATGAATGACCACGTTGAACTGTTTGGCGATCAAGAGCCACTCATTCTTAGCACTGCTGGAAAGAGTATCTATTTTTTTCATTAAAATACGGCAAAGATTTGTTCTAATATGATCAAATTCCTTTTTTTATTATCATTCGTAAATGTTTTATCCTCATAAACACTGAACTATTTTGTGGGTTATATTTATGTGTTTACATGTCAGCTCAGTAACATGCTAGTTCATTGCCACCTCGATTTATTCTTATCTCTCTTTTGAGAAAGTGAGTTTGTTTTAAATTTTTTTTTGTTTTTGAAATCATAAGTTCTGTTAGCGAATTTTGTGGGATTCGGCCTTGGTTGATTATGAATTTCTCTGCACAACAATTAAGATAGATAGTGAACAGATGAGTAACAATGTTTGTTTATTCCCCAAAAGTTTTTTATTCTTTTTACATGTAATTTTTATATCATTAAATTAAGTAAAAAAACTACAAATTAATTATCTCTATTCAATCATATAAAAAAATTAAAAATAATTGTATTGAAGTAAAATTTATAATAAAAAATTAAATTTTATAAATAAATATTTTTATAAAATTGTTTTTGTTTTTGTGGATATTTTCTACAAAAACAGAGCATCAGCTTAGTATCAATTCTTTTCATACATATAAACAAATTTAACATCAATGTTATAAATCATTTGTAAAAATATTCATCTTATTGACTTCTTTCAGTATGGATTTCAACCAACATGAATTTTGCTTTTAATCTTATGCAATCAATAGAATAAATTTTCAATGTTTTTGTTTTTTTTAAGTAATTTAATAATTTGAATTTCATATTATGCCACATTTTTATTGAATTGTTGTAAATGTTTTATCCTCATAAACACTGAACTATTTTGTGGGTTATATTTATGTGTTTACATGTCAGCTCAGTAACATGCTAGTTCATTGCCACCTCGATTTATTCTTATCTCTCTTTTGAGAAACCAGTGTTAGTTTTGAGGTGTTTTTGTTGGTGAAATTACATTTTCTTGGCTGTGGTTTGAATCATAAGTCAGTTTAATGCGAATTTTGTGGGATTCGGCCTTGGTTGATTATGAATTTCTCTGCACAACGATTAAGATAGATAGTGAACAGATGAGTAACACTTCATTTATGAGCAATGTTTGTCATATATCACTTACCGTACTAAAAGTCATCATTATTCTGTCATCTCAAACGATTATTTTTATTCATTTTTTAATAAAGTCATTAAAAGCTGCTAAAAAGGCAGAGGGGCCTACTAAATTAATTAAGAACACTATAATCTCTTAGTTCAAAACACAAGTATGAAGTAATATTAATATCGTGATTATAAATGAAATTCACCATAAAAGGAAAATAAAATTATAAAATTCTTGTGTTTCAGGAGTCAGAATATGTGTCTTCCCATCTACATGAATGGATAGATTTAATCTTTGGCTACAAACAAAAAGGCCCAAAAGCTGTAGAAGCACTCAATGTCTTCTACTACTGCAGGTTTGAACACATAATAATATTAATGCACACTTCTTAAACATAACTATATTGTACTTTGTATAATATTGCATCTTATTGACTCATTTCATTCTAGTATGGATTTTTCAACCAACATGAACAAATTTTGCTTTATCAGAACATTAATCTGCAATTCAATAGAATAAATTTTCAATTATCCGTTGTCTGTTTGTTACCGTAACAGTTTTATGTTAATATGGTAAATTTACACTGAATTTTCTCCCTTTATTAACATGCCACAGTTTTATTTTGAAATTGTTGTAAATAAAAATATATTTTTTACATGATGAAATACATATTATGTTGTCATGTGCTGAATTTTACTTTCAAAACCCTTCACTCTAATATTTTTATTTCATTCTTATTCTCACCATTTATTCCCTCCCTTTATTAATTTCAGTGAACTTCTTCTCAACTTCTAAATCATAATATTAAAGTTTACAAGATAGTACTTAAAATATATTTTAAAAGTGGAATAAGTTATCATGATGATACTTAGCATGTTGTTGGTTGAAGACCAGAACATTACAACACTGTCCAAAATGACAGAAATCACAAACACCTATCTTACACTCGATACCTAAATTATGGTCACCTTTTTAGATGTGTGTATAAACTTTGAAATGGTCTTAAAACATAATACAAAAAGAACTCGACAATAAAATAATGAATGTGACAGAGGTTAAATTACAGCCTAATGGTAACAATATGGTCCCATGGCCATAAACAGGAGTAAATGATTCACATTGATGTTTCTCAACCCCCACTGTTGCAGCTACGAGGGTGCAGTGGACCTGGACGCTATCACCAACCCTGTGGAGCGTGAGGCTGTGGAGGGGATGATCAACAACTTCGGTCAGACGCCGAGTCAGCTGTTGAAGGAGCCGCATCCGCAACGACTGAGTGCCTCCGACGCTCTCACTCGCATGCTGAAGAGTGAGCGGAAACCCGACATCACGATGTTCCTCAACAAACTCACGCCTGTCACTGTTGAGGTCGGATAATTTTGTTTCACTTGAACAGCAAATGTGATACATTTACACATTAAATAAGAAGTGGCAGGTATCTGTCATCAATTTAGTGAAATTCTTAGTCTTTGTCACTTGCTGCTGCTACCTGTGAGGTAACTTAAACTATCTCAAGGAATGTGCTCAATCGCAGCTAGAGTATGCTTTAAATGCAATTAAGCGCTTTCTTCGACAGTGATACAGTGGTCTCACAAAACACTTGCTGACGAATGCAGTGTTTGCAGCCAATCAGATGTATGCGGGCTCGAATCCCAAACCCAAGATCCCCATGACTCCATTAGCAATCCCAATTTGAAAAACTAACTGTGACGGACTTGGGTGACGGAATCCATAGGCTCAATTGGGATTGCAGTGAACAACTGTTTTGCTTATTTTGCTGACTTTACCATTGTACTTTGGGGGAGCACAGTTTTTTTTATATACTGAATATTTTAAGAAGAGATATTTTCAGAGAGTAATTTCACTATTTAGTTAAGGGTACAACACATAGCGATTCTAGGTTTAAGAAAAAAGGATTCTAGGGTGTAAATTAAAAATGGGCCTAGGGTTTCTGCGGTGAATTAAAAAACATTGAGGTGCCGTAGCGATGTGTCGCATATGCTTGCCAGAGTAGACCGCTCATGATCTGACATGAGTTGCCAGCCACTGATTTCGATCCAGCAACCTTTGACTTATTGGGCCAGAGCGTTATCTCTGAGCTACCGTGCTGGTAATTTATACATCCCTACATTTTACACGGATGAGGCCCTATCCATTCATTAAAGTAATTGGGATTTACTCCTCATTTTTCAGGTAGGAGAAAGTCTCTAGATCCTTTACCTCACTCAGTGTGTTACAAGAGTTTGTTTTTATAAGAAAAATTCTGTTAAAATAACAATCTCCTCACAAACTACATCTGCTGCAGGTGTCGAACGACAAAGATCCAGTAGTGTTTGTGAGCGGCCCGCGGTCACCACCTAGAGGCTTTCTGCAGACCACCCTGGCGGACTGTCTGGTGACCGTCACCCGTGGCGGCGTGGTCGGTGTGCACTCGTGGCTGCCGTACGACCGACATAACAACCGAGGGTTCATCTTTGACATCGATCCCACCACCTCGCACCCCAAGTAAGTCAGCTGAGCTTTTAGATATTATTTAGTCAACAATTAACACCCTATAGGTTCCTCTTTTTTAGCCTAACCAATACAAAAGGTCATATTTTTTCAAAATTCTCGTTATATATGCTATAAAAAGTAGATTAAAGGTCGTACATCATTTATTTAACCTATTTTAAGTGATAAAATTTGAGTTAAACTTGCATTTTTCTATTTTTAGAAATAATTAATAAATTCTTTATAACTATAATGCACTTATAAAACAAAATATTGGCAGTTCATTAAAGCATATCCTCTCCTGTTATCTTCTGGCATGAGTGTTCACTAAGGCCTCGAACGCTCTACAGTGGCCAGCGGCTGGCGGCCAAATTTAACATGGAATCAAGTGGAAACACACTAAACCTGCAACCTGACTAGTGATCAGTGGTGGTTGAGAGGGCGATCTGTTTACACCTGTTTCATTTTTGGTGGTGATTTTTACTAGATTTGTGTTAATTTAGAAGAAGGTCTCACTCATTTTTTTTAGATTCTATCATTTTTCATTCTTCTTAAGTGACTGAACCATCTCAATCTCGATTTCTCTACTCATTCTCTCAAACTTTCTTCAACTATTCCTCTTCTCAACTTCTCACTCCTAATTCTATCTTGTTTTACCTTAAACACCTTGTATAAACTTCAATTCCCCATTTGAAACCTACCCCATTCCGTCTCTGTTAATTAATTAAATTCTGGACCTGGATTAAACCTTCTGGATTCTTTCATTAAAAAAACTCCAGAACATTAAACCCATCAAACTTAAACACACTTACCTTCATTCTTAATCTCCTTAAATTACCAACTTAGTGGTTGGGTTGGTGTATCACAAATATGAGTAAGAGTGTGTTTGACAGAACGCGCCGCAGTGTATCCGACACGTTCCACCCCAGCATCAGCCTGCACAGTCAGCTGTTCTGTGTGTCTCACGACGGCAAGATGCTCATCACAGCTGGCCACTGGGACTGCAGTGTCCGTGTCTACAGCCTCACCAAGAACAAGACGCTCGTCTCCGTTATCAGGCACTTCGGTAATTCAATGGCTAGCCTTTATTTCTATTAAATTATACAAATATTTATTGAGTGAGGATATCAGAACATCTTCATAACAGATTCAGATTATTATCCATAAAATTAAAAATAAATTTTTTAATTTAAAATAAAATTTTTTTACAAGTCTATTTTTAAAAAAACATCTAGTATTAATAATAGATCAAATTAAAACTGCTTGGATAAACTATTTTTGTGATAACTATAATGACAGTACAAAATAATATAGTTTTTGAATTGAATTGAATTGATGTGGTTATTATATCCCAAAGCGGCTCTACATCTCACGTTATAATTGTGATGATGTCCTAATTGCCAATGAATAGTTAAAATTTTGTTTATGAAGCAATATTAATCCAAATATGAACACGGTCATTATTCCTAATTTTAAAAAAATCCTTTGACGGATTGAATCCAATTTAATTTTAAAATTATTTTCAAGGTTTTTTCAAAGATTTTCTTTTGAAGTACTCCCATAGACATAATAAACCAAATGAAATGTAATCCTGCTGGTGTAACAAAACTTAACTATGCTGCTCCCTGGTTAACTGATGAGTGCTGATGGTCAGTGCCAAAATTCTAAACTCTTAAAGAAACACTAACATGATTAATGTAATGTTATGGCTCAGTTTATATCTCTGTTGGCAGACTTGGTGACATGTGTCGCTCTAGACCAGTGCAGTTGGTACCTGGCCAGCGGGTCGCAGGACTGTACAGTGGTCGTGTGGGACATCAGTCACCTGGGATCCGCCCCACTGCGCCCTGTCCAGACCCTCTACGGACACGACCTACCTGTCAATTGTGTTGCTATTGCAACGGAGCTCGATATGGTCGCCTCCGGCTCCAAGGTGAAAGAGCAATTAATAAAGTGTCGCTAAAAATTTGTCTAGATTGTTGTTGTCTAAATTTTTTTAACAATTGTATGGAAAATCTGCAGCTCAAACCCTCTGCGCTACTAAAAATCACGGTCCCTGCTCATTTAGTGTGAAAAAATCAAAACCTTTTCTCAATTTTGTTTGGATTTAGATAGCTTGAATAAAGTAGAAAACAGAAATTTGCTTCATTTTTATTTATTGAAGATTTTAAGACTATTTTTTAGGTATTAAAAAAAGTATTTTTTTGTCTGGATGAGCCATTTCAGTTAATAATAACTAGTTAATAAATCCTATATATTAAAAAAATGTGCACAATATAGACTATTTACTGCTAAAACACTATGAAAATAAACACATATCGACAAATGTCAAAAAACAAGGTTAGCGAAAGTGAAAACAGCTGGCGTATTGGTTCCCTTATATACACGTTAAAAGCAGTACTGGCAATACTGGCCAAAGTCGCCTAACAACTGATTTCAGTCACTAAATATTCCAACAAAGCCGCCATATTGGTTTTGTGCATTGAGGCTAAAGTAACATCACCACACACTCTGTTGGTTGTTTCACAAACTACAGTGCAGTAAATGTGGCTAAATGATTAATTGCGGGTAAACACGTTAACCCTGTCATGCGGATCCTACTGTGCTGCGGTTAAAGCCGTCAGCCCCCCGGTAATGGTTGAAATACTTGCTATTTCACATTTAGGTGATTCAATCAAACCCTTGAACAGCAAAGTTTAATTGTTTTATTAATTTATAATAATAATGGTGAAGAATTACACAACAAATAGCATCTTGGATAGTAATCCAAGATGCTATTTGGTAGATGGTAATTCATTAATATGTGAACAGTTAAGTTCTATTAAACTATAACTACTACATGTTACATAAATAAAATCGGTTCAGTGACAGTTAACTCAAAATTGGTTTGAGTTTGTTCTTGTTTGTTTGGTTCAGTAGTCATGAACTGTTTTGATAATTTTCAATCCAACTAAATTATAACTATTCAACTATTTATTTCAAGATAAAGTGGAACTTGGTTATAACGTCATTGAAGGGACCACACAATTAATGACGCTATATCAGAGTGACGCTATAAAAGAGGTTACATAATTTTAATTTAAAACCGAGCAAAAATAGGGTAACACATTTTTTACATGAAATTAAGACATTTAATGAAGGTAATTTGAAATACACCGTAAGTTTATGTTTATGACTGACTGAACTACTCTACTATATAAAAAATCGAATTTGAAAATATTGCAATGAAGTTCGGCTTGGTGAATTCAACTGTTGGTTCGATTTTAAAAAACAAGCCCGAACACACGTCTGCTATCTTACGTCCCTCCTCACACGCTCTTATAACTCACACCTTTTCTTCAGCAAAACCTTTCTCTTAACACTTGCCATTATTTTTCAATACTGTATTCGTAAATTAAAATAACGAAAAACAAACTGTAAAAGGCATACACTGAACTAACAATATCTGCACGAACTGTAGGTACGTACGATCGGTATCACAGTGCTTTGATGCGACGTGAGTCACTGACACTGACCTTGATGACCGGCGACAGCGGATATAGGATAGGGGAGGGGGTTGGGGTGGTTAGCAGTAAGACAGCAATAAAATGCCGTTTCTAAAAATAGAATGTAGCTAAACAATAGCCGCAGCCCTCACGTTGCACCACCGACCGAACTTTCTCTATTTAGCTATATGTTGCCTTCATCTCGGCCCGATTTTCTTGATGTTATATACGAGGTTTGAGAATTTACTGACGATATATCCGAGGTTTTTTCCTATGTAAATACATATAGTTTGGCGGGACCTAAAAATAAATGACGTTATATCCGAGTTGACGTTATGGCCGAGGCCGCAATAACCGAGTTCCACTGTATTATTCTTATTCACCTTAAATTACCAACTTCTATTACAATTCTGGATATATTTAAAACAACATATTGGTTGTTAAAACCAATATGTTGTTTTAAACTCAGAATTTAGAATAACCTGCTATGGTAATATGTCTATGGTAAGTACAGCCATCCTTAGACTTACCCACCTAGGTAACATGGTAATTCTTACCATGTATGTATCAGATACATTTTACTGTATGGAACGTTGAACACAGATACTTATGGGTTTATACAATATGCCAATGCTAATCGTACATCCATTATCATCCCTTTGCCGTTTGTTTGCTAGGACGGTACGGTGAACATCCACAGCATCCACGAGGGCCAGTATCTCCGAACTTTGTATCCCGCAGGATGTGATCTACTATCCACAGAGATTACCTTCGTCTCCATCTCCGCCCAGGGTCACGTCGCCTTCGCCGCCAACTCTGTGGTACAACTATTCAATTTTGTACCAGATTTTACTCTTTGTTTTTAACTTTACTTGATTCCTCTACTGCCAATGGTTTTGTAAATTATACTTCTTTTTAAAACTACTTACTCTCTATGAATTATTTGTACCAATGATTTTTATTTGAGTTTCTATCTGGTAGAGACAATGAGACCAGATTAAACTATAAATAAATCATGAAAGATTTTTTATAAACTAACCCATGACAGGTGATTCATTTGTTAACTATGAGCAAATGCAGTATAAAATCTACTAGCCCTCTACATAACTGAACCTTGTAAAATTTAACTTAAGTTTTCTTGTCATTTAAATGCAGTCTGTAATTTTAATAAATATGTTTCATAGACAAGTCATTCCGTCCACGTGTTCTCTGTGAACGGAGAATCTGTCGGCTCTAAATACGTGGCCGGCAAGGTCACTGGACTGACGACGGCTGGAGATTGTCTGGTCGTGGTGGATGATGCGGGAGATCTCACTATGAGTCGATTACTGGGGTATGTCTACTTTTTCTTAGCCCCTTTTTGGTAAAAATACTTGCATACTTGTCTGTGTTAAAGCTCCTGTAAGGTAACATTATTTGGGTGTGTAAAAAGTTAAAATTAGAAAAGTTATGTAAAAAGTAAGGTTCACAACCCTATAAGTTGGCCCTATAATTCTAGGCAAATTTCCGTAAAACCGCCATGTGTACTGATTTACCCGCTCTAGTTTCCACCTTGGCAGAACTTGCAGAGACAATCAGGGCCCGCCTCTGTGATTGTTATCACAGCATTAAGAATCGTGGTTGTGAGGGTTTTTTATCTCAACTTCAACCCTATGCTACCTCAACCTGAAGATCTTTTGTAGCACCCTGATTAATTTAATCACATAGCTGTGACACTCAGCACTTTACTTATGGATCTAGAGAGACCCTTTGAAGGATTTTGAACCTTCTCTGACCCAATGTCAGGCAGTCAACCCAGAATTGGGTAGTAAACTCAACGTCCTTTTCACAAAATTTGCAGAAGTCCATCTGTGTGAGTCCGATAATCTTGAGATGCTACCTCTGTGGGCTAGGTCCTGCAGAAGGATTACCAATAGGATGATGTCCCCTTTGAAGAATTAACTTCTCCTTCTTGACGGTTTAATGCATCTGTAATTTATATAAAGGCTGATCACATCTCCCTTTTTTGTCACCCTCCCATCTTTGTAGCTTGGCCAGACCCTGGCAGATGAAGATGGACGCATGGTCACCCTTAGTTCAATGGTGGCTTCATACTTTCAGCATGTCAGTTTGAGACTTTCACTCCTCTTCTTACTAAAAGTCTGACCAGGTTATCTTTTGCAGGCTCTTAGAGCTCTGTATCCTTTGGACAATGCAAAGTCTAGATGGATTTACGGATCAGTTTCTGATCCTGGAAACCCCCAGGTACTTTGTTGACTGTTTGCAGATCACTTTGATATCAATGATTTGAGGAGGAGTGATCACCATTCTTCTCCTCCTTGTGAAGGTCCTCCAGGGACACTAGCATGACATCCAAAGACACCTTGGTAATGACATCTTTTTGACATCTTGAAGAAGACCAAGGTATCTTTTAGCGACAAGATATCTTTAAATCCTTATATTTACCCAATGAGATTTTTTAGCTAGATGAAGATGTAGATTTTTTGTCCATCAATGAGCATTTTTTTAACATATTTGAGAAATTCATACAGGTTCAATTCCCGATCATGAGTAATCTCAACGTGGCTTATAAATAAATGTGAGGTACACCGGTGGGAGGACTTACCTAAAATAAACCAGCTAGGGTAGAAGGTGACGTCATTTTTAGGTTTAATTGGGATTGCAGTGGATACGAGTTTTGCTTTTTTGACATGGATATGTCTTAGCTCTGGGGGGTGTTGGTGATTTTTAAAATGGAAAATATGTAACAGGTTTTCGTAGAAACTACCAGAGCTATCGTATTGAATTTTTAATAAGAGTAATAACCTGTTTGATGAGTCACCTTTAACATATCCTATTAACCTATCCCCACAGAGAAGTAAATAGAAACATTTTTAATCTTATGATTAATAATGTGTTACTGTGAATCATTGGCGGGGTAGTGACCCAGCTGCTTCTGATTCTACTAGTTTTATTGTACTGTGTTTATTTTTTTGAGTGCAAATTTTTTTTATATTTTTTTATTGTTAGGCTGTTTTACGTTTGTAATTTTTTTATTTAAAAAACGTACGGAGGTTTCATCTGACAATTAAACTGAAAAGCATGGGAAATAAACAAACGGATTATTTAACTAAATATGTTTACGTATGTACAGTTGATATTTCATTGTCTTAATTTTTTAAAGTATTTTTTACTGAATATATTTTTTTTTTTTTTTATTTTGTTTGTGCAGTAAGAGTTCTTGCGCCAGATTTTATACGTTTTGTCCTGGTATTGATTATTTTAGGTGTTCCGAATAAGTGCTGTTTATTTTACTGTTTGTTTTTTATTGTAGTAAATCATTTTTAATGTTTAATTATTTTTTATTGTTAAGGTTAAGGGAGGGCCACGTTAATTTTACCCTAAATTTTGATAGTATTTTATATCTTCTAGTATTTTCGTCCTATTTTTGAGTTTCTTCTATAAAAACAAAATTTTTTGCACTTGGGAAAAACTCTCTGAAGTAACTTAACCCTTTCTTAAGAGAGTGGTAAATGTTTTTAAGTAAAGCTTATATATTTCTTTATATTTTCAAGGCTGTACCCAGTGTTTGACATCCCTCTACACATCCCGATCCAGGACGTGGTCATCACTCCAGGAAATTCCCACTTGCTCGTCTCACTGCAAGACGGGAATATCGTGGTCATCTTCGTCCCCAACTCATAGTTGCCACTCGAGTTAACCCAACAAACGGCATCGCAATCATTCCATTCCTTGTAGTGTTCATAGAGATACAGACTAGACATAAGTATTTCAAAATAAGCCCAAACAATGTTAGGTTAGTTTTGACGATTTTAACTGACTTGTATTCGTAAAATATTTATTCGATAGTTGCAATTTTAGTAAATATCTAATGTTGTTTTTAAAGGATATCTATGAATGTCTATACCATTGTTTATTACTGTATACAGAGAGTTTATCAAATGGTTCATGTAGTGAAAATGTATGGAACCTTTAGTTTATCTCTGAGTTGATGTTCACAGTATTTTAGTTTTTGGTAACTTTGTACATAAACTAAGACTGTTGTGTGATGATTTGTTTGTAGGATATTTTTTACATAGTTTGTTTTGAACATTTTAGTTATTGATTATCATCCAGAAATTAAGAGGTGATGCTAATAATAATGAACTATAATGATCGAAAGTGCACTAGTTCACAGAATTACTCAGTTTAATAATGTTACTGTTCTCTTTTGAGTGATTTGTAACAAAAGGACACTAGTGATCCCTGTGCATACATACATGTTTAAGTATTTGTTTGATACTAGCATAAAGTATATCTTCACAATACACACGGAAAATTCCCCCAAACTGTATTTTATCCTTAGATTACCTTCTAACTTATACCTTCTACCTATTACATTCTAATTTATCCTGATTTACATTGTTTTATGCAAACAGAACAATTTTTTGTTCTGGTCTATACAATAGACTCCTGATTATCTGCGGTAATGGGCGGTTGAGCCATTGCGTATAGCCTAATCAAAATCGCGGATAAAGCAAACCTAACATAAAATATACTGGAAAAGATAGGTCCTAAAAACAACCAAAAAGTGAAATAAATCCTTTAAAGAAAATAAATGTGTGCAAGACAAATCTAAGATTACCTTTTGATAAACACACAATTTCGTTGACAGTACTTTCACATCGGTAAAAAAAATCCAATATGTGAGAAAAGTGCACTATATTACAGACCTTTTCCTGTTTAAATTGCCGTCTTTATTGGCTTGGAAGGAAAAAGTTCATTATTGATTTTTGTTTCTAGATATTTGCTTCCTTTTTTAATACAATGGTTGAATTTCTCTCAGACCCATGAGATCGCCCAGCAAAGTGTCATCTTCCGTTTCCAATAACTCCTTTGCATAATGGCGAGTAGTTTCATATGATCTCTCGCTCAAGGCCAAGTGTTTCGCGGGCGGTAATTATAATTTGCAGACGCGAGAATAAGTTTATGTGATAAACTTTGCATGTAGCAGTTACTAATTTTATATTTGCTGATTGTGGATAAGTTTCAACGTGGTTAATCTGCCCGTGGATAATCAGGAATCTACAATATTTCATAGCAGATTATTTAGATTTCTGAGAAAAATATATGCATAGTATTTTCTTGATGTGATATTTTAAGTTCTTTCAGTTTGTAGTTCTTTAATCGCTTAACGGTTTCTATTGTTGATCTATTTATATTAGCCATATTCATATTTATTCATTGAAATAATTTCACAGTACAAGTTTTTCTAGCCATTTATTTAATATTTATTATTTGAATCACTGCTTTTTCTTCATCGAAGTAAATAAATAATTATAAATTTTGTAAATACAATTTTATTTTGATTTGTTAACAATTTAATGTTCAGCAGTTGTTTCTTATAACTTTACCTAAGCAAATTTTTAGATTTATCTATTGAGAAAGTTGAATGGATTAATTCTTTAACTATAAATATACCTTTCTTGGACTAGAATTTCACAACCAAACATCAGTCTTATTGTATTGAAAAAGGGTTAAAAGGTTAAAAGTTTTCAAGTCACAAACTGATATGAATTATTATCCAACATACAAATATACAACACCGAATAAAAACATAGCCATTATATGAATGAGTACAAAATAAACAAATATCTAGGGGAAGTTAAATTTTTACATTCAAGGAATTTAACCAGTTGGCCGCTGGTTTCGGCTAGCGACTCTTGTCATATCATAAGCGGACCTCTGGTTAGTCTATGTAACTGATGCTGCTACGGTACCTCGCTGTCTTTAGTTCGCCGCACATGCCCTAGGGTCATGGTGATGGGCAGTTGAGGATTAAAAAATAAGTTTATCCATTGTTATGTTCGGCGAACATGTTCGGTTGGTGGAGACGTGGCTTATGGTTCATTATTTTTACCATTAAGTTTATATAAGTGTTTTGTGCATTTCAAGTTAAAGCTCTGTTATATTATATCTGAATCTATATTCAGTGATAATATCATATAAAAAATTACTGATGAATATATTTCATCAAAATTAAGATTGTTTTACAAAAGAATAGTGATTTCTTTAGTCAGACTCTTGAAACCAACAATTTCAACAAGGTTTAACTTAAAGTGAAGTATTTTTGGGCACTTATTATCCAAGCAACCTTACCACTTAATATTAAAGCACCTGTTAAAATGCAAATTTCATTATGTTAGTACTGTTACAATTTTACCTAAATGTTACAAATGGTTACTCGATCTAACAATACATATGTTAAACAAATACCGGATATTTACGCACATATCTCCTACTCATGCCTCTATGTTTTATAAGCCAAAAAGAGAAAATGGAATAGGATAAGTAAGATACCTGACATAACACATGTAATATTTTCTTAACAAAGCAATCTGTAAAGCAATAATCAGTTGTAATGAATACATTATTTTAGTTACTAGTCCAAATTGATGTGTTTGAGATCTGTATTGTTAGAATCCAGCCAATTATGGTTTAGATACTATAATGAAATGTTTCACTTGTACCGTGAATGTGTTGGTAATGTAAATATTAAATAGATCTATGCTCAAAGAAACCCATATAACAGTTCTTAGTTTAGTCTTCCACATATCCTAGCGTTACCAACTTCACAATTAATTGTCAACTGGACTTGTGTTATTTTCTTATACTGCTGCAAAAAATATTATATACAATTAGGATATAAGTTCTTCATTACAGATCTAGGTTTACATCATGGATGTTGAGGATATTAAGAGGCATCTATATGAGAATCAGTGGAAAATATTGAATTAAAATTGTATATGAAGTATCTATCTGACAATCGATGTTGCAAAGTATTCGGCCTATCAATCCTATTATGTAACTTTAAAACAAACTAAACTGTCAATGTATATACGAGTATATTTTATATACATCAACCAATGAGGTGTAATGAGTATTTAACGATAATTTTTATTCATATCTCTCATTCATGCTTCTAACAATATCGAAACGTTGTCCAAACATTATATTTATTTGCGAAGCAACGAGTCAGCGTATGTCATACAGTCCTCTACGGACCTAGACGGGACATTTGACGTGAAATGTCACTTGTTTGGAGCTGGTGGAGGCAACACTGCGGATGAAGGTGGAGACTGGTGAGTCTGTGACGATGAAAGTAGGCTTTGCCTGGTCCATACAAGATGCATCATGGCCATCATCTGGTCTAGCTCAAGGTGGGGTCCGACCTCTTGTGCAAAGGAATAAGCAGCTTTCTCAAGACAAAAACCTTATAATAATATTAGTTGATTTGGAATGAAATGTTTTAAAATTAGCGCCTCAATATTGTCTGATAAAATTTTAGCTTCCCGGAGTCCAAAATACTGAAATGCCTTCAATTTTTTTCTAGTTAATGATACTACTATCCTATCACTTTATTATTATGTTTAGTTATAAATAAACAAAATTTCAGTTGTTGGTTTTGTTATTTGTTGAACTGCATTAGTTTATTAGCAATGATAGAACTTAAGACTGCACTAGTGCGTTTGACTGCTTTGCTTGCTTTACAAGCTGCAAGTTTATGGCAACCCCTGTTTACTTTTTACACTGATAGTTGATTTGGGTGTTTTTTTCTAAGACGAATTAACAGTTTGTCTACGTTTGGAATTTATTAATAACACTTAAAGTTCTCAGCATAATCTATTGTTTTATCACTGAATTTCTTCATCAAACATGTTTCTTGATTGTTGCAAATTTATTAACTTTACAACTGCAATATATTTTGACAAAAACATCATCTTATATGTACATCCAGTATTGACACAGTTTTTACCTCTACAATCAAATAAAAGCTAGAAATACACTTCAGTTGATTATGATTTTTGTTGAGTAAAATTCTTAGCCAAATAAATAGATGATTATGGAAATAAATAGATGTAGTCAAACGTACCGAAGTAAAAAATGGATGTTGTGTCAAAATATTTTGTGGTAGTGTTTTTTTCCAAGTTGGTTCTCAGATACATTACATAGAATGGTGACTTATTGATTCATTGATGAAAATAAAAATTATTCTTGGCTTATAAAACCCTAAGACATAAACTACTGCACTACTTTTAATCACATTTCCTTTTTTGTGCAAATTCTACATTTGTTTGCAAATCAAATGAATTACAAATATGTTTAGTTTGAGACCATGTTATTGTAATTTGAAAGTAATACTAAACTGACTTTTTTAAATTCTGGATATTTGGAATTTTTCTATTCCTATGTTTGGTTCCCAAATGCACTGTGTGATTTTTGTTTTAAAAAGTCAATTTTGGTGAAACTTAGCAATTATATTGTGTATTATATCTCAAGGTCATACATATTGTATCATTCTTGTAGGAACCGCAATAAAGCTGTTTTAGATCATGTATGATTTTAAAATAATAAGATAAATCATATGAAATAATATTTGAAAGTGTTTTTGTAATGATTCTATAGATGAAAAGTTTTTAAACAATGATCATGTACTTAACTAATATTAACCATAGTCTATTCTTTAATTTATTCATTATGAGTACATACTTTTATCCTATTCATTTGAAAATTTTCTAATTTATTTGCTTCAAATCACAAATAAAATGTGAAAAGTATTAACAGGTCAAGTTAAAACTTATCTTCTAATTAAAACCACAATATTAAAATTCTTTATTTTGTTAGTTCTGGTTTTAGATTTTATTAATCTCTAATAGAAAATTGTTTGTATTTACTCCTCTGTGGGAAATAGGATAGATTATGACAAAAACAGTCATTTTGGTATATAATAAAAATATGAGAGTCAAAATTTAAAATATTAGTTCTATATAGCTTAAGTAATCTAATCAAACTGTTTTGGAACAAGCAATTCCTTTTATTCAGTAAAACATTGTGGAAAGCAAATAAAATAGGAAATATTTTCTTTTGTTTTATTTTTGCAAAATATTGCTACTGTTTATTTTAAATACTTTAATTTAGTTTAAAATATATTTGATTCGTTATTTTTATCAGCATTTAGCTGGAAAAAATAATATAGTTCGTAAGTAACAACAATCATAAATGAATTTATTAATCAATAATTGTTGAATTATAAAAAGTTTTATGACATGTGTGTACTTATTTTAAACTAGATCCCCTTCTGAATAAAATGATTGTATCTACTTCTCTGTGGACAATAGGTTAGATCATGGGTATGTAAAGCGGATGTTTTCAGTTCCTCTAAAGAGCGTATAACCATATGACGGCACTTCCGCACTTCAGTACAAATTTTGATCTGATTGCTGTAATACCCCCTCAGAGCTAAGACATATCCATGTCAATATGTTTCTCATAAAGGAAAACTTATACATTTTGTTTCTCCACCATAATTTGCCTTTTTTTATATGATCAATTTGATAGAATCCTCAACCAATAATCCAATAATCTGTGATCAGCTGCCTCCAGAAATAAAACACAATTACCAGAAATAAATTATATTTGAAATGCTTCTACAATATTCTCTCATTCTATTTTTCATAAAATTACAATTTAACTTATTCATAATAAAGAAAGGTAAAAGAAAAAGAATAAATAAAAATACAGTCATTTTTTCATACTAGAATATTGAGTAATCATATTAATGACACTATATATCTTACAATTAAGTAGTCTTCTTTACTACTTTGTTGTTGTTTCATTTTGTTCTACATTGTTGTAAATTTCCTGGTAATCAAAGTTACCAAACTGTAAAAAAATAATGACGTATGACGCTACAGCCCCGATAATCTGTAAAGAAATAAATGATTAGGAGGATTAAATGTTTTGAAAAGTTTTTTGTCAGGTCAAATGTTTCTTCTAAATTATGTTGTAGATGGCAAATTCCAGTAGACTAATAAGCAGTAAAATGTCATATTGTAAGCCTTTAAGATAATACATATAGATAAGACTGATAAGAAAGCAAAAGTTGAATAGTCTTGTCTGAAAATTAAACACAGTGCGGTATGAAACATATACCTTAGTGAACAGAGAGTAATCTATTGTGAAACAGTCAAAAGCTGTGAATTCTACTTTTCCATGAATAAGTTCCAATGAGAAGTCCTCTAACTGAAACATATTAAATGACAAATTATCATCAAAGTATTGTATATTGAGCAGAAATTATACTTTCTTATTTGGTTATCTGTCAGTTAGGTCAATGAAGTTTTACAAGAAATTAAAAATGAAGTTGGTTTTCATAAAGAGATAAAAACAAGAAATTATTCTTAAACATTTTTGTACGCCCTGAATAGAATACTTAAGGCCAAATTCTATTACTGTTATAAAACTATGTTATAGAAACTTATATTTTGAATTGTTTTAAAACAACATAAATTTTTACTTATTATTTTTTTAAATTTACTCTGAATTTTTAATTCATACTTACCTCTCGTAAAATTTCTTTATCGTCAGTTTCACTCATGAGTTCATGAATTACATTTTCCATATTATTGGCCTGAAACAACATTTCTTGGAAGTATATTCCCTTTGTAGTATAGAATGTATGATGTTCATCCACTCCTTCACATAACTTGATACTAGTGTGAGAAATTCCTGAACCAGTGAATGAATTGTTTTGTTTGGTTGTGATTTCAGAGTGATTTTCAGTAAAAATTTAAAGGGAATGTTTTCAGTTCCTCTAAACAGCTGTCCTTATAATCATGTGATGCACCGTATCAAATTTTGGTCTAACCAAATACAGTACAACCTCGATAATGCGGACCCTCCAGTAATTTGGCAGACTCTAACACTTGTTACACATTAGGCGGTTTTTGCTGCGGCGGTAATTTCGCCATCGCTGTCAGTCGCCTGAAAGATTAAATGGAAGTTTAAAAACTGGGCGGCTGAAATTCCGCGCCGTCGTATTGCTGTCGGCAAAATTACCACCGCAGCACAAGCCACCCAATGTGTGACGAGCGTATTATTTCAAATTCATTACTTTTTAAACGGTCTCTCGCCAATCCGGCATTTCCGTAAATCCGGCCCGCCAACTGCCCGTTCAGGCCGGATTATCGAGGTTATACTGTACCCAATGAATACCCTCCCCCAGAGCTAAGACATCAATGTCAAAAATTATTCTAGTTTTGTACAAATAGCTTCTTATTTGGAAGTACTTTGATGTACCATTATTTATTTTTAATACAATTTTCATCAGCTTCATAACTACACGATCTGTTTATTTCCAAGTTTTTGGAGTTAGCAGATTGTGTTTCCTTTTGATCCATGGCAAGGAATAAATAAATAAATTTGACCTGCAAGTTTTTTCTCAAACTAACACCGACCCAAACCAATACATATGGGTATTGAAGGTGAAAATTAGAGCTGAGATAGGTTTGAAAACATTACTAGTTTTGTTACTGATTTTTGATACCAACTGATTCATATGGAAGGAACATTGGTTAATATCGGATAGAACAACCGCAGCTTGGTCTATATAAACAAATTGTATCAATTTAAGTTTATATTGACAATTGACAGGGACGGTGGCGACGTCCTGTAATCCAGCTACTTGGAGGTCACAAATTGTGGATAGTTGTGAGAGATGGTCGGTGGATGTAGTGTTCTCTTGTGTGGATTAACGTTCGCACTATTGAATACTACGTTAATCCACAAAGACCATCCTCATAATTAGACCAATTCGTAATTCAGAGGCCGTGGTTCGGATTCCACTGTAGGTCCATTAGTTGCCATCGGCTGTTGGGATATTAATTAACAGTCCTGTCTAAGGAACATGTCAGTAACAAGACTACAAACTCGCGCCACAATCATCCTACATTCATTCCTCATTCATACTTGGCTTAAAATACCTACCCGGGTACGTCGCCATTTCAATTAAAAGTATAAAAAGTATAAGTAAGTTATTTTCAAATCTACTAAAAAACTATATCAATGACCAGTTATTACATATTTTTGGATTATCCAAATTTAAAATAGTTCAATGTTACAAAGGTAGTGAACATTCATAATTGACTGTTTCGAGTATGACATATGTGTACATATACATGAAGCTTGATAATCAATGAATCTCTATAATAAACAATAATACTTTAAATACCTCTTGGCCTGTCCTGTAACAGGTAACAATTGTTAATCCCAGCTGCACAATAAAATTCTTTACAACTTCCACCACCACAGATATCATGATTAATATAATCGTCACAGGCGGATAATAAACAGCTCTGTTACGAGTAACTTGGTACATTATATTCATCAAGAAATAAATATTAAGAACTGTCATCACAGTACTTTGGAAAAACTGCAATAGTAACACATGGCCGTATCGCTTGTTGTGTGCAAGAGCGTATTCTCGATATATTGCGTGTGCAAATTTTATCGCCCTAATTTTCGCAATATCTCTAACTTGATACAATGTTACCCTAAAAATCCCTCGCATATGGCTATCCCTCGTTTTTTTCAATGTAATCAATTTGATTTCTTCATTTAATGCCTGAAATCGATATTTTAAAATGTACATAACGGAACAAAAATAGTAAGACAGGTAAATGTTGTAAATCGTACTGGAACTGCTGTCAATGGCTAGAATAAGTGCTGAGTAAAAGTTGTAGATAACCCGTAAACTTTGGGAAGTGGCGGAGATGTACAAACAGGACAGAAGCGTGCAATACGCAGTGACAAGTGTTAGAGAAACTTTCAAGTAACGTTCCATGGCACTGAACCAAACCTTGATACCTGCTAGGTAAAGACACTGGTCCGCATAAATCAAATCACCAATTCTGTCTTGCATTGAATGCCTTTTTTCATACACAGAACGGGAAATTACTAAAACTGGGGCAAGATTTTCACAAAATTTTGTCAAGTAGATAGCAAACATTGGCAGAGTGAATTTAAAAGCATCACGTGTAAGGTAAATACCAATGGGATAATGTACGAAGAACCAAATCATAACAATCCCAGCGTAGGCAGCAGGAATGTGTTTGTATCTTTGTGGTATTTTCGGATTGTAAAAAGAAATTCCGAGACCATTGATAATCCAAAATAGTAATTTTCCTGATTTCGCGGTTTCTTGATAAACAGTTGTAAATGAGTAGATTTTTTTACTGGGCATTTTGTGACTGTACGGTATTACAGGTAAATTCAGTGGAATACTGTAAGCTTTTCAGTTAATAAGTTAATCAAGCGTAGTAATAACACTTAGACTTATGTCAGTCAATATCAAGTGACAAAAGATAGTGCAAATAAAAGAAGAGTAATCAATACAATGAGTCCGATTGGATGTCATTCAATAGCTGGTTAAAAAGTATCACAATTTCCTCTTGTTCTATTTTATATTTAATTTCTATAAAATTTTTCAACATTATTTCTAAGCTATGCAATGGAAAACTAATTAGAAAATCCTTTTCTATAATACCTAAAACATTTTAATGGAACACTACTCTTTTTATTATATTTTCACCTATTTTGATGTTGGAGGTCTCAAACATGTCTCTGTTTGTAGTTTTGCAAAAAGGTTTTGGATCTGCAGAATAATTTTGACATAGATTTGTCTTAGCTCTGGGGGGAGGTGATTTTAAAGATGGAAAATATATAACAGGTTTCCATAGAAACTACCTGAGCTATTGCATTGAATTTTTTATATAAAAGAATAAGAACAGCTGTTTAGATGAACTGGAAACATTCCCTTTAGACATATCCATGATCTAACCTATTTCCCACAGGGAAGTCAATACAAACATTTTTCCACTCGGTGTAAACCTCATCTTCTATATAAAAGTAGTTAGTTTGATTAATAAACAAATTAAAATAGATCACAAAAATGAATGAAATAAATGCAGGATACCAATTGAACAACAAAGACCATCACTTCTTTTACATTTTAATCATATGCTTTCTAAGTAATTAAAACCAAATTGAGGATAAGATAGCCAATTTTAAAATATACTTGGAGTATTGTTAAGATGACGCAAAAGCGAAGTTTCAGTTATTTTCCAATTTTTATTTATTTTTTGATATTACTGTACTTTTTATTATCATTTATGGTGATGGGGAATTTCACCAGCTGATGAGGAATGCAGGGAAAGTGGTCATAGCTGATTCAATTTTTTAAGCATTAAAACTTTAACATGTTGACAACAAATAACTCTAACAAAAATATAAAATAAGCTAAAAAGCCCATGGAAATCAAATTTTAGTCTCTTAACAAACTTTGTTCAGTAATCCTGTCTTGTTTTGCGGAAAATGTTAAGAAGCTGTTTCCCCTTAAATGTCATTGTTGCGGAAGCCTGCAGCTTCTATAGCGGATACAAAAAGCGTTATACTGCTGTTAAGTCCTTTGTCCAAGGAACTTTAAACTTATGTTTTTAAATTAATCGTTCAAAAAACACAAAAAATATAAATGAGTGTTGTGTGTTTTTTGACTGGTTTCTTTTCTGTATAGAAATAACCCTTTGTTTGTAGAATTGTAAATATCATTAGGCACTTAAAAATGGGAGTAGTTTAACCAACTCTCGAAACTTTGTGCAATTTTTTTTAACAACAGACGTGTTGAAAAAGTCAAACTAAACGTTAATTTAATAATTAATTAATAACTAAGGCTATCTTGAATTTCCAAAAGTTTGAACTGTCTCTTGATGAATACCTTAGAACTCGTGGTAGCGCATGCCATGATGGTAGCTGACATTTTGAGAGCACTCAGAACAATAACAAGCAAGTTTATTGTTTCTAAAACTCTTTTACGGAATAAAACTTCATTCATCAATAAGCTCAAACTTGAAATTAGGGATGCGACATTGTGAAGAAAATAAAGTAGTAGTACAAAGCCATATCTTTGATTGAACGATACCATGACAGACCTGTTCATTGCATGCACTCTTTTCAGAGTGTTTATTTTTAGTTTACTTGTTACGTTGCACGGTCTCACTTTGATGACAATATGTTTAATGCGATTTATGAGGGACTTTAAAGAGTCAATCGTAACTCCAAAGCGGTAGCGGAAAAGTAGCACCGTAGTACAGTAATACCAGTTGAAGTAAAAACCATAAAGTGTATGTGCTACACTGGATATTGAGAGTGCTATATCTAAATTTGAGATAATTTTTTGCTTACTAAAAATTATTAAAATATCTAACATTAAATATGCTACCGCGATTGTTGTTACAAAAACATATCCTCTTTTTATAAACTTTCTGATCCAAACAAAATCAATTTCTTCGCCGATTTTCAATAAAAGATAGTCACCAGTCACAACATTCATGACGTTTTCTCTCAGCTGTTGACCATTCTCGTTGATAGAGTTTACAATCAGAGTCACGGGCACTGTACATTCTATCACTTTTTGTACCACTAAAGCTACAAGAGACACAGAGAAGTTCTTTGAGTGAAACTGTATTAACGTGAGAGGAATGTTTAACATGAAGAATATTATTAACAATAAAGAGTAAATAAAAGGAGTGTACTTTAACTGTTTGGGTAGGTTCGGATTATAAGGAGACAACCCCAGACAGTTCACTGAAATGAACAGAAGTCTACCAGCATCTGCATGTTGTTTTAATATTTTCTCTTTTGTGATCACCATTGGAAATGAATTAGGAAAAAATCTTTAAAAAATCAAAAATTCAAAACACCTATAGTATACTGGTCCAGGAGAAAAGAAAACAGCTGAAAAATGTAAGTATTCGATTAAAGAATCTACGAAACCATACGAGTTCAATCAATTACTTAAGTTGTGTAATCAAACGACTTCAATTCATTTTCGCACGGAATTAGATAGAGTAAATCAATATACTGTAATCCTATTGAAATTTAAAATTACTTTGTTGGATAATTTCTTTGTTAATTGATTAATTGCAAAATTATTTCAATGGTTCTTAAATTGATCATTATTTAAATGTATGTATTATATATTTTATGTATCTATCTATGTATTTACTATAGTTTCATTCTTTGTAAGTAAAATTAGAGTTTTAGGATTTTTTAGGGGAAATGTATCTTCAGGGAGGAAAAATGCACACTCCCCAGTGTGTCGGAAGCTTCACCTAAGGCTGATTCCCACCTTGGAAGAAGACCCCACAAGGTATTATGTCAAGGTGGAGCATTGTCTGTGAAGCTAAAAAGGCTACAGCTTCTTCTTATTTTCATTCTCCTAAAGAAAAATCAAAGATGGTCATGATTTTCTTTAATTTTCTTTCTCTTGAGAACGTTCTCGACAAAAGCAGAGATTGCCAGTTCTCAAGAGACACAAAATTATATTACACTAAAATGTAATCTTAATGCATAAAAAATAATAATGTCACAAATTTTCTAATCTTATCCAATCGTATATTAATGTTAAATAATTATGATGAGAATATATTTTTTCTTTGTATTTGTGTTTTTTAATATCAGGTTTATATTTTTGTCAAGATAATAAGCAATCCAAACATTGTTGTCTGCAAACAAGGATTTTGGAAGGATGGATTGAGGGAGTAAGGGGAAGGGGGAGAAGAAGGATTGGAATACTGGACGATATTAAGAAAGGAAGGAGATTCCAGCAACTGAAGGAAGATGCTCAGGACAGAGAAAAATGGAGAGCGTCGTGCAGTTGAAACCTGTCAGTATGACGGATCCACAAAAGAAGAAGAATAAGCAATATTTCCTTGTTAACACAGAATCCTACTACCTGTAAATTGAATGGGCCAGGAGGGTACTGTTATATAGCATACATTTTTTTCAAGTTAACAGTTTTGGTCTAAGTACATTTATCATCGATTTTAAATCTCAAAATTATACTATATAGAACTGTTATCTTATTATGACAAATAAATAATTGTAAAAATGTTCTACTAATTAATTGTGTTTATTTGTTATAGACGTCAGGTTTATATTTTGTCATGATAATAAGTTGGCTATCTTACTTCTCAACTCTGAGTCATACAGCCTGTACAAAGGACGTACCCTGTATCTTACTGCTTGTCATATTTTTTTATAAAACATATAATCGTGATTTATATTTATATTTATATTAACAGAATGACAAATTATTTTGTAAATTCATGCATGACAAAACAATACCTCAAAACTTGTCGAGTAGCATGCTTCAGTCATGTATGCAACCACAAGACCGTTTTGGAATATTCCTAACATTAATAATGCTATCAGTAATTCTTCCAATGACTGTATACTGCTGTTAAATATTTCAATGTGTATGAGAATGTTCAGTAAGAAGTATATATTCAGTGTAATTACCGAAATGCATTGACCAAACAGCAGTAACATTACATGGCTGTATCTTTGGTTGAGTCGCGCAGAAGTTTCCCTGTAAATAGAGTGAGCAAACTTGATAGATGATATTTTTGTTTTTTCACCCATGTGAAAAGGTAAAACTTTAATAACTTGTTTTCTTGAATTACAACTGCACATGTTCATAACTTCTTTTTTCAGCATTTTAAATCTGAATCCAAACAGTATGATTGCTGTGGAAAAGTAATAAGTTAGAAAAATGTTGTATATCAAACTTAAACTGTTCAAAAATGCAAATGTTATAGACCAATAAATATTTAGAATTCGATTCAGTGCTTTTGCTGAGTAGTACACTGCCTTGTTAACACAGAATCCTACTACCTGTAAATTGAATGGGCCAGGAGGGTACTGTTATATAGCATACATTTTTTTCAAGTTAACAGTTTTGGTCTAAGTACATTTATCATCGATTTTAAATCTCAAAATTATACTATATAGAACTGTTATCTTATTATGACAAATAAATAATTGTAAAAATGTTCTACTAATTAATTGTGTTTATTTGTTATAGACGTCAGGTTTATATTTTGTCATGATAATAAGTTGGCTATCTTACTTCTCAACTCTGAGTCATACAGCCTGTACAAAGGACGTACCCTGTATCTTACTGCTTGTCATATTTTTTTATAAAACATATAATCGTGATTTATATTTATATTTATATTAACAGAATGACAAATTATTTTGTAAATTCATGCATGACAAAACAATACCTCAAAACTTGTCGAGTAGCATGCTTCAGTCATGTATGCAACCACAAGACCGTTTTGGAATATTCCTAACATTAATAATGCTATCAGTAATTCTTCCAATGACTGTATACTGCTGTTAAATATTTCAATGTGTATGAGAATGTTCAGTAAGAAGTATATATTCAGTGTAATTACCGAAATGCATTGACCAAACAGCAGTAACATTACATGACTGTATCTTTGGTTGAGTCGCGCAGAAGTTTCCCTGTAAATAGAGTGAGCAAACTTGATAGATGATATTTTTGTTTTTTCACCCATGTGAAAAGGTAAAACTTTAATAACTTGTTTTCTTGAATTACAACTGCACATGTTCATAACTTCTTTTTTCAGCATTTTAAATCTGAATCCAAACAGTATGATTGCTGTGGAAAAGTAATAAGTTAGAAAAATGTTGTATATCAAACTTAAACTGTTCAAAAATGCAAATGTTATAGACCAATAAATATTTAGAAATCGATTCAGTGCTTTTGCTGAGTAGTACACTGTTATTGTAACAACACTTAAGGTATATAAAACCACCCTGGTGCGTGAACGTTTGATGTATCTCTTCATTTCTTCGAATCCAACTTCCACCCCGACAGAAAACAAACATTGATCTGCATACACTAAATCTTCTAATCCGACTGGATATCTTTTATCATACAGAGCCCCCAACATGACTATAACAGGTATAGAGTTTTCACAAACCTGTTGCAAGTACAACGCAAGTATTGGAAACGAAAATTTGAAGTGTTGCTGTATAAAGTACATACTCAGTGGTATATGTAGCCCAAACCAGCCCATTAGTACATTCGCATAAAGTACAGGTAGGAACTTAATTTTGTCTGGCACATTTGGGTTGTAAGGTGACAACCCTAAGCTGTTAACTATCCAAATTAGAGGTTCCACCATGTCGATGGTTTTTTGAAAAATTGTAGAGTAGGAATACATTTTGAAACGATGACGTAATTCATTTATTGTATGATATAAGAATAAGAACAGTTATTGGGGAGACAAGCTAATTTTTCTGGTCGTTCACCAAAAATCAATGTACATTTCATTACTCCTGGAAGGAGTGAATATTTAATGTGCCATCTTTTCAGAATTGCTAGCATTGAGTTTAATAATTTTAGAATTAAGAGATCATAATATGAACCTTACTGAGAGATTCAGATGATTTTGAAATGGTCAAACGATTTTTTAACAGTATTTAGTTTTCTTTATAATTACATACTAACTATAATATAACAAAAAAAATAAGAATACAAATAATACTATTTGTAGTTTTGCAAACTAAACTTGTTTGAACTATTTATTTTGTTTTAGAATCTGTTCACAAAATTATTTGAACAGTAAATAATCATGTTTCACAAATTCGGGTATTGGTATTAGGTAAGGTTATAACCCAATTTCAAAATACAAATCAAAAACTACAAATTGAATAAATGTTCATGATTCTGCTCTAAAACATTTAAAGATTGGAGAGCTTATTTTGGAAAAAATCCAAAAACGTTAAGCATAATTTTAGTGAATATTATAGTCTGTGGTTACCATACTGTTTTGATCCACGCTACCAACAATAAAATATATATCCATAGTAAAAATAGACTAATATCAAACTAAATATTCCTTTCGCAACAGACCTGTGTACTCGGCAAATTTCCAAACTATGGCATTAGTAAAATTGACAAGTTTTGATCAATATCTATTGAGAAATAAAGAGGGTTTGCATATTATCTGCTTAATATTAACATGTGAAGTCAAAACTGGATCACTGAAACACAATGATTGCTGGTTTAAATTCTATACCATGTAGCACTCAATAGTCAATAATTAAATATTATAGTGCTGGCTAGCAGTAAGCCCGTCCTTTGTACGGTTTGTAGGATTTAGTTTAAAGAAGAAAGATCATCATTACAAAATGTAAACCTGAAATCCTAAACAAATCAGCACAAAAAAATAAATCAATACCTTGCTTTAGTTATTTAGCATTACTTTACAATTAAATAGATTAGAACATTAATACCATTATTATAATTATTTATACGTTAAAATAACTTTTTAGTGTACCATAGTATGATTTCGAAATGGGTTTAAAATCAATGACCAATATAAACTAACTAATATTGATTTGACAAATTACAAATCAATAATATAAAATTTTATTATCACAAGTTTGGTCAAAATCTGTCGATAAACAGATTATTTGTATTCTCCATAGATTAAAATGGAAAGATTTGTGAGTTATATGCTGTGAGGAACACTGAAAGTATACCATCAAAAATTTTATTTTTAACATTTATACCAACTTTTATCAACATCTGTCCATAAATAAAGGAGTTTGCCTAATCTCCATATGATTAACATGGGAAAAGAGTATGCAGGTTTGCTGCCATGATAAACACATAAACTTTGATTTTTTAGCACAAATGTATGGATCTCAACCACATGAAGCTAAATATCAAGTTTCATCCAAAAATATTAGATAATAAGTAAAAAAAATTAATTTGTCCTAATCCTCCATAAGATTAACATTGGAGCCTCAAAATACAACGTACTGTGTTTAGATTTTTTAATATCTCGGTAACCGTTGAAGATAGAGAAAAACTTTAAGGAACTTAATTGTGTTGTTTTTTAAGCTGATTCCAATGGTGAAATATAAAATTAGAAAATTTTAAAAATTACATGTGAAAAACGCAAAAAAGCCCATTTTGACAAAACCCCCCCAAAACGTCCATTGACCATTTATGTTTTACAACTCGTGTTTTGTAGGAATTACATTCTACCAAATCTGGTCTCGATCGGACCATTTTTACGAGAGTTATCGTGTTCACCAGACACATATATATTATTTATATATATATTTATATATATATATATATATATATTTATAAAATATATATATATATTAAGTAAAGTTAAAATAATTAACTGAGTATCCTGATAAACAATTTTATAATATATATATATATATTATTATATATATATATAAATTTTAACGACTATTGTTTTTGTCTCTTAAAAGAAAAAATACATGGTCTCGGGCTTTCTTATGAGAAATACAATACTTCTTCATACGCTAATATTGATTTGACAGCTGTTTGTTTTTATTTCTATTAAATCTTTAAACTACAAAGACAGCTGATTATTATCAGTAGGTTATTCATTGAAAACTGGATCAAAATGCGACTAATATATGGCGTAAAAGTGGGTTTTTAAATGCTCGTTATTTACTTTTCAAGGGGAGGCGGGCGATTTCAAGCATTTATAAACCTTCTCTGGAATATAGAGAATGCATGAAATAAGTTTCATTGTAACCAGTTCTCTCGTTTTTTTCGGAGAAGACGGCGTAAAATGCCTCATGGAGCGTCACAGACAAACAGACAAAAATTGAGATAAGACCGGTTTCGGCTTCTCTAACGCACGAAAAGTAAAAATAACTAAAAAATTAATAATTCTGAGCAATGTACAGACAAAACTCTAATTTTATTTATATAGATGTGTATATTGGATTGCATTGTGTATCAAATAACATAATATTTGACCAAATTCAAATAAAAGGAAACAACTTTCAAAAGACAGTAAACATTTATGTAATAATTAGTCCACTTCCTGTAAGTTCACTATGGTCAAAGTGTTTGACACTCTGTAGCACTTTTTCTATTGAAACTTGATTTATTCATCAACATTTAAAAATTATTTTATTTTTTTAATTTATCAACCAGATTTCTTCAACATGGTATGCATTTTTCATTACATTAACCAAACAAACCAAAAACGTTTCTTTCACCCCAGGTGATTTTTTTTTAATTTATCAATCGGATTGTGAACTGACAATATGGTATGCATTTTCATTAAGTGTAATGAAAATGCATTCATAATGATGTATGTATAAAACCACTAAAAACGTTTGTTTCACCCCAACAACTGGTTCATAGGGAACCAGTGGCAATACTATTTACCGACACTGTCGCCCTTTATGTAGTTTAGCCAATGACTGCAATCGTGCGCTTGGGTCGCTGTCACTGTGAAGTTGGTAGCACAGTACACCAAATAAGCGCAGTACACAGTTCTTTTATTCGTCAACAGAGATCATTCACGCATTCTCTTCAAATTTAATCCGTTTAATGTTACACAAAAATAAAATAACTTACTAATATGTTTATGCTATTGTATATTATAAAATTAAATAAAAGATTTAAAAAATACAAACATTTCTATATATACACTAGAACTCTATTAAGTTATATGTTGTTGTATGTTGTATTCATACTATAGGTTCTCGGTGAAATTATTCTAGTGTAAGTATAAAATAAATTACAAGTATTATTTATCAGTGTAGATTACTTTTCGGTTAGAATACGTATCCCTTTTTATTTTTACTGATTAATTCGAGTGAATTTTTACCAGCC
Source organism: Nephotettix cincticeps (assembly GCA_023375725.1). Lineage (NCBI taxonomy): Eukaryota > Metazoa > Arthropoda > Insecta > Hemiptera > Cicadellidae > Nephotettix > Nephotettix cincticeps. Next base: position 17,310,969 of record CM041788.1, on the reverse strand, counting down.
TTCCCACATTTATAGATTTGGACACGAATTAAAACGTAATATAAGCACATAGTAAATGGCTAACTGTGCAATTTTTATGAAATCCTGTAAAAAAGAACAAAAATCTTCTAGGTTGTTTATTTTCATACATTTATCATTTTTAATGGTTGTTTCCATCTAAAATAAGGCAAATCAATGTATTTACCATGGACTGACAGTCAATTTAGGACACAAATCATACAAACATATCCAACATTTTGGCAACAACAATTTATATTTTATAATTAATTATGGAAAATGATTTTATAATCCAACTCTCTGGTCCAACTGGTTAACTTTAAGTGTAAACAAAACTTAAACATAAGTAAGTTAAGATAACCTCGTATGATATTTTCCCGTTCCTTGGAACCTTTGCGGGGTTCTCTTATTATAACCATTGTTTTAACGTATACAGTTATCGCTTGGCAAGTAACAACTCATCCCTAGGCTACCACAGAAGCTCTACACGTTCATTACATGACATTATAATTTCGACTGTGCCAAAATAAGTTTTATTGTCAATGTCATCTTTATTGGCATTCCCCTAATTTTAAAATAGTTTTATATACAGGGTGTCAATAAAGTCTGGAAGACATTTTTTAATTTTACTTTCTCCCCTTATACATAGTATATGGAGAAAGTATTGTTTTCGTCAAATTTTCGAATTTGAGCTGAGGGTGGATATATCCGTTTTGGGGTCCCCTGAATCCAAAAAAGTGGGTTTTGACGTGATGTCTGTCCGTCCGTGTGTGTGTGTGTGTGTGTGTGTGTGTGTGTGTGTGTGTGTGTGTGTGTGTGTGTGTGTGTGTGTGTGTGTGTGTGTGTGTGTGTCTGGATGTGTACAGTGCCACAGCCTACCCCGTTGGTCCGATTTAGATGAAATTTGGCATGTATATATATAGTCACCGTATCTCCAGGCGTTTTTTCATTTTTTTGAATTTTTTATTTTTAAGGGTAGTTCACCCCTAAAAACCCTTAAAAAACGTGAAAAATCCAATTTTCTCAAAAACGGCTCTAACGATTTTGATTAAAATTTGATAGTTTTTTGTGCACAGTGTACTAAATAATTTGACACCACCCGCATGTCTGTAAAAATGACGGTTCAAAAGTTATGGGGTTTTAAATGTCAAAAAAATCAAATTTTTAAATTTTCAGCGAAAACAATAAAGGTAAAGTATAACTTGACTGGTACCATTGAAACCAGCTTAAAAAACTAAACAAATTAGTATTTTGAATTATTTGTCTACGACTAACGGTTCCAGAGAAAAGTTAAATTTACGATAAACGCAGTATGTTGTCTGAAAGCGCCCAATGTTATTCTTTAAGAATATAAAAAATCAATATCTTCCTTACTTTCCAACCGTTTTCCATGAAACTTGGTATGAAGAGTAAGGTCAAATCACCGAACAAATCCAGCTCAAAAAAGCTTGGTATTACTACCGGGGGGGGGGGGGGTTCCCCCATACGATTTGAACAATAAATTATTAAATGATATTTAGAATAACTTTGTAGAACATGATAGTTTTATTACAGATTGTCTTTTTAAATTTACTTAAGGGAGAAAGTATGTGTCAGTCCACTGGTACCGTTTATTTAAACTACAATAGAAAAAATGCAAAAATTCGCACATGCTTATACTGGTGTTAGCTAACACACACATCTGACCGGCATTTTATTTGTTATTGTGTTCATTTAAAAGGTGTATTCATTCAGTAGTTACAGCTGTTTGAATTTTAAAACTCACTGAATTCCTAGCAACAGGTCGAAGTTAGGTAGTAACAAGACCGCGGTGTTTGGACCGTTCCCCATCAAAACGTTAAAAAATGCATCTGGAGTAGAAATAGATAAAAATAAAATAAAATAAAAAATTGAAAAAAGAGATTCCAGACCTAATTGTCACCCTGTATATTGTAATTTAACCCAAGTTTTACGTAATATTATGCGTAATGTGTATGTGTTTGAAGTGAACTTCACAATGTTTACTATAGCCAGTGAGTATATAGTTATACTCACTGCTATAGCCAATAAATAAATATTGACTAATCAATTTCACTGTCATCATAAAAGTTTAGGTGTACTGTCATCATTTTATTTTTTAGGTTCATTTACAGTCGAGGTCAATTTTTAGAATAACTTTTAGTAAACAAATTGTTATTGTATATAACTACTTCGACTTGGCTACACCGATTCTTTGTGTTTCTATACTATTTTTCCATTTCCACGTTCCAATTCCAAATCCAGTTCCTCATTCTCAAATTATATCCATGTGTATGTGTAGTGTAGTGACATGTGTTGAGTTGTTTTACCATTCAAACATTTCAAACAATTTAGGTTATGTTATGAGTAAAGTTTACTACTCTTACTAAGTGCTTATAATAACGTTTCAGTATTTATTAAATCCTGTAACTCTCAGTTTTTAATTTGAATGGTGTTTGCTCATTATTATAACACTTTTGTATTCGTATGAATAAATGTTACGAAAATTCAAAATTGTTGTGGTTATGGGCATGTTCATTTAAAAATACTAACAATGAAAAGGCAAAGTTCTGAAATTTCAACGCTTAAACCAACAAAGAAAAAGATAAAATATTTATCAGAAAATAAGTTGAAAGAGATATCAACTATATTTCTCAGTGATAAGAAGCATGCAAACCTTTTGATAGATTTATTAGATCAGTTCCAGGTAAGTTGTGATCTATAACAACTAAAAATATGCGTTTTCTCTACTGATACATAATTTGTTGAGTAAACTTGTCATTTTTGTGTAACAAGTTATCTGTAACTTTTGTTACAGTTTAATAACTTAAAAAAACTTAAACTTAAATAAGTTTTTCAAAAAAGAAATTTGTAACAAGTTACAAAAACATAAGTTTGTGTTTTCCATCTGCAGTCATCATGGCGACTCAGATTACTACTCACTGCTGTGGTTTTTATTCAAATCAAATGAAATACTTTATTTTCACATGTTATTTGTCAACAAACACAAATATTGTGATTGATTCTGCAATGAATCGGCCTAAAAGATGGTATTGGGTATGGACTGGGACGGTGGCGACGTCCTGTAATCCAGCTACTTGGAGGTCACGAATTGTGGATAGTTATGAGAGATGGTCGGTGGATGTAGTGTTTTCTTGTGTGGATTCACGTCCGCACTATTCAATACTACGTTAATCCACAAAGACCATCCTCATAATTAGACCAATTCGTAATTCCGAGGCTGTGGTTCAGATTCCACGTTAAACTGTAGGTCCATTAGTTGCCATCGGCTGTTGGGCTATTAATTAACAGTCCTGTCTAAGGAACATGTCAGCCAGCCTTAGTCAGTAACAAGACTACAAGATCGCGCCCCAATTATCCTACATTCATTCCTCATTCATACTTGGTTTAAAATACCTACCTGGATAGGTCGCCATTTCAGTCAAAAGTATAAAGTATGCGTATGTTTACAACCGTGAAATAAGTACAGTGTACAGTGCTAGTGATCTTTTGAGGAATCTTCAATGGTATGACCGAGATCTAGTATCAGGAGAGTTAAGAACAGCGATAATATCACTGATATAAGAGAAAAACAATCAAACTAACCTTTTAACCAAGCACAGACCGCCTCTGTCAACAACCACTAAGCGACTGATTTTCCTCCTGCACCACCTATTTCAACTGCGTTCTGTAACTCGTTACAGTTATACCTATTTCAACTGCGTTCTGTAACTCGTTACAGGTTATACCTATTTAAACTGTTTTCTGTAGCTCGTTACAGGTTATAAGTAGTAAAACATTGTTGTAACATGTTACATGTAACAGTTTACAGTTTTTTCTTTGATCTTTACCAATTTCTTGCGGGAAAGTAAAAACTGGATATATAACACGAAATTAAGTTATACCTTAAACATGAAGTTGCATGTAACAAGTTAAATTGATTAGTAACATTTTTGTTAAAAACTTGTTATAGGGTACAACACAAAAAAGGTTTACACATACAACACATATGTGTACATGTGTTGTACATATAGGGTACAACACATAGGGTTTCATAAAAAAGTTACATAGTGTAAAAGCGATTTAACCCTTAAGTGGGCGCCTATTTTTGTTACATGAGTGGGCGCCTGGGGTCGTTCTGACCCCCAATGGTTAGAAATTTGTTTTCCGAGTTGATAGAATATTAATAACAGCCTCGAGTTAGCCTCTTGGTATAAGGCAAGTGATAGAATTACGATGAATATTTAATTTAATAAACACATATATAGGGTACAGTATTTGTATGTGATTATGAAAAAAACAACAATTTTCCATGGTGACTTTCAAACAGAAGAAACTATATAAACAATTGGGTTCATTGTTCATTTCTTAGTCAGAGTTACTGATTTCAACATTTTACATATATCACACAAAGATTTAATGTGAATCTGACATATGGGAAGAAAACACTTCTCATACCTGGACATTGTTTTTATGTCTTTTGATCGGAGGTACATCATACAGCGTGTATAGTTAGTAGAAATAACGTCACGATCAGTATTAGGCTTACCTTCGTTATCTTAATCACTATTTTTTAGACCATTTTATACATTTTGAAACTACTTTGGGTTGTATTTTTTTCAGAAACCATCAGAAACACCAGGAACATGTGTTGGTGCTGTTGAAAATGTTTTTGTTGAGGTTTTGAAAAGAAAGGATATGACTATTTATGCCTCTGAGAACTGCAGTAAGTTTGTTCAACTTTCAACATCATATCAAGTTATACTTAAACATCATTTAATGTTTGGCCTGCAATAAATTAAATCTATATTTTTTTACTCAGTGTGATACTTAATTGATATAGACTACTGTTTGGTGATTGTTAAAAATCTGCAATTTTCCTCCATTCAACCAAAACTCAAGCATTTTTTTAGAAAACAACCTTTTAGACTTGTTAAAAGGACGGTAGGAATAAGTATGCAAAGTGCAATTCACTGTTTTAGTTTTAAATTGGCTAGTTGTTTTTACACGGTCTAGCTTTTTAAAAAGCTGAGTTTAGCTTTTTTTTAAATTAGCTTTGTTGTAATGAAATAAAATACAATAATGTGTTCTACAACACTTAATGATTAAACCTTTCATTATTTGGATAATTTTTGGAAAGTCTGTTGATTCCTAGGGTTTATGATTCCTTAGAGATTATGTTTTATTGAGAAACTTTAGTCAGGCCTAGTCAAGTTTGGTTATATCATATCCAAAAAGAAATTTTTGTCATCTAGGCCTATTTTCTTTAAAATAAACATGACTCTAGGTGAAGCCGAGATCCAGTACAAAGATTGGTTGAAAAGCTGTTACGAGGATGCATGGGAAAAGTTAACAAATTGTTTAAAGAAGGGGACGCCAGAATGTAAACTACAAACTTTAAACTCTTTATTTACATTAATGTCGGTTGAAGCTAAATGTCCTGTAGTCAAATTGAAGAAGAAAAAAAGGAACAACAATGGATTTCCGGTACACAGATTGAAGGTATGACCAAATTTTATTTTGTTATTGAAATTAGCCAAGTGATTTAAATTAAGTTTTTTTTAAAACTGTTTATGAATCTAATAGGATTAAAATAGCCTCTTAGTATGCCCTCCCAATCCCTGACAAAATTGTTTTGTCAGTAAAAGCCAAAGTTTTTTACAAGAAATAATATTTGAAACAGTACCGTATACAAAAATTATAGTGTAGGCTGCTCAAAGTGGATACATTTATTGGATGAAAGAAAATTAAAACAAACAAGTTTTCCGATTTAACGATTTTGATGTTGCAAGTAGAAAATCATACTTATATGTTATAGATTGGTCTAACCCATTTCTCTCTAAGGACTTACATCAAATGTCCTCTCAATTTTTGCTAGACAAATGACAAAAGATGTGCATTGTACGTTTTGAGCAAACAATGTGGGTTGCCTGCTTATATATGATTAAAAAAATATATGATTATATGATTTAGAAAATGTTTTAAAGTATTATAACATTTTGATTAATGGAAATAAATTTTTAAAAACGCTAAAGAAATTTCTAATAAATCAAGCATATTACAATATATTGGAATATACAGACCATATATTATTAAATAAATTTTAATTTTTAAGTAAGAGGTTGAATGGACATTTTTGGGACTATGTTAATTAATTAAGTTTTTAATATTGTATTTTATTATTTTTTCAATTTTATATTATCTTTTGTAATTTTTTTAATCCTAGCACATGTAACATTGAGGCCCTTGAATTGTAGTTGTTATAAATCAATGCAAATATTGTTATTGTTATATTTCGACGTAGTTATTTTTTCCCCCGTTAGGTGTGCTAGTTTCTCATCTGATAGATAGTGTTGGCATCTTCTTTAAATCATCGTATTTATAATTCATCACTAGTGTCCGGTGTTCCAGCGAATTCACCTTGAACAAGGCTCCATTTTAATTCAGACAGGAGGGTCTCAGGCGTCTCATGGGAATTCAGACAGGAATGGGTCAAATTGAAGTAAATTAGGTTTGAAGTTACAATATTTTGTATTTTGCCCAAACCTTACCATTCATATGATTTTTTTCAAACCAAAAGATTGATTTATTAATTTAATTAGTAGCAATGTAACTATCTTGTAAAAGTAAAACAGTGTAAATAAAGCACTATTCTATTTACAATATTACAAAAACTAATGTACAAACTGAACTAATGTAGCAGTCACAAAATGAGACGGTTGTTAGTAAAATTTACTTTTTTTAAATCAAACACTATATAGCTAGGTTCACACATGGTGTGCATATATATTACATGAAGAATATCCTACAGAAAACCCTTGATGTAATGAACATTAATTTAATAAATTCTTTGATTTAACGGATATGTAAAAATCCCCTTGAACTGTGTATAACACACAACGTGTATTATACCTCTATATTACAAATAAACTATGAGTCCCAACCTAAATCATCTGTCAGAACAAGCTACATTTTTAGTTATTTTTACGTTTCATGCGTTAAAGAAGCTGAAACATGTCACATTCTCATCTCATTTTGTGTCTGTGATACTCCAGGAGGCATTTTACGCCGTCTTCTCCAAAAAAAAACAAAAAAAAAACGGGAGAACTGATAACAATGAGACTTATTTCATTCATTCTCTACATTCCGGAGAAGGTTTTTCAATGCTTAAAATTGTCCGCCGACCCTTGAAAAGTAAATAACAAGCATTTTGTAAACCCACTTTTAGGCATTATTGGTCGTATTTTGCTTCAGTTTTCAATGAATAACCTACTGGCAATAATCAACTGTCTTTGTAGTTTAAAGATTTAAAACAAAGAAAAAACAAACAGCTGTTGAATCAATAGTTAGTTTATATTGGTCATTGATTTAAACCCATTTCGAAATCATACTATATTAAAAAGTTATTTTAACGTATAACTAATAATAATAATGGTATAAATGTTCTAATCTATTTAATTGTAAAGTAATGCTAAATAGTAAATCTGGGTGTTCATTTATTTTCTTTGTATTGATTTGTTTAGGATTTCAGGTTTACATTTTGGTATAATGATCTTTCTTCTTTAAACTGAATCCTACAACCAGTACAAAGGACAATCTTACTGCTAAAATATTGTAAAAAGGATTTTGGTCAGCATACAGAAGAATTCTCAATTTTACTGTAAAATAAACTGTTACTAAAATTTATAAAAAATATTCTTATCTTAATTAATTTAATATATTTGAAAATATTAAAATAATCTAAACTTATTTTTAAAAAATACAACTTTATTGAATCAAAAAATTTTTGATTTACTATATTTAAAAAAATAAAAATAAAATATACTGTTAATATGATACATAAACTTGTTTTAATCAGATGTTTTTTATTTATATGTTTTCTATATTAGTGAAATTTCCTGTATCAAACTGCATTCAATATATTTCATATCTGAATAAAAAAATTGTAAATAAACTACCTTTTTTGACTAACAGCAAGGACATCCTGTACTTCGCCAAAAACTGAATCTACATTCTTTGTTTCTTTGTCCTCATCAACATTTTTATTCTTTTTCACTCGACAATTTGTTATGTGGTTTTTACTTTGGCAATTATAGCACACAGGGTTCATTCGGCAATATTTTTAAGTGTTTCCCGCCACAAACGAAACAAGCCTAACTGTAATTGTTACAATCATTAATTTTTGCTCGGTGAAGATGAAACGCTATCTGAATTGAAGCTAAAGTATTTGCTAGCTCTAAAACATCTGTGAGAGAATCATATCCTTCTTCATTAGGGTTGATATGTTTACGTCATCTACACCCATAATGAAATGTGATTAAGGCTTGTTGGTAAAATTCAACTGGGAAATTACAATAATTACTATATTGTAATGTATTGCAAAATCTGTCAAGGATTCTTCAGTTACAAGAAAGAATTTGACTCTCTCAGCAATAGCTATTTTTTTGACCTGTAATTCCCTGACAATATTTAAACAGTTCCTCATAACTGTACTTCTAGAGACTTAGTTTACATAGGTTTAGATTGTAGTACATTAAATATCTAAACAACTTACAAACAATAAACGTTTAGTTGTTACATCTTGTATTCTTGCAAGTTGAAGATTGGTAACAAACTTAATGTGCCATACTTCTGGGTTGCATTCTGGGTTGAACTGCTCACATTGAACCTCAAGTCTTGCGACACTTGCTCTTAACTACATCCACTTGGCGCCTCCTATGCATTTTATCTTTAAATCCTCGTCGCCACTTTTGTATATTCACAAACAGATTAATTCAAGAAACCTTATTACTCCAATCCCAGTGTTTACAAAACAAAACATAACAAATAAAAATATCAGCTGATCTTAATATGACATTCAACAATAAACAGATACACATCAACAATAATCATGATATTACAGTGTTCCATAGAAAGTTAATGATGAAATTTTTCTTCGTGATTAAATTGATTGTTTTTCTGTCAACAAAAATTTATAAAGTAAGGATTACTTTATATATAGTATAAACAATAGGGTGTCATATCATTCATTATTCACAGTGAATAAGGTAAAATATTGTTTTCTGTAATTTTACACATGTTTTTGTTTCAGTTCATTTTGACGTCACTATGCAACTCACATGCTCTCAATGAGGAAATTCTCAAACGAATCACGGAACTCTTAAATTACAAAGATGTTGAGTGCAATTTGTGGTTAGCAGCAGAACAGGCTTGGAAGGAAATTTCAAAGCAAAAACCAACTGACAAAGCATTTTGGAATTTACTTCTTATTTTATCTAAACTTCCAAAAGTCAAAAAAGGATCTGACATTGTATTGTGTGATATAAAGAGTAAGTCACGTGTGAAATTACCTTTTGCCAGTTGTAATTATTTTTTAAGCACCTCGATATGATTGAGAATGACTGAATACCTCTATTCAATAGAGGTTTTGCATAAATATTTATTTTATGTATAAAAGAAAAATTATCAAATGACTAAACAATTTGTAAAAACTAAAGGGTAATATAACTGTGTGAAATGAAAGCAGATAAAAGTATTTCCAAAATCTTTCATATTTTGATAGAAAATGTATTCATTGTGTTGCTTGAAGCCATTGTAACAAACCAATTAATTGGTGTAAATTAAATTTCTCTTTTGCTTTTCAATCCTAATTCCATTTCTAACAAAATCAGTTGATCACAGGCTAATAATAACTGTATGGATAATTAAAAAATCAGTATATGATCAGCTAAAAAAATTGAGGTTGGCTAAAAGACCTTAAACGACTACATTAACTTGGCCGACACCACAGCTCAGTGCCAGCGCGTAGAATTTACATGCCGAAGGTTATGAGATCGATTCCCATCTGGGGATGATTTTTTTTGTTCAGTGTTTATACTATATTAATTAAGGTGTATTAAATAGGTTTTATTTAAATCACATAAATGTTTTCATTGAGTAATAAATGTGGTTTAATTTTGCTAATTAACTTGTATAATACATGTCTTATTCTATCCGAGCAAAGCTCGTTCACTAGGTACTATCTATTATACCTTCAGATTATTAAATGTTTTATTTTTAAGGGTGGTTAACCCCACTAACCCCCTAAAAATCTTTCAAAAAATCTAAATTTCTCAATATCAAAGAATCAATTTTTGAATTTTCTGGCAAAACAGTCAAATTAATTTGGTCTATTTCCATTAAAATCACCTTTAAAAGCGCAGAAAGTCAGTATTTTGAATCATTGGTCTACAACTAACAGTTCCAGAGATAATTTTAATATACTGTCCCTCGTAAATAGTATGGTCTGTGAGAGCAGCCAGTGTTATTCTTATGGTGAAAAATTATTACTTCTTTATTTCTCTTTATTTTCTGTAAAAGAAAATTATAATGGTTATTTCTTTTAAAAACAAATAATTGCCATGCTGATAAGTGTTCAGGAATATGATACTTTCATTAAATGGAAGACATTTCAGTGTTCTTTTTGAAGAAGAAAGTATGTGACAGTTCACTGGTTTATTTTATTTTATTTCATTTCAGATGGTGTGCCTGATGAGAGAGTAGTGAAATCAGCTGTAGACAGTCTATGGAAACAGATGTCGCAAACGAAGTGTTCCCTCCGAACTCGTCAACTGTTGCTGTTGGTATTAGTGGAACACGTCATGCCGAGAATGGACAACGTTGTCTTTCTCACAGACTTCCTCATGGATGCTTTGGACAGCGAGGGTAAGCTGATAAGAATTTATTGGAATTTGTCGTTTACTTAATTCATTTTATATTAGAAAAACTTAAAAAAGGTTCTAATTCATGTAGGATAAGTGCACTGGTCCAATTGATAATATTAGATTAAGTTTAATTAAACTTATAAAATCAATTAAATGTGAAATTACTTTTGATAAGCCTACTGACCCTTAACCTATTAACCTATTACCTATTACCTAACCTATTAACCCTAATAAGTTAGATGGGTTGAGCGTTGCGGAATAAAACTCTGCATACGCTCTCTCCCATTTGAACGGTGAAGCGCCAGCTCAAGGGTTAAGAGCAATAACCTTGATATATTACGATTTGATCATTATATTTAGTATCTGGATGCTTTATTTGCCACTCAGATCCGGATTGCCTGGTACCACATTAGTCCAGATATGAGGAAGTTTACTGTATATTTTGACGTTTTGTTAGATTGATAATTAATTAATATTCAAACTCCTAATGGTGAAGGGGTCCACAATTGAACCGGCAGTCCTCGGATTACGAGTTGAGCACAAGAATGCACCTCTGATCTATCCTGCTGTTATTGGAAGGTGTAACGTACTAATACTAATAATATTATTTTAGATCTATATTACAGTAAAACCTCGTTAATCCGGACCCCATTAATACGGACTTCGCTTAATCCGGACAGCCATTGGATCGCAGTTTTAATGCACAGAATGCTGATTAGTAGCATGCAATCGTCACTGTACGACTGCGCACGGCGATGTGAGTGAGCGTGTGCCGAGTGCGGGCGGTCACAGCGCAAGGCGTAAATGCCGTTACCATGGTTACTGTCAGCCAATAGTAGCTCAGTCACACGTTTGTGTTTCTCTTGCTCGTGTCAGGCCGTCAGTTGCTCCACAGAGGTCATTTGAACTATACGTTTTAGTTGCGTTGTTTAATTGTGAAATTAACACAAAAGAAAGGCAAATGAAGTTCAATTCCTTCTTCAAACCAGTTCAGTCACCTCTGATTTGATTCAATTTGAGGACGAACCTCAACCCTCATGTTCAAAGTAATTTTGTCTTTTTTCGTTGTCTCATTTTTTGTATGGACGTAAATACCAAGTGTATATTTTTGTTCAAATGTAACTACTGTATGTACTGTTTGTAAAATATGTATTTTTATATTCAGAATATACATACGGTACTATTTAAGTTTATCTGCAAAAGGTGTTTCATTATATACAAGGGGTACCCAAAAATCACTGTCTTTCTTCGTTTAGGATTATTTATTTTAATCCGGACTTTCGGTAATCCGGACGACTTGGAGCCCCAATTAGTCCGGATTAACGAGGTTTTTACTGTACTGTTATTACCAAATAAAGGGATCTTTATTTCTTAGTTCTTACATTTTCTATCGTTGTGTGGAGGATGGTTACAAGATGTGTTGCAAACAATCTTTGCCAACTTCAACCTTGACTGAGTCGGTTAGAATTGGGCATAGTGGCAGTATGAAACAATTTAGTGGAAGTAGCCTAACAGTAGTATTATGAGAATGGCCGCAGCACATAGTAAAATAGGTTCTCTCTCTATATATAACCCTAAAATAAAATAAAAAAATAACTGTTTGTGGTTTGTGTTCAATCCTATATTGACAATCAAGCTGTTATTTTTATGAAAGAGGCCAATGTTTCGAGTTTAGAAGCTCCAGCATATAACTGCATATCCCCCATAATGAATTATTTTAATATGCTTTGAAGTTCAATTGCTAAAGTTTTTTTTTAACGTTTTAGTATAGTATTTTCTTAGTCTCATTACGACATTATTGGATTTTAATAAATTTGTTTATGATTGTCTTTTAAAAAATCTGTTTAGGTTGTGAAATCAGCATGATTGCATTGCAAGGCATTTTCAACCTGGTTGTCAAACATAACATGTAAGTTTTCATTCTGATATTATAGTAGAATTATTAAATTAACCCCTTTTACGTTTTAAGTTAAAAAGTTATTTCAACTGTTTGCGTAACTTTTTGTTTAGCAGTAAAAAATATTACTTTAATTTTTTACTTCTAGGGTACACCAACAGATTATGCCAGATTATTTTGTTGGTAACATAAGAATGCATAGGCCTACAGTAGAACCCCTTATACCCAGCCATCTCGTGACCGAGCCCTTGGCCGGATAACAATTTGGCTGAATAAACCAATTTTTAAACGGTAGTTTGTACCTAATATCAATATGCAGTTTATAAATATAGTCATAGTGAGGGTTGGAAAAAATACACACGTTTATAAAATCAATACAAAGCGTCAACAACCATCTCATAGGAAGGTGACTTTGATGATTTCCGCACAACCTAAATCCATAGTATACCCAGTTTAATCCTAATGAAAAGCCTTCACCTTACCTAATCTAACTACATCAAGAGCCTTGCCTGTCAAACCCTGTTCCTAGTGCGTGGCTCGCTATTTATATTGTGAGGGCCTTGTCATAAGACAGGACACTTGACTCCTCCAACACCTTCAGAAGAAGGATGTGGAGAAGAGGATATGTTGGATGTTGTAGGTTACCTCAAGTATTGTTGTCCGGATAAAACCTTTTAACTCTATCTCTCTGCAAAAGTCAATCTAGTTTTTTTTTATTTCGACGCTAGTCATTAACCATGCTTTTTCTCAAATTTTGTTCAATACATATTTTTGCCACAGATTCGCATTTATCAATACGTTCAATCGTGTTAAGCTTTTGTTCATCTGTCACCTTGTTATGTTTTGGTTTTGACACACTCATTTTTGTGCACAACTGTACAGTAAACTGAACTTAAAACAAGACAGCAGCACGAAACTCAAAACTCTTGACAAAAACAATTGAGAGTCCAGAGTAAATCCAGGTGGCAATAAACTGTCATGGCAATGGGTTGACGTGAACAAGTACACATAACCTAAAAAAGTAGTGAATGACAAAAGATAAATGAGTAAATGAGTTTGATTATTTTGGTGGAAAAAATCCTTTGCAGTAGTTGAAGTTGAATGAAAAAAATACAGACGCAACTGACTAATCTCCGAAAACTGTGAGAGTGGTCTAGTATCGGAAGCTAATCCGTACTTAATAAGTTCGTAAGGCGTGGGAAATACATTTTTGTACCTCTTCTAGGAGGCGTCCGGATATTCCGAGGACCAGGAAAACTGAGGCCTATCATGAGGAGTTCTACTGTACATAGAGATTTTTATGCATTATTGAATTACTCAAGTTCTAAATATTACCACACAATTATTGTTTATAGTATAAGTGGAATGTTATTGTGATTTGTCAACTGTGCATGCGGGTCTTTTGCACAGGGAGACTCTCCGTGCATGGGATATTATCTGCAGGGGGAAACTGCTGATCATCTACTCTTTGACTTGCCAGAGCTGGCAGAAATGAGGCCATCCTCTCTAGGCAATTTGGAAAGGGGTAGCTTCCTGCCTCCTGAAGAGCTTGTCGACAGGTTGTTGCAGTTGTCCAGGTCTCTTCACTTGGAAGATTCCTGATCCTCAGGAGAGAGAAATTAGAGGTGCGAAAAAAGCTGACACGGTTGAAGCGCCTTGGGAGTAATCCATCCCTTGAAATGAATGAATAGACCATGCGAGAATTTCTTTCTTTCTTTTTTCTTTGGTGACAATGGCAACAAAAAAATAGTCCTCACGCAAGGCCTTCCAAGGAGCAGGGCCTGGAGCAGCCAATTCACCTTTGGGACAGCTCTGATTCCCAGCAACTAAGATGTGTAAATTCTATTTTTCAGAGAGTATCCGGACATTTATGGAAAACTGTATCAGCTGTTTACTCCTGAGTCTCTCCACGCAAAGTATAAGACTCGCCTTTTTGCTCTGGCAGACGAGTTTTTAAGATCAACGTGAGTATTTATAATTTTATTTAATTTCACAATCATAGCACCCAAAAGTTACTAAACGTATTGAACCATTTAATATAAATTTAAATATACTATCTGATTAAAATGTAAATTTAAAAATATAATTTTTATTTAAACCAAACAATTACATTGTACAATGTTAATTACACAACCCAATTAAAAACTTAAGAAATTGAAAGAAAATAATATGGCAGTACTGTAGAACGTCAAATACAGAATGATTATATTAGGTAGTTGTAAAACGCTTAAGGAGAATGGACTTTATAAAAAAATTATCCAGGAATTTTTGATGTGTTAGATTTCCACTGAATTATGGCTCTACAAGCTGTTTTTTTGGAGTGATAAAAATTTGGAATACCAGCATGGAGCTTATGCAAATCACACCTGCTCTGTTATTTTTACGTAGATGGCTTACAGCTGATTTGAGAAAATTTTAATTTAAAAAAAATATGGATAGAGAATCCACTTCATAGATTTTGATGCTCTCAAATATACATATATTATTCGTGACTCCCCAAATTATTCGGATTCGGATATACAGCTTTATTAAAGCTGTTTAGCCTTTTGACAATCTAGAGACCAGTAAAATAAATTAATTTCAAATAATAATTAGTCTATGATTGTATTCTCACAAGATGCCACCAAAATATTCAGGTTAAGTCTCGTTTATCTGGATAAATGTGGCAGAGTCCGAACTCGGAATATCCGGATAATCTGAAAATATAACACGATAGATGTCCTCGTCGTATAGAGAAGCTAAATAATTACCGTTCAACAGAATAGTCGCAAAATATCAAAAGGGTTAAAAACCTATAATAAATTCTGGAAAGACTAAGCATTATTTTTTATTGAGACTGGGACAGTGGCATCGTCCTGTAATCCAGCTACTTGGAGGTCACAAATTGTGGATAGTTGTGAGTGATGCTTGGTAGGTTTAGTGTTCTCTTTTGTAGATTAAGGTCTGCACTATTCAATACTACGTTAATCCGCAAAGACCATCCTCTTAACTAGATTAGTTCAGAATTCAGAGGCAGTGGTTCGGATTCAACGTTGAACTTTAGGTCCCTTAGTTATGCCATTGACTGTTAGGCTATTAAGAAACATGTCAGCCTTGGTCAGTAAAAAGACTACAAGATCGCGTCACATTCATCATACTCGTTTCTCATTCATACTTCGCCTAAAATACCTACCTTGTAGTACGGTTGCCATTTCATTAATCTAATCTATTAATTTTAGGTAAGACTTTGCTCCAATTCAAAAGGAAAACCTGGAATCTGGAAACATTTCATTTAGCAAAATAAGTATTAAATTGTGTTTTCTTTTCTTTTTCTGACCTTTTTATTCCCCCCAGACAATACCAACTGCAATAATCTTGTCAGAAGCACTCCACTTCATACTTTAATTGATTTTTACCTGAAGATATATGTAATATGATTTCTTTACAACCGCTAACCTAAGTGTTACAACATATAATTGCACTTGCAGGCATCTTCCCCTCGCCCTAGTGGCCGGGTTCGCCAAGCGGTACGCCCGTCTGCTGTTGTCTGCAACCCCACCTGACCAGGTAGTGTTGCTGACCTCCATGGCCAACCTGCTGATACGCCACCCAGATCTCAGGCCTCTCTACCACAATCCAGGTGGCAGGGACGGTGAGTTAACAACGATTAGTTTAGGGCCTACTTGTCTTCCTGCACTGTAATAATCAGGTATTTTTGGGTTTTGATCATTAGATTAAATATTGTTTGAAATAAACTTGTGTTAACTATGAACCCAACAACTGGTGGTTAACCAAACATCGAGCAGATTACAGACAGGTAGTGGTATCTGTCGTCAATTTAGTGAGCATTTCAGCCGTCGTGATTTTAATCCGACTCAGCGCCATCTGCAAGCTAATACTGGAAATAACTCATAGAATTTGCTATTTTGCCACTCTTTTAAAGCTTTTTCTGGTGGTACTTGGTGTAGTGGTCAATTGGTCAATCAACTTGGACGGTGGCGTCGTCCTGTAATCCAGCTACTTGGACGTCATGAATTGTGGATAGTTGTGAGCAATGATCGATGGGTGTAGTGTTCTCTTGTGTGGCTTAACAACTATTGAATACGATGTTATTCCGCAAAGACCATCCTCATAATTAGACCAGTTCATAATTCAGAGGCAGTGGTTCGGATTCTGCATTTAGCTGTAGATCCCTTAGATATACCATTGACTGTTGGGCTATTAATTAACAGTCCCATCTAAAGAACGTGTCAGCCTTTGTTAGTAACAAGACTACAAGATATTGCCACAATCAACCTACACTCATTTCTCATTCATACTCAAATACCTACCTGGTATGAAGTATGGTCAGCTTACCGAACCCATCCTTACATACCTAACAGATTAAGAATAAGATCCCGGCCCTTAAATCTCCTTGCCATCCTAATCCATTCGGGTCAGCGTTGTTTGGTCAGGTGGATTGATGTGTCAATTCAAAATGGTCAGAGGCCAAAGCTGTGCAGTCTTTCAACAAATTTCCAATAGTTATGACTAAGGTCATTGACTTAGGAGTTATTGTGACGAACTAAATTGACAAAGTATACCCCGCTCCTAAAGGTAGTGTTTCGGTGATTTCTTTATCTCCAGCAACTGTCTCTAAATTACTGGTCAGTATGTTAAAATAAATCACTTGCCTGAATGTGTGGGTAGGGCATGGAATGATAAAAAACGTGAAGATAGTTCAAAATTAGGTGGTGTAGCCACCAGTTACCATGTGAATAACGCTACTTACAAACACACAAAGTAAAATAGTAATAAGATTTGGTCAGAAATAACTTTATATAGCAATAATTTTTGAAAATTTCCCCCGGTAGCACCCAATTGATCATAATTTTCTTTTTGCAATAAATTGTAGTTTTCATTTAGAAGCCTTTTTAACAAAAAAAAAACTCTACAATTACGTTTAGCACTCCACTAATCAGGTGTGGCAGATAACATGTTTAAACAACAGTGACGCTCGGTTGCAGTGGAGGACGACCCGTACGACGAGCAGGAGAAGGACCCGACGAGGAGTCGGGCGTTGGAGAGTCAGCTGTGGGAGGTGAAGCTGATGCAGCATCATCACTGTGAGAGGGTCGTCAAGCTAGCCATGTTCATCAACAACGACCTACCGTCCATAGAGCATCAGCTGGACCCGGTCCTAGACCTGACATGGGAAAAGGTGACACTCCGTTGTGTGCTGTTTATTATGTTTGCTGAGTGTGGCCTTAGGTTCAGGAAAATTTGACCTAATACTAACAGTAATACGGTATCTTCTATTATTTTTTCAGATGATCAGAAAAGAAATCAAAATATTAGAGAAGAAAATACCTCAAGTTGCTCAAAAATTCCAAGATAAACCCCTCTCGAACAAGATGGAAGAAGCGAGACAGAAGGAAATCAAGTTGTTGATTGAAGATTTCAACAAATATTTTCGTTGTTAAATATTGTATACATGTTGCTACTTTTTGATACAATATGAGTAACATTGTTAGAAGTGAATACAGTTTATTATATTATAACCAATCCTCCTTAGAGAGAGGGTACCTATTTACAGTTTTTCTGACCCACCTCACATTTTAAAAACAGACAAATATGCCTTTTTCCTAGAATTTTTATACATTGAATCTTTTATAGTTTGACTCTCAATACTTCAACTTTCCTTCATCACAGGCTGAACCTACTCTTCGAACAGCAGTGACCAATATTTTCCATGACCCTAGTCGCTGGTCAAATCAAGACTTTTTTTATATGACACTTGGCCTCAATAATATAAATATTTTCATTTTGTTATTTCTACCCCTTACCTTTTCCCACCTCTTGAATTGGCAATGATTGTTGACCGATGGTTAGGCTAGGTTTAAAAGATTCTGCTCATGTTATCAGAAACACTTGTTTAGTAAAACAACCATCGTTTTGCAATATTGGTCAAAATATAAATATTTACATTATAATTCATAAAACATTAAAAAGGAAAGACATAAGAAAAAGTGTGAACAGAGTATTGAGTTTTGAGAATTATAAATAAGTTGGTTGGTCAATAATTATCAAATCGAAGACTGAAGTTGATTGATACCGCTTAGAAAGGTTTATTTTAAATTCTCTGTATATTTTGATACTTGAATAGCCGTAAGTGTTATCTAAAGACGCTTAGTTCACTCAGTGTTGAAGTATTGAGGATTTACTGTATTTATAATAGTATTTTCTATGTTAGGTATTTTTTTCTTATATGAATATGATTGTAAGACTGTTGACACAGTTGTAATGCAATGTTAATTAATTACTAAATAATGGATAAACCATATTACATTTAGTTTGTGTTATAATTTTATCAACTACGTAAAATATCATGTTTCTATTCTTAGGAAGTTCTGTTGGCAAGTAGTTCATTTATGTTTATGTTCATTTAGTGTTATGTTTTAGGCTATTAACTTGTCCAAATTCCATGAGGATTGGTTAACTGTGGGTCCACTTCATGTGCTAATAAAAAAATTTTGTTTTCTATTCTAGTGTGTTGACTTTTTCAAACCATAATGTTCAAGTTGGGAAGCCATGGAAGATAGATGGGGAAGTTAAGTTAACATGGAGATAGGTGCATACAGCCAAAGAAGAATGCTTCAAAATGTTCTTTAACTTTTTTTAGTTAATTGGTCTAGATACGGCTTAATATAATTACAAAATGTCAGTTACAAACCTGAATCCCTTATAACAAGTATTGGCTGTTAAAATCCCAACCACAATGAACTATTTCAAGCTTTTTTATTTCAAAATTTTATCGTGTATGAGGTAATCAATCCTCTTAAAACAACGTACAAAAACAATGCTTATCATATGCAAAATTTGAAATAGAGTACTTATCTCATTGTAATGGCGACCCTACCGCAAGGTAGGTATTTTTAGTCAAGTATGAATGAGGATTGAGTGTAAGATGATTTTGGCACGATCTTCTTGTCTTGTTACTGACTAAGGCTGACATATACCTTCGACTTAACTTATTCACTGCGGCAGGTCCCGCATGTCGCTACTAAATAGCGGCGGGTTCGCCGGAGGGGGGAGAGCGTCATGTTATATTATAGACTTCTGTGTGGCTCAGCCGTTTGTAGTAGAGGGTTGGATTTGTGCCGTGTTGTTCTATGGCAGTGTACCTCACGTGCGGTAGGGGTCCGCCCTTGATGCCCAATATTATTATTGCTTTTTGAGTATTTCTGCTTTATGTAATGGTGTAATGGATAAACACTGTAAAGTCAATATATGCCTTTACAGTGTTTAAATTATTATATGAGTAGAGAAACTATGAATACGGCACACCAGATTAACTAAGTACAGCACGGCGGGTGCTAAGGGTTACTGCATACTGTGGTAGGGTACCCGTGACCCCCAAGTAAAAAGATAAAAAAATATATTTCCACTCTCCTACTCAACTATTGAACATAAAAGAAATGTTTTTATGTAAAAATCATTTGTAGCATTAGGGTTAGTGTTTAATATAAATTTTTCAAAGCGAACAAGTTAAATAATAGGCCAACAGCCAATGGCAACTAAGGGACATGCAGTTTAACGTGGAATTTGAACCACTGCCTCTGAATTATAAACTGTTCTAATTATGAGGATGGTTTTTGCTGATTACTGTAGTATTCAATAGTGTGGACATTAATCCACACAAGAGAACACTATACCCACTGATAGATCATTGCTCACAACTATCCACAATTCGTGACCTCCAAGTAGCTGTATTATGTTTTAATGGGGAAGATTATGGTCCTATGTGGTTTTGTGAGTATTCTTTGGAAAAAATACCATTTAAGCTACACTAACTTAGGTTCTGCACAGGAGATTATAACAGGGGCAAAATTATGACCCTAGTGATTAAAGAGCCTACTGCACTAAAAATTCTCCTAAAACTAAGTTATCTGGACATCATCAATTGAATATTTTCAATTTTTCAAATGTTCCATCTAGCGGATTTTTTAATAGAACAGGGAAATTTAACCTAAGTCTAAAATAAAAATGTAATATTTTCTCCACAAGAACACTCACAGAGGAATTGTGTAGCTAAATTAGAAAGTGAAGCCTTTTAGCTATCCATGCTAACGACAACGTTGAACTTGAATAACCAAGTTCAAACAAAAAACAGTTTCCGGACCGGGGACCGGCGTTCCTCGTTCATGTAAACAACCTCCGGCGGCGTGAGATATAATTGGTGTCGCGCGGCGGGTAGCTATAGCGGCCTTGGTTATGGTCATTGGTATCCCAACAACCTTGACACGACTGCCTACAGTTACGCGTTTACCGTTAAAATTTACTGTAATCTAATGATATACCTATTAGTACGACGTGATCAAGGTGAATTTCAAATATATACTTTAAGGCCGATCTAAACGTACAAACCTTTTGCCAGGTTTTACAATTATAAGCTCGAATTTGTAGCAGTTTCCACTTTATTTTTTTAGGCTGATGGTATCCTGTGTTAAGTATCCCCGTTTCTACATGGGTTATGTGGGACTCCACCCATTAAGTCCACCTTCTCCCTCTCTCATACTGCGTGCGTGACCTCCCCAGCCAAAGCATGACACAGCAATGCGTCGAAACTTACTCCTTAATTTAAGATTAACATCCAATTTCACTTTCTCCGGCCCTGTTCTGATTTGATTGTTCTAGCCACTTTAAGAAGTAATCCAACAGGTACAGCGAAAACGCTAATGCTATGATTCGCCAAAATGAAGTCCTTACGCCCGTATGTTGCTAATACACGTCTCGGTGGATCGGGGAAGGTGGATATAGTTTGGGTCTAAAAAAAGCATAAAACACCGCGTCGTATGAGTTTCATCAGGCTATTACAACATCAACGTGTCCGCTGTAACTGCTGGAATGCCTCTAAGATTGGTTAAAACAGTCAAAATAAAACAAGCTGAAACATGATACGTTACAAAATGGTAAATATAATAAACGGTATCAGTTGACTGACACAAACTTTCTCTCTTATTTAAATTTTTTAACTACAACTAGCTATCATATTCCTTAAAGTTTATTTAATTTCTTAACCTAAAAACAAGAGAAAATAAATTAAATTAATCGTTAGTAGTTTTTTGGGGCATTACCCCCAAAAATGTGATGTGACTACATTTCATGGAACAGTTAGTAAATTCATTTGTTAATATTCTCTGTAAGAATAATATTGGACGCTTTAAGACAAAATTTTATCATTGACATTATATTGAACTTTTCTCTGGAACCGTTAGTCGTAGATTAATGACCCTGTCATTTTTTACTTAAACATTCGTTACCGTATAAAACACCTCGATAAGTACTGCCGTCACGGCATTGTACTTCCACGGTTCGCGCACGCAAAGTCAAACGAACTACATACACTTAACCACGGACTGTCACACGCGGAATGATGCTGAGTGGCGATAGACTGACAATATTTAACCAAAATTCACCAGATTACATCCAAGAATTCGCTTAAAAACTTGAAAGGATACATCTGTTGGTTACAGTAAGCGTGTGACCGTCTCGCGATTCCTAGAAAAGGGTGGTTGAACCGAGTCTTATTGAAATTTAGGTCGGACAACACGATCTCGGTCTTTAGTGCGGGTAAGGTGGTTACACTGGTGGCCGATTAATCCGAGGCCGGTTAACAGAGGACCTACTGTTAAAATTATTTATAAAATTGTTTTGCCAGAAAATTTAAGAAATTTAATTAACGACTTTGAAGCCCTATAACTTTTGAACCTCGATGTTTTGAGAAATATGGACGAGCCATTTTGTTTGTCTTATAAAGGACTGTCAATCATACAATTTTCATAAAAATCGTCAGAGCCGTTTTTTGAGACATTTCCATTTTACGTATGATTGGCGAGGGATGTTTATGTGTAAAATACCCTTAAGATTAAAAAATTGAAAAAAGAAAAAATGCCTCGATGATGTCGTGGATGACCTACATACAATTTCATGATGAAAATCGGACCAATAGTCTCGTCTCTTCTGCACATCCCCGCCTTATCTCCTACACGCACCGTAGATTAGACATCACTAAAAACAACTTTTTTCAAGGTACACCAAAATGGTTATATCCACCAAATTCTCGATTCTAAAATTCTGACAAAAAATACTCTCTCCTTATACTATCATATAAGGGGTGTAAGTGAAAATTTCTAACAGTATATTTAACTGCTGAAAAGGGGTGAATTCAACAAATTTGATTATTTTTCAGACATATTTTTATCAGACCAGTGATATCGATCATTGGGTTTGTGTAAGACATGAACATATTCAAACAACGTAATAATTTTTTTTCATGCGAAAATAAAAATAGGCGGAAATTTAAATTAGAAAAATATAGTCAACGAGAGAGTTGACAGAAGGTTCCGAGAATATTATACCACGACTAGGCCCTACAGTTCCACGAAATTATTTCCAAATTCCACAACACATGATAAGACTAACCGATCTGTTTCATCTCGGTAAGAACTACTAAATGAAATCAAAATTCAGACATATGTGTGGTGAGAATAA
Source organism: Nephotettix cincticeps (assembly GCA_023375725.1). Taxonomy (NCBI): domain Eukaryota; kingdom Metazoa; phylum Arthropoda; class Insecta; order Hemiptera; family Cicadellidae; genus Nephotettix; species Nephotettix cincticeps. The sequence goes on along the minus strand of CM041788.1, from coordinate 17,287,863 downwards.
CCGACCACAGATAGTTTCATCTTTGAACGAACTCTTTTGATGTTTTGAAACTTCTGTTTTCACATTTTATTTAAGATTCAGTTATTGCATTGAGTTAGAATGAACAAGTCAACCTTTTTTACTTCAAATACTGTAGTTTGAAAATAAAACATCGGCAAAGTATCTCTTATATTCTATACGCCTACAAGTTTTATCGAGTAGCTAAAGGACAAAGCTTTTACCGTTCCAAATAAAAACGTTATAATAATGGTGAAAGTAAGGGTGTAAAGTGTAAATGAAAAATTGAATATAGTCCAGTAAGGCGATAATCGGGATGAAGACGCGATGTGACAGTCATCGGTACAACGGCGCGCAAAGTGACCAGCCACAACGATGTGTGCAGTGCAATGTTTGGATGAGAAACATTTAAGAAAGTGAACTTACAAGGCCAGTTTTAAATGTAAGTAAAATAACATCAAACCAGTTACAGTACACATAAATATTAAAGGGGACTCCTTAATTTTATGGGTAAAAACACAATACAAACATTTCCAACCAGCAAAAATGTAAAACTATTTCTTACCTGAAGAATATGCGAGAAAAATGAGCGCTTACATTAATATTTGAAATATGATTACACTCACCTCCAAATAGGATGAGAGGCTCTCCTTCCTTGACGGAGACATCCATCTGCGAAGACATGGGTGGAAATCTGTGGAGAACCCTCCTCAGCAGCGTGGTCGTCCATCTGCGAAGATCTCCCTTTGATGTTGACGTCCATCTGCGAAGATTGTGAAGATCTCCCTTCGGCGTTGATGTCCATCTGCGAAGACCTCCTCTCTGTGTGGGCTTCCACATCGGAGGACCCCTGTGTTGTCTTCCATCTCCTATCGTCAGGTGGGCTGGTCGGAAGCTGAAGAATCCAGGAACCTTTTCTTTCTTCACCAACTTCATCCTTTGGAGGGGGCGGGGGCGTGCGGTATGCTTGTCACGTGCCCTATGCCTCCCAGGTGACATACACCCGTGTGCAATGAGGACAAGGGCACGGAGTATTGGGCCTCACAGCAAAGCGTCCTCTTCGGCTGAAAACCAAATTCCTACCCTAGGCCCTCACCCTTGCACCCGCCTCGGGGGTACGCAGGGAAGTACCCTTTGGAGCTAACGTAATACTAATTAAATACTACGCGTTGGTAATCCTCTTGATGTCTTCGAACGCTGGGGGGGTTGCGGTATGCTTTTCACGTGCCCTTTGCCTCCCAGGTGGCATACACCCGTGTGCAATGAGGACAAGGGCACGGAGTATTGGGCCTCTCTGCAAAGCGTCCTCTTCGGCTGAAAACCAAATTCCTAGCCTAGGTTTTCGACCTTTGCACCCGCCTCGGGGGTACGCAGGGAACTACCCATAAGAGATAACCTATAACTACTTAAAGTAAAGGTCCTCTTCGTCCAAGACTCCCCCTGTAAAGAAGAAAAATAAAATTAAAATAACGAATTAATTTTTATTACGATCTAAATTGTTTAATATATATACTGTATAGATACCATTCAAAAATGAAAAACCTCATTATAGAGATTTAATCTAAAAAATTGTTGTATTTACTTGGCTGTAGAAAATAGGTTAGATATCATGGATATATGTCTAAAGGGAATGTTTTCAGTTTATCTAAACAACTGATTTTATAACCAAACTATGACGTTACTGGAAAAATGACGTTTCAAATTTTAGTGGCACAAATTGCCAACACCCCACCTCCCCTAGAGCTAAGACACATCCATGTCAAAAAGGTTTTTTGACCCATGCAATTTGGAATCAATTCCACTTGTTTTTAATAACAAATAGAAGAATAGTAACTTGTTTTAATGACGTAAAAGTCAAGTAATTTCTCTGAAACTGAAATCAAGCGTTCTCTAAAAAATAAAACATTCACTGAAATGGTTATAATTGTTTAGGTTCATCTAACACCCCATAAACAGTAAAAAATTTAATATCTATTAATGTAACAACTATGATAAGGTGTGATAAATGCGTACTCACCGGATTGTTGGATCGATGGACATGGATGGATGGATATCTGATTACACTACAAGACTACAAAAGCTGGTTGGAAATGTTTATATTTTAAATATAATTATTATAGAAAGCGGTTCAATTTAAACATATAAACATCGTTATATGAGTAATACTGTATGTAATAAGTTTTTAGTTCACTTATTCATTTCTGAAACTACGCTGTGAAGTAATACACACACAAAAATTCCCGGTGTACATATATATCGGTGAGTTCACAATAATGTATTGTACTCTAAATATTGTAACAGAATAGTATAAATCATTGGTGAAAAATATTAAATACTAGCTTCGCTCGCTGGAGGCTCCGTGGTTCTTGTCGGCAGTCCTTAGTAATTAGAATATAGTAAATCGCGGATTGAGAATGTGCGTGTGAAATTCCATACCATTATAAACTAAAATAACGTAGCACAGTAGCGAAATGAGCAATAAGAAGTCACAGTTAAAACATGTAAACTCGCATAAATGTTTTGTCACTCGCAGAACCTTAAAACCACAATGTAAACAAAATATATAAAAAACATAAACAAATGCAAGTGCTTCAATCAGTCGAGTATATCTTCAGCTAACAGAGAAGAGCAATCAGCTGTTGAAAAGAAAACAGTTATAATGTAAACAAAGTTCTGGTTCCATAGTACGGGATCCTTTTTGCCCTTCTAGGGAGAAACCCAATTGAGCTACAACAAAATTGATGATCCATAAACCTTCTCCAATAAATTTTACCTAAGTGTACCACTTTTCATTGCAAAACAACATAATAAAGTTAACTGATAGAGTAAAAGGTTAACGTATAAAGTATGAGATTAAAAGTTTGTCGATCCCAGTGTTTATTTGCAATCTAATGAAAATATACAAGGTGTGATTAGAAACAACTGAAATCCGCTAGGTGACGCTTATTCAGTCCGCACAGGTATGTGATTGTTTCATAAAAGCTTCCTAAAGTGACCTGTTTAATATATATTATATAATAATTCTGTTTTTTGTACATTTTTAAACATTTTTAGACCTCCAAATCAACACGTTTTATAAAATTATCGGATCAAAAATGTGGCTTTAAAAAATAAGTTTCTTTAGTAAACGAGTAACTTTTTTCTTATTTCAAAATTTGACATAGGTTTACGTGAAACTAGTCTGTTATCAATCTACGTTCCGAAAAAAATCAGCTCAAAAGTATAAGTAACTTTCCCACACTCCTTGCATGAAAACACCCAAATTTGAGAGTTTAAACCCAGTAAAAAACAAAGTTTTCGAAAAGTTTTCAATAAAAAATTGAAAAAAATTAAGCCAGAGCATATTTATGATACAATCGACAAATAATTGTTAAAATTATATTTTTAAAATTTTCTCGATTTTTCACTAGCACCACCTTAAGACAGTTAATGTTTATCATTTTAAAACGGAGATACTTCTTAATTGTGCATCATAACCGCAATACATCGCACGCGAATATAGCAAATCCTCTATGTTATAGAATGAGATATCTAGGACTGTTTAGAGATTAATACATTACTTATATACAATGAGACATACACATAAACTTATACACGAGTACATCACATATCGCTTAAGTTCACAGGCTTGTTGAAGAAAAAGTATGACTTAAAAGGCATTAAACCTACCATAAAGGTACACATCAGGTTTAAGCCTAGAAGTGGCAAGCTTTTTACTTTTAACTGTAACATAAAAATAGTTACTTATATCTTCTTAAAATATTAAGTATAAACAAAAAACACAAAACATGCCACCCCCTTATAACCACTAACCACAAAAGCAAAACAGGAGGTATCCATTGCCTTCCCAATTAAGCCAACAAATGCTGTCAACTTCCACCCAAGCCAACCACCGTTTATTTAAGGTAGGCCCCTCTCCGCTATACCACACATTTGTAAGCCAAATTGGGATTTCTTATGCTCGGGATTCGAACCCTAGCACTTCCGAATGGCTAGAACCAACAGGGCATAGGAGTAGAAGCGCTTACTTAGCTATAAGACATATTTCAACATTTATGTCTGAGTCTCCATCCAAAAATTTTCGCCTTAGTGAAATCAAAATTCAAGTTACTTTGCAAAATGAAATTAAATACAACACGCAATTTTTGAAATCCTAAAAGGTTATTTTGCGAATGTGCTAGATTATATTTTTTGAAACGCCAACGGAATGTATTTAACTTTGAAATATTATTTGGTCTTCAATCATTTCCTTTAAGCAAAATATAAGATATCCAGAATAAAATCATTGCAGCTTGCTAAGCCAACACAATGAACAACCTGTCCAGGAAATTATTTTCCAATAAATATTAAATTATATAAGTAATTTTAACTCACATACTTCGATGAATGAAGACCGATGTTCTTTGTAAAAATGAAATTTTAAACTATTTTTGAAAATTGTAAATGCCTAGCAACAATTTTAATTTTTCAAACAATCACCTACAATAACTTGATTTCGTTTTATTCGGACTATGGTTACTATAGATACCGTAAAAATTGTGGCTGACAATGTCATTTCGTAGCCAGAAGCTACCCTGCCACCCCCCTAAATGTAGCTTAGCTGTGTGCTAGCTTAGGGTGATGGGCAGGGTTATTTTGATCTTATTCAAGTGCATGATAGTGTGATATGAAGGACATTAATATTTTGATATAGGGTGCCATTCCAAGTAGGAATTGTTAGACGGTCAACAGAAGGATACTTGGGTTCGTTCCTGATCACTTGTAATCCCAAGGTTGCAAGGCAGGATGATGTAAGGGAAAAAATCAATCATTTTAGGCTCACCCCTGATTTAATATTTGAAATTTATTCAAACTAAATTTAGTTAATTGCTATAAATACTTATCATTTAATTATAACTTTGATTCGTGTATGAATACTAACATAAATTAATCGAGAAATTGTCCGTGATCTGACAATCAAACAGTTGAAAATTTGGGTGGTCCACAACTTAAGGATAGTCTAAAGTATAATACTTGTAGCGTCATTCACCACTCATCAACACATACGGTATACCGGACCAGGGATGTTCAGATACGAGACACGCCAATATTGACTTAGGTGAAAGTCCGAAGAACCCTACACACATTAATAAACCATACACTTAATTACTTATTCACAGTTTAGGGGAAGGGTGGGCATAGTGGCCACCTTAAGAAAAACTTATTTTTTATGGCCAGTGTGGCCACTTTTCCCTCAAAAATAATACTACAAATGCATTTTATATACCAAAGTATGTATATATTGTTAAAAATCTAGTTATTATTACATTGTCTTTTGTTTGCAGCCTATTTACATAGGTCGCAAATAAATTCATTGCTCTCTTCTTTACATCCGAAACGCACTTCATGTGCCAATTTGTTGCAACCCGAACATCTTACCCTTATCCACTCTTCATTTTCTTTAGATTTTGAGTATGAGTCCTGGCAGTACAAACAAACCACGTCACTTTCATCACTATCTGATTCGTTCAAAAACAAAGCACGATTTGCCACTTTTGGTGTCCTTTTCTCTTTGACAGGCTTCTTTTTTTGTTCGCCAACTTCTTTTTTCTCTATTTTAATTTTCATTAGTCTTTCTTTGTCTCCCTTTTCTGCCTTCGATGCCTCAAGTTCAGCCTTGTTAGGTTGAGGTCAAAACTACAGCCGAACCCTTTTACATCTTATTTTGTAGTTGATGATGTTTGTTTTTGGAATCGGGATAACAATACCGAGGGCTTACAGTAAAAGATGAACTGGTAGCTTGGACTTTTAGCTAATGAGGCACTAGGCATGGAGCTTAAGGCAGATGAAGCATTGGGTTTTAATGGATGTCCATTATTTCAGGTATTTGTGCTTGAAGAGTCGAGAAAAAATAATGTTGTGGGGAACCTCCACTCCGGAACCTCCTGTATGTAGGCCCTGAGGCAGTACTTGCATTGGGATCGGAATCAGTAGGTCCATCTTTATCAGGGTCCGGTGAAACTGGATTGATGTCAGCTGTTGGGTGTGACTGAGATGGATTGGGAATTTCCGTGATTGTAGAAGCAACAAAATCTGCAACCGTGAAAACACCTCTGTTGATTGGCACTATGCCACACCTTCTAAATCCTTTAACCGCAACAGTAGAAGAAGCAGCACTTAAAAATGATTCTCCGAGAAGGCGAGACACTTAGTATTGAGTTTTTGCCTACCAGGATTATTTCGCAAAAATCTCTAGACTGCTTGAACATAATAGGTGTTGAATGGCCCCATAAACGCAACGACTGATGGCTGGAGCTTGTGACTGCAATGAGGAAGGATGCTAACCACAGCTGTATGGTTTTTCCTAGCCATTTCAATAAAGTCATGGTTCCTTTTCTGGGTTAGTCCATCAAGTACCAATAAAACAGGGTGATCTTCTGAAGACTTCACAAAACGCTAAAAATTCTCAAACCATTGAGTAAACATGTCCTTTTGCATCCACCCTGATGAGTGGCAGACAAAAACTGTCCCTGAAGGAGAACCATTTTGCAATTCAACTTTCATTCGCTGCCTGGGAAACATGACCATAGGAGGTATAAAAGTCCCCCCTGCTGTCATAGAAATTACAAATGTCGAGAAAAGACCTCTTTCAACAGATGTGAGTGAGCCAAATTGTCTACCTTTAAGTGCAAAAACCTTTGACGATTTAGCCTGGACAGTCATAAGTCCTTTTTCGTCGACATTGTAAACCCTGTGAGGAGGATATAAGTGGTTTTTTGGACATCTTCTGAAATGTCAAATAACTTTGTTAAATTTGCTTTACTAAAAACCCGGGCTCTTGCTACTGAAGTAGCCTCTGGTACTCTCAACACCATTTCAGGGTGATGCTGTCTAAAGCCCCTAACGTAATCTTTCCCAGCTAATTTTGTTTCATGGTTGCAATTATGTGGGATATTATTTTGCTCTGCAAGTTTGTATGCAAGACTACGCAGTTGTGATTTACGTTTTTATCAAAAATCCTAACTAGGACCGGGACTGTTTTATAATAAAAATAGCAATAGCGTGTCCTATTTCGATCAGTATGGTAGTTTTTCGTTGCGTGAAAATAATTTTATACTCCCGTGAAAATTCTCTAATGTACGCCCTTAGTAAAAATTAGTTTAATCTCGTAAGTAACACATAAGTAATCTCAAAACAACTTCCAAGGAAATACTTTATCTTCAACCATAATGAAAACAATTATTGGAAACCTTAAAATATATACCAAATTCAAACGGTTTACCAAAGTAGTACAATTTCAAAATCACATTTGATATTCATAAATATAGGCTATTATAAAAATGAGTCTCAAACAGAGATGCACTCATTTTATACAATTACAATGACTGGGATGGTGGCGACAACCTGTAATCCAGCTACTTGGAGGTCACGAATTGTGGATAGTTGTGAGCGATGGTCGGTGGGTGTAGTGTTCTCTTGTGTGGATTAACGTCCGCACTATTGAATACTACGTTAATCCACAAAATACTATCCTCATAATTAGACCAATTCGTAATTCAGAGGGCGTGGTTCGGATTCCACGTTAAACTGTAGGTCCCTTAGTTGCCATCGGCTGTTGGGCTATTAATTAACAGTCCTGTCTAAGGAACATGTCAGCCTTAGTCAGTAACAAGACTACAAGATCACGCCACAATCATCTAACATTCAATCCTCATTCATACTTGGCTTAAAATACCTACCTTGTGGTATGGTCGCCATTTCAAATAATCTAATCTAATCTAATCTCATCTAATCATTTCGTACCAACATGTACACAGAAATATTCTGTTTGAATTTTAAACAAATTATACAAGGGGTTCCAACATGTTACAATAGAAAATCCGTAATTGTGCGCTATTACAGCAACCATCTCTTGACGTAGACCTTGGAATACATTGGTCTGCGCTGGTGGTGAATGAAAGGGAAATTGTTCGTCGTTTCTTCACCACCACATTACGGCGGGGTGAGGAAATATACAATTACTTCGAGATGAATAACCTTCTCTGATTGGATAAATCACGATAAAATGGCAAACATCGCAATATTTGAGGTTTAGATGGAAATAATGAGAGTTGCATCCCCGTTGCATGGTTTGATCTGAACTTCTGAAATTCGACTTAACAATGCTAAGACAGGGCGGTACAGAGGTTGGGAGGATTTTTTTACTTTCCCCCTTTATACAAGTAAAGTCCCCTTAAGTATACGGAGAAAGTATTGTTTTCGTCAAAATTTTCGAATTTGAGTTGATGGTGGATATATCTGTTATCGGATCCCCTGAATCCAAAAAGTACGTTCGACGTGATGTCTGTCTGTCCGTATGTGTGTATATGTGTACAGAGCCACAGCCTACCTCGTTGATCTGATTTAGATGAGATTTGGTATGCATGTATATATTTACTGTATCTGCAGGCAATTTTCTTAATTTTTTTTAATTTTTGATTTTAAAAGGTAGTTCACCCCCAGTAACCCTTAAAACGTTAAAAATCCTAAGTTCTCAAAATGGCTAAAAATATGTTGATTAAAATTTAGTGGTTTATATTGCATATACTACTAAATAACATGATACCACCCACATGTCTGTAAAAATTACGGTTTAAATGGCAAAAAACTGATATTTTTGTTTTGAACGTTTTCTGCGAAAACAATAAAGTTAAAGGATAATTTGACTTCCACCATTAAAACCAGCTTTCAAAACTAAACAAATTTGTATTTTGAACAGTTTGTCTTCGACTATCGGTTCCAGAGAAAAGTTAAATTTACTGTCCATGGTACGTGGTACAAGTCCAATGATGTTCTTATGGAAAATATTACAAATCAATTTCTTCCTCATTTTCCACTAAACGTCTAAAAAGTATAAGGTCACATCACTCAAAATAATTCACTCAAAAAGGTTTTGTATTACGGGGAGGGGAGGTATGCCACCCAAAATGTCTAACAATTAATTTAACTTATTTCCTGTTGCTGTTAGTTTCATAAATTGGATAGTTATTTTTTAAACGGTACGTTTTAAAATTATATTTAGATAAACCTTTAAGAATATAAGAGATTAATTGAATGTTGTCCGTTCTAAATTTATTTTACGGAGAATGTATTGCTCACTCCACTCATACCGTTTATTTTTTAATTTTTGTCAATGGGATACTTTGGTACTTTTAACTGAAATGGTGACCTACCCATATAGTGTAGTGTGGCGCGATATTGTAGTATTGTTACTTACTAAGGCTGGCATGTTCTTAGACAATGTTTATTAAAAGTAAATTTGTACATACGTTAAATTTTGCATCTAAATTACACATGTCTAAAAAGGATGTTTGATTAAAGTAGTAATGTTTAATTTCGATTGCTATTGTTTTCAAAAAGACAGTATGAATAAATTGATATGTTGTATGAAAGCTTCTAATGAAAACCTATGTTGACTCCTACAACTATACATAAATAATAAAAATGGTACAACCTTTTAAAATTTCCCATAAAAGCTATTTTAATTTTAAGAGTCTGCATCAGTGTAGGCATCTTGAATTTTAGTCCCGTAAGGCAATGTTAAATTCTGGCGAACAATTCGCTTTGGCGTATGTATTATTTATCAAGCATCAATGTAAAACTTTGGAATACATTGATGAGATCTTCAACATGACCTTTTCAATATGTATATCAAAAAATTTAATTGTATAAAAACAAAAATCCAGGAATGTTTTACAAATAAATATTATTATTTTTTTATTGAGAGCTTTAAGGAGGTCTGTAGCGCAATCCACACGTCCGTCACACCAACTGAAAAATAGGAACCTCTAGGGACAACCGAGATATATCTAAAGGCAAAAATCTAATAAAAACGTTTATGTTGACTCCTACAAGCTAGAGTATATCTTGAAAACGGTGCAACCTTTTTGGATTTAGATCGCGGCATTGTATTCAGAGGAGAAAGGCATTGTTATTTGATGTGTCGGATGACAAGCTTGTCATTAAAAAATAAATTTGACTCCTACATCCTGGACCTCAGGGTACTCTCAATTGTTTTACCTATTACAAAAGTATGTACCTATTTATTGAGTCCCACAATTGAAAATAATTTCAAAAATTAATCGAAGAAAAAAAGTAGGGGAAAAGAACTTTGAAACCACCCTGTATCCAGACAAAGACCACTTATTATAGTCTTCCCAGCTGTTAATATTCCAGCTGTTCGCTGGTGCAGCATAATAGCATATTACGCCCGCATGGCGAAGGCCTACTAGGTGCTCGCCCCTGTGGCATGGGAATGACAGGCAAGAGGTCTGTAGAGGAACTACAACGGTGTAGATCCTTCTTGCATTTTTAAATGCTTCTTTGTTTTCCAATCTCATGTTTTGATCACTCATACTTCATCCATAACAATGATTTTTATTTACGGATTTCTTATTAATCTCATAATACGGGATGACAATTTCAATTTGTTTTATTTTTAACAAATCACGAATTATACGTACCTTTATACGAGAAACTACAATCGAGTACTGTATTACCTTTGACTATTGATTTTTTTAGTCAAAGGTATTACTTACTCTGTTCCACTCGTTCAAAAACGTGTTTATAAATTACACCTAAACCTCAGGTTTTGTTTTATTATTTGTTTTTTACACCTATACAGAGTGTCCCATAAGTGAACTTCCAAACTCTGAGAAAAGATTATATAGGTCAAAATAAAGAGTGAAATCAAAACAATTCTGTTCCAAACACATTTCATAAACCAGATATACGCAATTTTATATTTTTTACAACATAATTGTTATCTCAAACGTTTTATAAAACACGGTAAGTATGTACTGTGTGTTTAAATAAAATAGACCTGATGTATGAAATAAATTCAGCTTTATGGATATTCGAAAGTCATTTATTGAGCTAGGTTAACAAAATGGCGACCATCTCAAAACTTTAAACTAAAATGGCGGAAAACATTAAAAATGCAAAAACTTACTAACAACATTTTTTTGAGAATTTTACTACCAATCTGCTAACCTAAAACATGAGATTTAAAAACGATTTTTGCTTATCACACATTTAAACTTTTTTTGAAAATTTTTGAAAATAACTATTATTATGTAAATAAAATACAAAAGGACGATTGTCTGGTAAACAAAACATTTTTTGACAAATAATTTTCTATTGTTTTTCCATTGAAGTATCAGATAATTTTCATATCTATTATTGAATTGTCTTCAAATGATGCTTCGTATCGCCGAGGCGAATTTTACCGTGATATAGACCACCGTCTTAGTTGCATCAAACAGGTACGGGTGTAATGGGCAGCTGAGGTTAAAAATTTTGTCTGGAACGAACTACATACAACATGTTCCACGATTCTTCACCCGAGTATGGCAAGATTAGGAACCTCTTCATCTGGGTCAGTCACGCTTCATCTCCGGTAGCGACGTGATAACGACTGATAACGGACCTGATAACCATCACGGACGAGACTGGCCGGCGGCCTAGATCAGTTGGGCAACTGGTTACCAGGTAACCTCCGCACAGTCATCGTGACTCTGCACTTCCCAGGTCCACGGGGAGCTTTCTATAGATGTTTTGTAACGTCGTTCCACAGCGTAAGTTGGGCGGACACGTGAGTAAACTATGATCTTGTACATGCAGGTGCGGTGTGTTTGTGACGCCGACGATACTCAAACAACAGATTTGCACACCACAACATGTATCTTTCGTTAAAAACCAAAATCAGGAGGATGGGCAGAGGGTTCCGGTGGGGCTAAAAGAGACCTGGGAGAAAAGGAGAGATATTTTACCTGTTTGCGCGTAGTGGACAGAGAGAGATCCAGGGCTAAAACTGACCTGAGAATTTCTTACCTGCTTTGGGAAAAGCTGACAATGGAATCCAGGGCTAAATCTGACCTGAGAATTTCTTACCTGCTTTGGGAAAAGCTGACAATGGAATCCAGGGCTAAAGCTGGCCTGAGAATTTTTTACCTGCTTTGAGGGAAGTGGACAATGAAATCCAGGGCTAAAGCTGACCTGAGAATTTCTTACCTGCTTTGAGGGAAGTGGACAAAGGAAACCAGGGCTAAAACTCACCTCAGATTTCTTACCAGCTTCGAGAAAAGGGTAAAGAGGGATCCGAGGGTAAAACTGACCTAAGAAGTTTTTCTTGATTTCAGAGGAATTGGCAAGAGGGTCAAGGACTAAAACTAACCTAAGAATGTCATACTTTTTTGAGGGAGTAGTTAGATCCTAGACTAAAACTGATTTCTCATATGTTTAGGGGAACATTAGTACATTATTACTTATTAGTGCTGTACTTTTTATATCCAACAACCTAACTGACTGGACATATTCATTCCCATTTGCTTGAATAATTTGTATGGCTTATATGGGCTTAATAGCAAATAGTTATTCATAGAAAACCATAAACACCGGCAATAGTATTTTAGTATTGTGTCCAAGTTTGAAGACTTAAGCACCCCATACACAATCCAACAAGGTATCCAGACCGTGTCTTTGACACACGATCAGACCCACGTCCAGACCATGTCCACAGACAGCGAGCCTCGTGAGCCTTCGGGCTTATTCGGGTCGCTTCCGGTCTTCGGTAGTTCTTCGTGAACTGTCCCTCACAGATAATTGTCACATGACTTAGACCTCTTGAGCGCGCGTTTGTCAAACGCGCGCATACATATATGTCGAACATGAACCAGGCTTTGAATAAACTGAAAACAGCTTGTAGTTTCCACTTATACTTTGACGCTTCGTACTATACTGCATTGAACTACACATGACTCATTAGTTTTCTCGGTTTATCTAATTGAGGTTTAATGAAAAATATTTTGTACTATATTTAAACTTATAATATGTTATTAATAAAATACCTTAATGACAGCTAATTTTTCTTCGGAATATTAAAAATTTTAGATGTCATCAGTGACTAAAATAAGTTCATCAAACAACCCATACTCATAATAGTTGAAAAATTGTTGTATTCCCTTAATTTTGGAAGCGACATGCCATGGTTAAACTATCTATTCAGATGATACATGCTTTGTCTTTTATATTGTATCTAGAAAATAATAAAAAGGTAAATTTAACCCATAGTTGATGGTACACTGGTCCAAATGAGGATTTTGACTGTAAAAAACAGCGTAATGTTATTCGGTCTTCATTTTCGGGTAGGCGTCGTGAACGCCCTCATTTAATCACTGTCAGACTGTAGACCGTGTCTGTGAAGCCCATAGTTCGTTGGCCCGCACACGGGCAAACGCGTCTCTCGGAAATTCCTGTCAGACCACGCACAAGGTCTGGAAACTATGCATCGCAGGCTTTGGACGCTGATAAAACAGATTCTCACTTTACTGACTTGAAGTATTATCCTTTACTACTCATTCTGCGTCTGCACTATTGAGACTACATCCATTTTTATTACTCATGTAGTTTATCCCGGAATCGTTACTAAATATGGTTTAAAAAGAAAATTTTTACTGTACCAAATAAAAAATAAAAGTTATAAAAATAGTTCAAACACCTTCTTAATATGTTAAATTTAGTTTGTTGACATGGATATATCTTAGCCCTGGGGAGGGGAATTGGCAATCCGTCAGACCAAAATTTGTAACGGTGGCGTCATATGCTTAGTGACGTCATGTGGTTATAAGGACACCTGTTTGGGGGAGCTGAATACAATACTTTTAGACATATCCATGATCTAACCTATTTCCCACAGGGAAGTAAATTCAACCATTCTTTTACTTTTGAAGTGAAAAATGTGTATTATTTTATCATTTTCGTATGAAACAATAAGATTAGGTCTACATGTGTGTATCTATATGTGTCTGCTACATATTTGTTCTGCAAGACCTGAACGTTTTTAGTGTTGAAAATAATTATTTACTCTTTTCAAGGATTCCAAATATACTGATAATTCAATCTCACAATGTCTGTATTGCCTCTAGCCAGTCAAATTCAATTTATATATTCAACAACCATAACACAAGTTTTCCGTTTAGTGTATTGACGAAAACAGTTATGTTGACGAATGTACGACCGAGTACAATTGTTTTAAAATGTTTTGAATAAAATTCAAGGAAATATAAATTTAGAAATATTACGTAAAACGGATTTCTCCAATGTTAAGGAATGAATGTGATAATAATTGTTGTAAAGGCTGGTCAGTATGGTTATATAAGTGGCATAAACGAGCAAGTGGAGGCACGAATATGGTAATTCGATTTCTAACGTGGTTTCAACGTCGGGTAAGTTCTCCTGTCTAACACCAGAGTACGGGCTCGGCGGTTCAGCTGCAGCGGAGAATAATCCTTAACTCTTACCATGCAAAAGGCATTATTAAAGACTAACTCTATTATTGAAGACTAACTCCAGCACTCCATTAGCCTGCAATGAAGGCCAGCTCCGTATTTTAATCTGATTCACTTTATGTCCGAACACTCCAATGGCCTGCATTGCAAGCCGGGTGTTATTTGTTCTCGTTTATTTTCCATAAATTTATTTATTTGTTTACACGTTTGAAATTAATGTTTTATTATCCATAACGAATAATTAACACAATTTATTAATATTAAATAACCTTTGTTTAAATTATAGGTTTCAAAAATATTTGACGTAATTTTTCTTCGGAGGATTACAAAAAATTACAATATTTATTTTTGTTATTATAATAGTTCATTTACTAGACTCATAGCTAATAGCCATGATAAATAAAATAGTTTTACCATGTTATAAGGTCATTTAAATTGTTCAAAGACCTGTGACGCAATTAAGCCACACCTATCTTTGATACGCAATAGGGGCTACATTGTTTAATTGATTGTTTAAAGGCCTGTTTTAAGACCTATTTTTAAACGTTTTTGCTTCATTTTCCATTTTTATAGGCCTAACTATGAATATTACGGTATTTCTTGAAGTCAGACATTTTAATCCTGATTTATGATTAGGGGTTTCTCATTTGTCACCCTTCTTGTGAACGAATAAATATTTATTGTAATATTTTTTCTCCAGGTTTTACATTTTATATATTATTAGTAAAAAATATATTTCCGTGAATCACTTTATTCATTAATGTGTTGCTAAAATAGACAATACACCCTGTTCAAGGAAGATAACCAAATTTGTATAACTTGATCCTATAGTAACTTTCATAACCTATATTGTAAATTGGACTCTTTAAATAGGACATTTTTAGACTTGTAGTATAGTAGTTGACAAAAATTAATCAGAGTACGTGGATGCATCTTATGAAATAAATGTCAGACCTGAAGCGTAATTCTGCCATTGATCGCAATGCAGGCCATTGACGTGATTCTGTCATGCCCAATTCTGTCAAAATTGGGTCTCTTTACTATCTAAAGACACACGCCAAATTCCAAAAAAATCGATTAAAAAATGACTAAGATGTAAAATATTTTATAAAAAATTATTATATTTACTTCCCAGTTGGATATAGGTTATACCATGGATATGTCTAGAGGTAATGTTTTCAATTCATCTAAACAGCTGTTCTTATTCTTTTATATTAAAAATTTAATACAACAGCTCTGGTGGTTTCTATGGAAACCTGTTACACATTTTCCATCTTACAAATCGCCAACTTCCCCCCCCTGGAGCTCCATATCCATTTCAAAATACAAAATGGCGGATATCTTGCTATGTATGAATTTTATTATAGCTCAAAACTAGGTTCTTGAGAGCTTATTATTTTATTTCATAATGCGTTGGTCAGTGTAGTGTAAACTCCTTCTCTTTAAGGTATACAATAAGGAAAATAAGTTTCGTAACTGCGGGTGCTCGTTGTCATGGAGAAGAAGAACACAAAATTATTTAGCGTTACAGATAAACAGACAATAATCGGGACTAGACCCATTTCGGATCTTCGGGGTTAAAAAACATACAAATAATAACAAAATATAATTTCAAGCAATGTGGAGACAAAACTCTAATTACATTCAGGGTGTCAATGAAAAACGTTTCAGGACTTTGCTGAATGTTTAGGTACATTTAAAGGAAGAAAAAGGTTCCAATGGAGATATGACCTAAAACGATTATTTCCTCAAATATCCGCCATTTTGTATTTTTCACAAAATATTTTTTACTTCAAACATTTTCTAACGCATTATTTTCAAATGTTTTATGTTTTTTACACTATAATTTAAAAAAAATATAACTAGCATGATCCAAGCTCAAAATTCAAAATGGCGGCCATTTAAAATTTTAAAACTAAAATACTTTGAAACGGTAAAAAATAGAATGACCGCCGTTTTGGATTTTGAGCTTGGATCATGCTCGTTATTTTTTTAATAATAGTAGTCTACTAGTGTAAAACACATACAACATTTGAAAATAATCCGTTAGAAAATGTTTGAAATAAAAAATATTTTGTGAAAAATACAAAATGGCGGATATCTGAGAAAATAAGCGTTTTAGGCCATACCTCCACTGGAATTTTTTCTTCCTTTTAATGTACCTAATCACTCACTGAAGTCCTGAAACGTTTTTCATGGACACTCTGTATATAAATGTAAATAAATGATAGATAATGGTATTGACTATTCACTAAATTCACTATTGTGAATACAGTAACCACGTTGACGTGTATCTGCGCTATATTTCAGATACTGCTTCCTCTATACCTTAGACTCGTTCGCTACTCTTTGTGTGAACAGCTGATGATTTCATTGTTACACGGAACAATCAGCTGTTAGTTTGCAGACGTTACGTCTGCGCACGAGTACCTCCGGCGTTGTGAGATTGACAACCTGCCGCTAACGTAACGAAACTGTTGTTTGACACTACCTTGTTGTCAGGAAGTCCCTGTGCTGCATTGCTACCAACGGAGCCGCAACCATTGCCTTTTTAAAAGTTAAACGTTACTAAAAATATAATTTGTTTAATGTTTGATTATACAGTTATTTCTGATTTTGATGCTCTATTTCAGTGGGGATTTAAATGAAAATGAAAAATCGTTTATTTACCCAGGCAAAGTTAGTGCCAATTGGCCCTTTCTTACACTTGAGCTGGTAACCTGGATTTACGGATTTGTAAATAATTTTAATACTTAATTTTCAACCGTTGTTACACCATATTTTGGTTTAAGTATTGAGGGTAATTTTCATGTCAAAATGACGTAGAATGGCGTACTACTGTGGGGGCTATTTCCCCTACCCCTACCTAGGTAGGTATTTAAAGTATGAATGAGAAATGAGTGTAAGATGATAGCGGCACGATCTTGTAGGTGCATTACTTAATAACGCTGAAATGTTCATAACATATGACTGATAATTAAAAGCCCAACAGTTAGTGACACCTAAGGGACCTACATTTTAACGTGAGATACGAAACCACTATTTTCGTCTGATCACGAATTATTATAATAATTACGAAGATGGTATTTGCGGATTAAGGATTACACTTCATTAATGTTACCTGAATTCACGATAATCCTAAATCTTTTCTTTATTGTTAGCGTCAAAACACATTCACAGTATTTATGTTCTTTCGATTTTATAAGGAAAATTTCCATAAAGTGTTAAAAAGTAAAACAAAGACTGAAATACATCTGGAGTTGTCTTTGTGACGAGTGGATGTGTTTTGATTGGGTGCGTAGCTGTTAGTGAATGGTATTGTTTGTAAGCTGTTTGATTGTTTTAAATTTTAGCTCGCCTGAGAACGGAATCAGATTCCAGATCCCGAAACGTCGTGAAACTTTGTTTATCTAAAAATCGTGAAGGAAAATTTCCGTAACAAAAATCTAAATAACATTAATTCGCCATTACCAATAATGAACTTCATACGGTATTTAGATTTCAACTATAAAAAATAATGGGTGTCTTCCAATAAACGAATAAATTATAAATCAACAGTCGACTAGAATAATGTACTGCACATTTCATGGTTCATTGGTGGCTTTATAAGGAAAGTGTTTATAATGTCATAAACTACACGCAGAACAACATACCAACAGACCCAATGATGACCGCAAAAACACCGTAATCTGTGAGCGATAAAGCCGAAATTAGGGAGTAACCGACATACATAAAATGACAAGAAACTGTATTATGGCAGCAATGACATAATGTTTGTGTCATAATGTGCTGTTAAAGTATATGGACCCAGGCATAACGCATAACGCGTAACGCGTAACGGGTTAGACCTCGTGGCTATCTCTGGTCTATCTCGTGGCTATATCGTAGCCACAACATCTGGGGTGTGACTGATGATCGTACAGTCTGTGACGGAACTACATTGGACGAACCCACACTGGTAAAAGTTGTTAAGAGCTCTATTAGGAATAACAATGTTCTAAAATTGAGACCTTTTAAAGATTGTCCAATTGATCAATATTATTTACAGTCCAAGTTATCATAAGGTAACATTTAAATGCCTTCCTTATAAGGTCATAAGAATCAGACGAATGGTCATGCGAATCTAAAACTGTTTGTCGTTTAATAGGCATACTATAGGTTTCTAAGAAGGGGAAGGGATTTGTCAGGAGAATGCATTTGCATTAATGATCAATATAAAAAGATACTGACCTTGTCCTTGAAACGGAATAATATACCATAGTAAGGATATAATGAAGTTTTGGTTTTATAGGCAATGAATTAATTATTTGTAATCAACCAATATTGATTATCATCGCCATTACAGTTCTTCAATATGCATATATTTTACAAAGTGTATTGTAAAACAGTTCATAGTTTTTAACCGTTCTAAATAAACAAGAAACAACATAAAGTACAAAAAATTTTCAGTAAAAATTACAGCTTGAAATCTGTGTAATATACTAGAACCATTTATAGGATTTTTGTCGAACTATGGGGTAAAAAATGTATTTACTTCCCTTTAGCTTGGGTTATGTATATGTGTTAAGGGAATGTTCTAGGGGTGTAAAACGTAAAATTAACAATAATAGCAAAAGCTCCAAGCAATGTGTGGACTAAACTTTGATTTAATTTATATACAGGGTGTTCATTTAAGTCGGGGACAAACTGCAAGGGGTGATAATACTCATCAAAATAAACAAAAAAATCCTGTAAACATATGACGATAAATCTTTCATTCATTCGCTAGCCACCATTTTGTATTTTATAGAAAAATCGTTATATCTTAAGAACTAGTTAAGATTCAGAAACCAAACTTTGCACTCATCTTTATTGGCTAACGAGTAAAATATCCTCTAAGTATAATTTAAATTGCTTTTATATTTTTAAAATGGTGGTGGTTAAAAATCTTTTAATTTGAATAACAACAAAACCATTAACTTAATAAAATTTGTACAAGACATAAAAAAGGTCGTAAGTTCAATTTCAAACTAAACGATACTTTGGTGAACGAAATCCGTCCATAAATAAGCGAGAAAATGCACTTTTAATGTTTGCTTACAGGGCCCATGCGCCAACGCGGCGCGGCCATGGCGAAGAAGCCGCTTCAGAAGAAAGAAGAAGACCATCCTCATAGTTAGACCAATTCGTAATTCAGAGGCCGTGGTTCGGATTCCACGTTAAACTGTAGGTCCATTAGTTGCCATCGGCTGTTAGTTGGGCTATTAATTAACAGTCCTGTCTAAGGAACATGTTAGCCTTAGTCAGTAACAGGACTACAAGATCGCGCCACAATCATCCTACATTCATTTCTCATTCATACTTGGCTTAAAATACCTACCTGGGTAGGTCGCCATTTCAGTTAAAAGTATAAAGTAAAGTATAAGCTTTGTGCCAGCTGAACTCCGCTTCTTAGCCACGGCCGCACCGCGGTGGCGTGTGGGCTTTGTAAGCTAACATTAAAACTGCATTTTCTCGCTTATCCATGGACGGATTTCGTTCAAATTGGAACTTCACTAATATCAAAGCTCCAAGCAATGTACAGACAAAGTTTTATTTGTTGATTGATAAATGTTAGATCTATTAAACTACGTTAGTGACGTAAATACATCCGACAAACCTAAAAATACTCTGTAGCTAAAGATTTGAAACAAAGTATATTTACAAATTGGCGGGAATAGGGAGTAGCGAGTGCCGCCGCCGCGCCGCCTAGCGGCAGACCGTGAACTAGAGGACCGTGTCAGTGGGGTCGACCACTTTCTCGTGGAGCAGGTTACCTTACATAACAGATCCTCCCATCCCTGCCTCCAGTGCCTCCGTCTCACTTCCTCCTACCAGACAAAGATACCGTCCAGGAAGAATTGGAAATGCTCTTGTCTCTGCCGAATCGCACTGGCACGCAGTGGTTCCTTAATTACACTAACTAAACTACTACGGAAACCCACAGGAAATTAAGGACGGCGATGTTTGTACTATTGTACACGGAAGCAAAATTCAGTAGGATGTTCCCTGAATTACACAATAGTTTTAAATTTATAATTTTTACTTTCTCCCACTTATGCAATAGTATACGGAGAATGTAGCCATTGTTTTCGTCAATGTTTTCGAATTTGAGTTGGATATATTCGTTTTGGGGTCCCCTGAACTCAAAATTAGTGGGTTTCGACGTGATGTATGTCTGTCCATGTGAGAATCTGGATGTGCACAGCCAACCCTGTTGACCCGATTTAGATAAAACTTGGTATGTATTTTTCATTTTTTGGATTTTTTAACCTCAACTGCCCATCACTATAGGCCTAGGGCCTGGTGAATTAAAAAGACAGCGAGGTACCGTAGCAGCATTAGTTACATGGGCTGGCCAGAGGTGATAGCTCATGATCTGACAGGAGTCGCCGACCGCTGGTTTCGATCCAGGAACCTTTGACTTACTGGACCCGTGCCGGATTTTTAAGATCCCTAAAAACTCCCAACAGCCGATGGAATGTAAGGGACCCACAATATAACCACAGGGGTTAAATCCCAATTTTGCCTCTGAATTACGACCTGTTCTAATTATGAGGATGATCTGTGTGGATAAACGTAGTATTCAATAGTGCAGACTTTAATCTACACCAGGGAATATAGGCCTACCATACACCAGCCATCGCTTATAACTATCCACTTTGGATTAATATGAAAGAGTTAATTTCTTCCCCCTAATTTTCTCAAAGTATGAGGGAAACCCTCTTAAACTGGTTAGAAAACGTTACGATATCTCCAAATTTCCCGGTGACAGCTGCATATGTCAAATCAAAACAGGAAGCATTCCTTGTTTATATGTAGGCCGACCGGACGAAAGTAGAGCAAGATATGTAACGGGTTAAGCAAGACTGTGTAGCAGGTCCGCAGATATTGGATAACCCTGCGTGTGCGAGAGAGACGGCGATAGCGGGGGAGGGAGGAAAATCGCGAGGAGAAAGGCCCCCCTCCCCCCCCGCTACCAGGAGCGCGGTCGCAGGTATTGTTCGCACTCAGGTTACTTTCGTTACCGGCACGCGAGCGCATCCCTCCGAAATTTTGGTCGCGAAATTCGTAAAAAAAAACATTTTTGAAAAGTTTGTATCGAAATGGTTAGGTAGTGTGAAAATATAATTGTTTACAAAAATGTCGTTTGGTCTCTCAAATTTGAGTTAGCATAATTTTTTGAAAAAATATTTAAAAATGGGTACATCAAATTGCATTATGAATAGTTTAGGAGTATTTTTTACGACTCTGCTAGTGGTCAGTTCAGTAGTAAGTTTTAGTATTGATATAACGAACACGTCAACCGAAGACGTTTCAGAGTCCGATGTTCCGTCTCTGGAGATATCCGGAGACACGACTCGCTTCGACGCGCCCATCACCGTCCGGGTGAGCGCATCATCCGTGGTGTCCAGGAGGGAACAGAGGAACACCCAGATAGGATCCCTAGGGAAGACCGATGCCGAAGAGAACGATAATCTGGAGCAAATCATGTCTGGGACCGAAACAAAGAACGACCTCTCCCCCAGCAGGCTACCGGTTATCCAGAAGTTCCAGAGTTCGCGGAAGCCTGTGAAGAACCAAACTGCGGAAATGGAGAGTTTAGAGGAGTTGTTGGACATTTACAGTGCTTCGCGACTTGCCTCGTTGTGGAATCGAACCCAGGACCTGGACGTGAGTGACCGGTGTGGCGTGGATGTGAGAGACTTCCTCCAGGCGCTGAGGAGAGGCGAACTGTGGGCCCTCCAGAGTGAGTATCTACGTTATTATTATTGTATACTCACAAGATAAATACCATATTATTTTAAAATAATGTTAAAATTGCGTAGATTAGAGTTGTACAATGTGAACCTTAGTGACCCAGTATTTTTGTCTGGGGGTGTTAACACATCCGCACCAAATAAAAATGTTTGTATTTATTTCCCTGTGGGAAGTAAGTTAGGTAATGGATATGTCTCAAGGAAATGTTTTCAGTTCATCTAAACAGCTGTTCTTATAACCAAACTACGACGCAATTAAACAAATTGCATCACTGTTTAAAATTTTGGTCGCTCAAATTGCCAACACCCCCTCTCCCCACGGTTAAGACACGTAAAAAACCCTAATATTCCATAGTTTGTAGTTGGAAATTTGTGGGCGCAAATACAAATTTGTATCAGTATTTTACATTTATATTGTCAACAAACCTAAAGCACAAAGTGTTTAATATATTTTGAACATTAAACTATAGTTTCTTCCAAAACAAATTTTATCCGTTCGCCATAGAATAATCAAATTTTGTACAGCAATAACAATTAAAGATAAAATACTTTATTCCCGTAGTTGAAATATTTCATAGCATTGTGTAGATAGATAGTTTCATAGTAAATAAGCTTCAGTAAGAATTTTTAAAGGGGAGATTTATTAGGTCAGTGCCAACCGAAAGGGTCGGCCCACCGGGCGGTCTACAGAGCGGCAGAATTTTGGGGCGCGGGAAACAGATTTTAAAAAGGGAAATTTTAAAAATTAAAATAAAATAATGAACTCTCATAAAGCTAATTTTGAGAGATATAAGCAATATTTTTTATAAGTGTTACTGAACATAGGATCTTTTAAAGAAATTATACAGAAATAAATAACTGACAGTTTCTATTAGTTTTGACATTGATATGTGGCTCTGGGTGGGTATTAGGAATTTTTAAGATGAAAATTTGACACATAGGAACAACTGTTTAGATGAACTGAAAACATTCCCTTAAGACATATCCATGATCTAACATATTTCCCACAGAGAAGTAAATACAAACATTTAGAAAGATTTGTGAAAAACTGGTTAAAAACTAATATTAATAATTTTTGCTTTGGAGGGGTATTGGCAATCCGTAAGACCAAAATATTAAAAGTTAGCGTCATATGCTTAGTGACGTCATATAGTTTTAATGAAAGCTGTTTAGAGGAACTTAGAATTATGGTTTCCAGCTATGTGGAACCTCTTTCAACACGAATATTGACATAACTCAAAGCTACAATCAAAAACAATCAGAAAAATATATTCATTCTCCTTGGTATGTTTTAAATCAAGTACTTCATAGTGATCTCAAAATTCCTTTTGTTCTTGAAAAAATCTCAAAATTCAGTGATAAGTAAGTATGAAATAAAACTCAATGACCATCCAAATTACTTAGCGGTGTAAATTACTTACCTTCTGGGCGGTAAGTAACATCGATACGGTATACCGGCTGAAGAGGCGCGATTTTATAAATCTGAGTGAACGTTTTTAATAGTTATATCTAAATTCTAATAATGTTAGTGTTAATTTATCTAGTCTAATCAATTCAATGGTTTTTTGACTAACAACTAATGCTACGTTCAAAAAATTAATAATTAGTGGTGTGATCCTTTATAAATCTATAAGCTATAAAAAATGCTTAAAAATATTAAAATATGCCATTTAACTCACTGAAGCAATATGTTTAATAGTATCTTGTACTATATGTATGGCTATTTTAAAATAGGCGTTTACAAATTTCTCCGAGTATCTCTCTGTTACATGTAACGTTTTATGTGTTCAAATCGTTCGACAAAGCTGAACCAGTTAATATCCGGCAGTTTTGCAAACCTTTTCGAGCTTTCACGTCGTTTCCAAAAAGTAATTATATTTTTCGCTAAGGTAATATTACTTTCTCCAACGGAAATAACCCATTAACTGTCTGCAAATATATCTTCGCCACGTAACAAAAAAAACAAACAAATAAAATCAGCTGTTTCGAGGAAAGTCATTAACAACTTCTGAATATTATCAATTTCTTGGGCTTACTAATAACTGTTACTGCAATTTTAAAATAAGTAAACCTCCATTCTGATTACACAACAGATTAGATTATATTAAATTATTGAAATGGCAACCATACCACAAGGTAGGTATTTTAAGCCAAGTATGAATAGTATTGAATGTAAGATGATTGTGGCGCGATCTTGTAGTCTTGTTACTGACTAAGGCTGACATGTTCCTTAGACAGAACTGTTGATTAATAGCCCAACAGTCAATGGCATAACTAAGGAACCAACAGTTTAACGTGGAATCCAAACCACGGTCTCTGAATTACGAATTTGTTTAATTATGAGGATGGTCTTTGTGGATTTACGTAATATTCAATAGTGTGGACGTTAATCCATACAAGAGAACACTACGCCCACCAAAATCGCTCACAACTATCCACAATTTGTGACCTCCAAGTAGCTGGATAACAGGACGTCGCCACCGTCCCAGTATATTAATAGAATAGGCACTGACCCACTCTGGTGGCTATTTTAAGATGAATATGAGTTTCTTCACTCATATTCATCATAACAACCTTCTTAGGTTCTGTGATGAGTGTAACGGATATACATTACACTCTCACTCTCGGCTCGCTTTGGGGGCTGATTAATTTTCCATGATCATTAGTTAATGATGATGACAAAATATCACTTTTATTATTACCTACAGTTGTTATCGCCTTTATGAAATGACAACTTACCCATGTAGCGAAGTATGAATGAGAACTGTGTTTAAGATATCGGACTAGGACGGTGGTGTGTCCTGTAATCCAGCTACTTGGGGGTCACGAATTGTGGATAGTTATGACCGATGATCAATGTATTTGGTATTCTCTGTTTTGTAACGTCCACACTACTGAATAGTAAATTTAGTCGCAAAGGCCATCCTCAAAATTTGGCAAGATTGTGGTTCGGATCCCACATTAAACTGTCTCCTTAGATGTCATTGTTTTTGGGCTATTAATTAACAGTCCTGATTATGGAAAAGTCAGCCTTAGTCAGTAACAAGACTTTAACCATCTTACACTAGTTTTTCATTTAATGTACCGTACCTTGGTCACCATTTCAGAAAGATAATAGCCCAACGAATAAAGTAAACTGTATCCATTATTGAATGATCTCAATATTTTGTTCAGAATGAAAGAGGCGCCCTGAGCTTGTGAAGCGAGTTGGCCTACTACAACCCCATAACCAACTGAGCGCTGTAGTATAACTTGTTCCACTGGGTTGGCTAAACCACCTGTCACACTTCCAATCCTCGTAACGGCTTCGAGTGTTTGATTTGCACTGACATGGTAACAATGTTGACCGAGTAGGCGGATGTGGCGCGCCAGGTGTTAAACCGGTGCACTACCACTTAGCACCTCTTCTGCCATGGCGAGCTATCGGGTTTTCTTTTCTAGCCTCATAGACGCAAAATCCAACAGATAATATTATGATCGAAACTTCACTTAGTGCCAAAATTACCCAATTATTAATAAGACCAGTTCGATCTTAAGAGACAATTTTGTGGTTTGAATCTGTCTTTAAACTTTAGGTCTCCTAGACGCCATTGGTTGTCGCCAATGGCAGTCCTGTCCAGGGAACATGACAGTCTTAGTCAGTAACAAGATCACACCTCAGTCATCTTACACTCATTTCTCATTTATACTTGGTTTAAAATGCCTACCTTATTATGTCGCCATTTCAGTTAAAAGTAATATAACTGCATTTTCATTTACATTACGTCACCAGTTAGACCTTTGAACGGCCGTTGGCTGGTCTTCTACGATGAAAATATGAATTCTGTCATTATGTTTTGAATTAGAATATTTAAATCAAAAATATTTTGTTAAAACATGACGTCACGTGTGACGTTTCAATCGTATCCAACGGCGTAGCTGTGTAATGTACGTTGGGCAACAGTAATGACGGTGCTGGTAACCGCTGACCACTGACGCTGGCGGCTACGACTACAGCTGTTACGTTTGCCAACAGCTGATCTATGCTGAGTCATCTGTCATCGCTGTCTCCCACCAAATTGACAAATGGTGGATGGGATTGCGTTAAAATATATATTCAGTTTGTCATCACCTTAATACCTCCTGCATTCTCGATTCGTTTATCCATCCTCCATCACCTGCGATACCTCCGCCATCTTGGAATTTAGTTCCATAAAACAGTGTTAATTTAGTGGCACCATTACTGACCGTTTGGTGTCCGTAAATATGGCTAAGGTGTCAAATTAAAGGTAATGTGGTTATATAAGGAATTTAAATTGACATTTTTCTACTTTAAAAAGTTATTTACTTTTTTAATGTTCAGATATAATTTTTACTGAAAAAATGATTGTGTTATTCCCAAGATTACCATTTTTACTTGAATTTGATACTTCACCTATTCTGTTTACAATTATCGTGTGACTAGAAATGTTGTCCCTAAATTAAAATAGTTTTCCCCTCCTGCGGATTGACTTTCTCAGTATGTTTACGAGTACGTGTGCCAAAACATATACAAGCAGAGGAAACTCTCTTGAATTATAGCTACCGAAGTTGATAGTCCAAGAGTAACGTACTAGTCCATTAAACATGAGACACCCATGAAGGTGCTTGCATAAACAGTTTTAGAAAATATGGTTAGAATTGAAATAGGTCGATAGTTGTTGCAATGGTTTTTACTACCACTTTTAAATACGGGAGTAATTTTAGAAGTTCTAGGGAATTAGAGAAAAGTCATAGGTTGCTGGGTCGATGCTAGTGGTCGACTCCTGTCAGATCCCGGGAGGTCACCTCTGGCCTATGTGACGCCACTACGGTACTTCTCTGTCTAGGCTTGACATCTAAGACATCAAGGCTACTACGGCTCTAGGATAACTTAAACGACACTAACAACGGGGGCTAGGAGGAGGGTTGGAACCCTTAGAATCTAAGATGGAATCCTCAGATCCTAAGGTCAGAGAGCATGGCGTCTTGAGTAGGTCAACAAGGAAGATACTCGGCTCGACGGAGACGTCGTTATAGATGTGCGATGGGATCACGACACTTACATAACTGCCGAAATACCGAGATGGGAATATTATCTAATTTGAATAGGAATCGAGAGAAAGTCTTTGGGACCTTTCCAGGAAATGCTGAGCGACCTGCAAAGGCGAATAATAGGGATAAATGATTTGTTTAGTCTCACGCCTCAGCGTGTCATAAAATGACACTTGTTAGATATTTTTTGGTAATTTTTACTATATAATTTTAAAATTATTTTTCCCTAAAGGAAATTTTGACCGGTTTTAAGATTTTGAGCAAAGTAATAAAAATAATGATTCGTTCATAATTGCTTAATAGCACGTTGAGTGTAGTTTTCGAATTGATATGTTAAAATACGGAAATACAGGGAGTTCCAAAATATGGGTCTAAATAAAAAGAAAATCAAGTACCCACCACTTAAAAAGGCAAAACTCAAACCTCTGATAGCAGCGCGGTCGTCCACTGCGGCTTCTCCAGTTGGAAATCACCTGTTCAATTTTGTCAATACGTTTTAAATAATTTCTGATGACGAACCGGTGAAAAATATTTTCTTTCCTTTGACCGTCTACACACTGTATTGAGTACTGAATTTCTGTGAGAAGTATAGTTAAAACTGTATTTTGAACTGGTCTTTACAGAGATTTATTGCTTCCCAATCAAAATTTAAACATTATACAATACAAACTTTAACTTTTATTCAACACCCCAATTTAGCTTTTGTGACTATTGGCATGTACTTAAATGCTGAACCCGTATACCGCACAAATGAAGACATAAATTAATGTACCTTCAGTCGTTCTGAAATATTTACTACAAATATTTGGTGAAATTTCAAAGTAATGTGTCTGACGCCTCTTATGAATGCCGTTATTCGTTTAGCTGTTCCTAAATTATTATTGGAATGTCTATGACACTATTAATAGACAGTGACGAGTCCTGTAATCCAGCTACTTGGAGGTCGCGAAGGCCTGTGGATGCGGTACTCTCTCGTGTGGATTAACGTCCGTACTATTGTAATTTTTACGTTCAATAATCTAATTCCATTTCAATAATCTAATCTGATCTAATTTAAATAAATTGAAATTAAACATAAGCAAAACTAACTTCATTGATTTTGACTTGTGGAAAAAGTAAAAATTTTTCTAATGTTATAACATTAGAATAATAAATTAGTTGAAGTCACTTCTCATAAATCTCTTAGGCAGCACGTTATCAGTGGATTTCTTTACAATTTTACTCCATAATTATTGTGTTCTGTCACTATTGTATTATTTTATGTATTATTGTATAATTAACAGTTGTTAAAAATTTGTATACTTCACTTAAGTTTTATGAGAGCAGCATCAGCAGCAGGGTGACTGAGCTGCTCAAGTCTTTCAGACCAGTGTTTGCTCTTAAGAGTCTGCATCAGTGGTAGCCATCTTGGATTTTAGTCCCGTAAGAGCAATGTTAAATTCTGGCGCCTATATCTCCTTGACCTATTGTCATAAATTAACGGAAGAGGTGTCAAATTAAAGGTATTACAGTCCTCCAGGGCACCACCTTACAGAACTTCTTATTTTCGCTCTCGATAAAAAAATAATAATGATTTATTTTGTAAAATATTCCTGGATTTTTGTTTTTATATCAAGTTAAATTTTTGAACATATTAAAAGGTCATGCCCTTGAGCCACATCTCATCAATGTACTTCCAAAGTTTTACATTGATACTTTGATGATTAACGCCACTACAGACGCCAAAGTGAAGGTATGCTCCGACAGAATTTAACATTGCTCTTACGGGACTAAAATTCAAGATGGCTACCACTGATGCAGACTCTTAAGGAGCATTTACTGGGCATTTTGAGGGCTACTAATTTTGAGTAAACTATTTACACTCAATAACATAAAATAAAATATATCTCTTTTGCGTCAAAGGAAATCCCTAACACCTTTCACCGAGTAGTGCCAACATTTGACCACCAGAGTGGGTAGCTTTCCCAAGGGCTACCAACATCCGAAGAGGAAATATTGACCATCGTGAGTCGCGGGGCTGGACATCAAACGTCTTACTCTTAAGATGTTTACTGTCGTGATGTTTATCCAACAATGATGTTTCGACATTGATGTCATGTCACTAAGTGTAATACCCCTTCAAGATCCTTTAATACAATAATATATTGTTTGATTTTCACGCTCTGAAAGTACTTTGAGAAGAGTGAAACTTAGTGATTTTATCAAAAGAATTTAATCTTATTAATTTTAGCGAATTTTCCAGAGTAAAAATGCTTTTACCGTAGGTCTCATGGCTAGACTCACACCCCTCATTGTCCGGGACTCATGGACCGGGATGATGTTACTCTTTTCGTTTTGAGGTGCCTAGGGACTAAAAACTTTAACGTTTTTATATTTATCTATACGTGTCTTTGGACACCACAACTGTCGTAAAAAAGGTACGATCGATACCAAATTTGTTAGAGATGTGTATTCTTACATTTACTTGTACAAGTTATTATCATGAAACATAGTTCAATCTTACGGAAGGTAGGAAAAATTCATTTTCGCCTATTAGGCCTTAACCTATATTTTTTATGAAACTTGGTGTTTACCTTCATGTGGTTGAGATCCATCTATTTTTATCATTAAAAATCATAGTTGATATGTTTATCGTGGCACCTAACATGTATACTTTTTTCCCATGTTAATCAAATAGAGAATAGACAAACTCCTATATTTATAAACTCTTGATAAAAATTTATATATGGTCAAAATAAAATTTGTTTATGGTATAAATTCCTACTTTCAATATTCCTCACAGAAGCAAACCTGCATACTCTTCCCATGTTATCGATATCCCTTATTATCTTCCCATGTGATCTTATAGAGAATAGGCAAACCCTCTTATTTATCGACAGATAATGATCAAACTTGTCGTACGAGTGTATATTATTATTGCCATACTATTGATTTGAAAATTCACTTAGTACGCAGGTCTGCTGTGACCGGGGAATTTAAAATCCTAATGGACTGTTTTAATTGTATGTTAGTATTCTCTGTCATAAAGTCATTTTAAGTCACGATTGAGATGACAATAGGTGATTAGACCCAATTACAGTTTTTCTAATTTTTTGATCGAAAGAGAAAATGACCTTGGGTAAGTTGACCCCATTGTGATCTGTGCTGACGAAGAAAGTCCCACGACACCCGAAACTCTCAAACAGAAACACGAGACGAAGTGTCTGTTGACAGACGGGTCCTGGACCCTGATGTGACAAGACCCAGCTGGTTGCGAAAGGGCAAGACCATCGATGCATCGTCAAGTAGAGAGAGTCACTTTCTCAACTCCGAAATGCAGTTGGTCAAGCAGCAAAGGAAATATTGGTCTGGAATTGCTCTTACTGAAAACCCATCTTCGGTTTGATTAGAAATGTTTCGTCCAGAGTCCGTGTGTTGTTTAGTTCAAACTTTTCACGTATTTTTCTGGATATTTCTTTTATGATACATCGTTTAAGTTGTGCAGCTCTTTCCCATCAAATGTTGATATACTTGGAGGTCACTCATTGTAGATTGTGACGAGCAATGGTCGATGGATGTGATATTCTTTGTTGTAAATTAACGTCCGCACTATCAAATCCGTAAAGATCATCCTCATAATTAGACCAGTTCGTAATTCATAGCAAAATTAAGGCAAGATCCCACTTTAAACTATAGGTTCCGTAGGTTTCATTGGCTGTTAGACTTGCACTCATTTCTCATTCATACTTGGCTTAAACACCTTGCTGTTTTGACCGCCACTTCAGTTAAAGTATTAAATATTAATGATACTTTTTATATACATTCAAGTTATTCACTATTCATCTTAATTCGTGATACACTTACGCACTTTGGTGTGTTAAGTATTTTAAGAAACATTGTGTTCGCATTAAAACTCATGATTGCATTGTTATATTAGATTAGATTATTGAAATGGCGACCATACAACAAAGTAGATATTTTAAGTCAAGTTTGAATGAGGATTGAGTGTAAGATGATGTGTAATTGATGTGTAAGTCTTGTTGACTAAGGCTGACATGTTCCTTAGGCATGACTGTTAATTAATATCCCAACAGCCGATGGCAACAACTGAGGGACCTACTTTATCGTGGATTTCGAACCACGGCCTCTGAATTACGAATTAGCCGAATTATGAGGATGGTCTTTTGTGGATTGACGTAGTATTCAATAGTGCGGACGTTAATACACACAAGAGAACACTACACCCACCGACCATCACTCACAACTAACCACAATTCTTGACCTCCAAGTAGCTGGATTACAGGACGACGCCACCGTCGAGTTAGGAATATTTAATCATACAACTAATTATGTGTGACTTGTACACAATTCGTAGTCAAATGAGTGACCAGCACCAGGTTTACCTTGGTTACCCATTTGCAAGCCTTGCACCATCATTGTTTACCTCCCCGATCAGCTGAGCGCATCATGTCGCTATCACGTTTCCTCCAGCTGACGAAACCAGCTGTTCAAACAATTACCGCATCTGGCTAAATTAGCCAGGTCCGGGAGTCCGGGGTTCGATTACGCCACGCAGACGTTATTCGGCAAATTAATTACCTTATTGTTTTGCCGGAACAGCACCTGCCGCGGGAAAGCGGTTTCGCTCGCGCACGCAGCGGGCCTCGACGATTCACTTAGCAAAAACAGCTGATCAATTAGAGTGACAACCGGAAGTCGTTCACGGTCCAAGGAGCGAACTCGGCTGACGACAGATCGCTTTCCGTCCAGCTGATTGTGCAAGCGAGCTGACATTTTCTTAAGACAGATGAACGGTGAGGCGGGAACGCTAAAATCTCACCGTTAATTTATGGATTTCAACCTAAGCTTGATCAATAACGGTGAGTTTTGAAAGAGGAAAAATTTTTGTGTTTTTCTACGCATCTCGGCATTTTTTTACGTATTGTTGGAAAACGGTCCAAACCCCAGACTTGTTACTCGACCTTTTGTTAGAAAGCATCATTAATTATTAGCCTAATGAAAACTGACAACTGGGCCCAGATTCGATCCTACAAATTTCTGGTTTGAAGGCAGGCAGTACCTCCGCCATCTTGGATTTTAGTCCTATAAGAACAATGCTAATTTTGTGACAGAATTTCCGGTTACTTGAAAGTCGTAAACAGAAGGTTGAGGTGTCAAATTAAAAGGTAAAGTAACATAAAATGATAATCACTTGTTAATTGTCGGATATAGTTGTGTGGTGAATATATTTCTCTGGAAAATAAAGTAAAAACATTAATGATGTTAATTCCCTAGATAAAATTTCACCTTTAATTTGACACCTCAACCATCAGTTTACGACATTCGAGTGATCAGTAATGCAGTTACAAAATTAACATTTTTCTTATGGGTCTAAATCTAAAACGAATCATTTCTCCTATAAGGCAGAGTGTTAAAGTTAACCTAAAATGGCGAACCATCCAGATAGGTATTTTAAGCTAAATATGAATGAGAAAAGTGTGTACGATTATTGTGGTGCAATCCTGTAGTCTTGTTACTGACATGTTCCTTAGACAAGACTGTTAATTAATAGCCCAACAGTCAATGGCATCTAAGGGACCTACAGTTTAACATAGAATCCGCACCACAATTTGGCATGGATATGTCTTAGCTCTAGGGGGGGTGTAAGCGATTTTTAAGATGGAAAACATGTAACAGTTTTCCATAGAAGTTACCAGAGCTATTGTATTGAATTTTTAATATGAAATAATAAGAACAGCTGATTAGATGAACTGAGACCATTCCCTTTAGACATATCCATGATCTAACCTATTTCCCACAGGGAAGTTAATACAAACATTTTTTCTCTGAATTACGAACTGGTCTAATTATTAGGATGAATTTGTGTATGAACGTAGTATTCAAAAGTGCGGACGTTAAGCCGCAAAGAGATCATCATATGCACAAACTATTACCCATAACTACCCACAATTTGTGACATCCATGTGGCTGGATTATAAGACACGCCACCGTCCCCCAGGACCCATGGCGGAACCTGGAGGAACGTGTCGGTTCTACTTCAAGTTAAGCTAGTTTTTGCACCAGGATTAAATCTAGGAGGTTACATGGATAGTAAAGTGTATGTAAAACTATGAAAGGTTAGACTTTCAAATTCAAAATAAGCTGGTCTAGCACCGTAATTGGACCGGTGTGATATGTATGTGGTCCACCAGCGCTCACGTCCCATGTGTCGCAATGTGGATCACAATGTTGATGGAAGTGTGTCAATCAGGGGTTGCGCGACGTTGCGCCACGGACGCCAAAGTCATCCATACTGAGCAGCCATTGTCGAGGAATGCGCCCCGGGCCTGTCGTAGAAAGTGCAACACCATATACGAACCTCCGTCTCTTAGCCGGGCTGTCATTATTACGGTTTCATGAAATTCAAAAATATTTAAGTATCTTACTATTTTGTGAAATGGCGACCTACCCAGGTAGGTGTTTTATGCCAAGTATAGTTGTAGGATTATTGTGACGCGATCTTGTAGTATTTTTACTGAATAAGGCTGACATGTTCCTGTTAATTAATGCATTAGCCCAAAATCGGAGACCTTACCTTAAACGTGAATTATCCACTGGTCTAATTATGATGATAGCCTTTGCGGACAAAACGTACAATTCAATTGTTTGGTCGTTAATCCACCGACCATCACTCGCAACTATCCACAATTCATGACCTCCAAGAAGCTGCATTACAGATCCCGCCACCGTTTCAGTCCGCCGTAGAAATGCCTGCGTACTAATTGAATTACTATGATTGATGAACTACTTGTGATGATAAAAACTAAGCTAGACACCTAAAACCAGATGCTATCGCGGTATAATGAATAAGAAAATTGTAGTTATAGCCTTGTTAAAGTTAAAGTTAGGGTGCTGCCATTAGAAATAATAATCTCAACTAGATGAAGCCGCATAGCAAGTTGCGAAGTGGCGAAATATTTAATTTCCAACCTCAATAATCTTCCTACGGCCATAGTGTAATCAGTAGAGCTATAACAATATTAGCATTGTTCTTTTGGGATTACAATTCAGATAAATGGTCTATTTCACTCTCTTAAACTAACAAATGAAAAACATGAGCTAAACGTTTGGGCAACGCTGACAGACACCGTCCGTTGTACCTATTCTCATTTCAACTACATCGGATGGTCATGGCAATATCTTGCGGCATACTTTGGTACTACTTACAAACCTCTACACTTGACAATTTACATGAAGGAGATTACCAAATGGTAGTTCTACTTCCTACCACGCCTATCTCCCACCTGCACCACCTCCACTTCCCGGTGCTTCCCGGAGGAACTGTGTCAGTGGTGGAACCGGTCGCGGTTCGTGGGGTCGCGGTGTTTTCCTCCTCCGAGTCCGTCGTGTTCCTCGTTGCAACACCAGCTTCGCATAACATTCCGGCCGGGGAGGTCGGAACTGGAAGAAAGCACGTTGCAATTTACATAAGCCGGAGTCGCGGTTGTATAACGGCGCGAAGGTTGAACGAGAGCTCCAGCAAGGACGACGCACCGGAAGGTCGTGCGGTTTCACCGTTGCAACACTGTCACTGCTGTCATCTAGGGTCATTGGTTGTCGAGGAGGCCGTGGCGTTGCTATTGACCATGCCACGGATTAATTATTAAGGAGGCTGTGGTATTGACAGTGCAGAGGTTTTGTTTTTGAGGAGGCCGTGGCATTGCTATTGACGATGCAATGGATTTGATATTAAGGAGGCTATGGTATTGATAATGGCAGTGCAGAGGTTTTGTTTATGAGGAGGCCGTGGCATTGCTATTGACGATGCAATGGATTTGATATTAAGGAGGCTATGGTATTGATAATGACAGTGCAGAGGTTTTGTTTTTGAGGAGGCCGTGGCATTGCTATTGACGATGCAATGGATTTGATATTAAGGAGGCTATGGTATTGATAATGGCAGTGCAGAGGTTTTGTTTTTTAGGAGGCCGTGGCATTGCTATGTACGATGCAATGGATTTGATATTAAGGAGGCTATGGTATTGATAATAACAGTGCAGAGGTTTTGTTTTTTAGGAGGCCGTGGCATTGCTATGTACGATGCAATGGATTTGATATTAAGGAGGCTATGGTATTGATAATGGCAGTGCAGAGGTTTTGTTTTTGAGGAGGCCGTGGCATTGCTATTGACGACGCAAGTGATTTTATATTAAGGAGGCTATGGTATTGATAATGGCAGTGCAGAGGTTTTGTTTTTTAGGAGGCCGTGGCATTGCTATTGAAGATGTGGTGTGAGTGCTTTTGATATTAAGCAGACTGTGGTATATTGATAATGACATTGACAGAGGCTGCAGCGTTGCTATTGATGACCCGGTTATTCTGTTTAATATTACGGAGGCTGTGTTGTTTGCATTGGCGATCATGTAGTTTTTTTATAAAGAGATGTGTTTTTGTTACTTTTGTAATTGAGGAGGCTGTTGTGCTATAGTTGAAGATGCGGTTTAGTTATGAAGGAGGCTGTTTATGTTTACGATACTGTGGTTCGTGAACCGGTCTTATTGAGGAGGCTATGGCATTTGTATTGACGATCTCGTTGTTTCGTTATTGACGATGCAATAGTTTCTTTATATGCTATGGTGTTGATATTGAGAAGGCCATGAAGTTGTAGTAAAAATGCCTTAGGGAGTCATTGAGGGTGTTATTATTAAGACTCTGGAGGTTATTATATAGATCCTATTATACCTTTTACTGAAATGGCGATCTACTTAGGTAGGCATTTTTAGTCAAGTATCAAAGTCTAAAATTATTGTGGCGCAATCTCGTAGTCTTGTTGCAGACTTAGGCTGACACGTTCCTACAGGACTGTTTATTAGTCCATTAGCTTATTATTTGGTGAAGTCTGATTCGGTTTTAATGATGACATTTCATTTCGTGTGTTTATGGGTAATTTGTAAATTCTAGCCACAAATTATCGTCAATCGTAGACTAATCCGGTCAGTGGTCACTTTCGACATCAGAGAGAACGTGTAATAGTGTAGTTATTACGAAATAGACTAAAATCATAATGTAAGAGGAATTATATGATGGGAATGCCAGTTTTATAAAACCCCGAAGTCCCAAAATAGTTGAAGTGTTTATTTAGACTATAGTAATTATCCAGAAAAATTACTTTTTCCTAAGAAAAATAAGAATTGTTTTTGTTAATTTCCAGATAACCATTACAACGTTAATTGAACGTTATCAACTATATTTTAATAACTAAAGTATCGGGTAATCGAGAGAAAAATTTAATATTTCATTTGATGGTACCAAAATCCAATATGGTTGCTCTGATAAAAATTAAGAGTTTAAAATTAATTGTTTTTTGTACCCTTTTAATTATTTTTATTCTTGCACTGAAGAATGAATTTTTTTAACGTGAAATTAAGTTTTTAAAACTAAATCTAAACATGTGTTTTATTTAAAATTCTTTTTCAAACACTGTTTATCGCTTAATTCAAAACTTTGAGGTTAGGTTTGTCTTGAATCCGCAATGTTTTTGAACACTAACCGGTCATGAAAAAGTCTGCAAAGTTTTTTCCGCAGTCGAATATCGAAAGTACTCTTCCCGCGAGGTTGGTGGACGATGTGACGAAAGTTTCTTCCCACTTGTACATGGGCGGCCACCTTCCAACGGGCGACGAAGACTTCCTGCGCTCCCAGAGGGTGACCCACGTCCTCAGCATCGGTCATCACCCGACCATAACACTTCCCCATGTCAAATACACATTTTTCGACATAAGAGACGAGCCGGGGGAAAATATCAAGTCGATCTTCAAAGAGTGTTCGCAGATAATAGAAGAGGAGAAGACCTCAGGAGGTGTGGTCTACGTTCACTGTCACTGCGGAGTGTCGAGGTCAGCCTCCGTGGTGATCGCGCACCTCATGATCACCGAGGGGATCCCCTACGTGGACGCCTTAGCTCGCGTCAAGCAAGTGCGAGACTTCGTGAAACCCAACGAAGGGTTTGTCAGACAGCTCAAGATACTCGAGGAACAGTTAAAGATCATGGATGTAACTTAGGTCAGTAATAAATGTTTAGAGTCTATTTGGTCTGATTGCGCTATTTTCTCATTTTACGACTGCTGTGTCTGGCTGTTGGTGGAAATTATGGGCTCTAGAGGTGTTGCAAGTTGGGAAATTGGCTTTTACGAACTAATCTCTGGTCACTGATCTTTCGTCTTCTTGGGAACTCAATTTCGTCAACCTAGTAACGCGCTGTTCCAGTAAGTCAAACGTTACTGGATCGAAAAAAGTGGCGTACGACTTCTGTCAGATCATGAGGTTAAACTTAAGTTTAATAACCTCATGGCTAGCCAGAGCTTAAGCTCTGGCTAGCCTTTTGTGAATCTCGTCGATGTTACCTTGATGTATTTAATTCTCCACACAGGCCCTAGGCCTATGGTGGCAGTTGAGGTTTCTAAAAGTGAAAAACTAAGACTACTAATTGCGTTTCAAGCTTGTATACGTTGTTTTTCTTTCCCAAATTTTTGTCTGGTGTTCAAAAACTGATTGCAGGTTTTTGGATCCGGGACTAGCAACAAAACTCACTAAACTCTCTTTGTCCAACATCTCTGGTATTGTTATATTGTGCTTAGGTGCTTTGTTCCTTATTTGTACATGCTCGTTCCTATATATGTATCTTGCTGAGTACCTTACTTATGTATCATTTACTTTCAGGGAATCGAGGATCAGGTGTATTGATACAATATTGCTCCGCCAAAATGAGTACTTTTATCAAAGTCCTATCCCAAATTTTAACTTTAAATCCAAATAAATTGTGATTAGCTGTATTAGTAACGGAAATAATTGTATTTTCAATCGTAAGTGAGCTGTAAATATACATATAATTATTTCATTACCTTTCCTTAATCAATTGCGTATAGCAATTTTAGTGATAGCTCAACGAGGTGTAAGCTAAGGAAGGTCTCTAGGGGTTTTTGCCTTTTTTCCTTCAGAATGTTCGAATACAGTGAGCATTTTAAATATACATATTTCTGAAGACATTTGAGTTTAAGTTTGTAACTTGTAACCAATATAGGAATCTGAGATGTTGTATATTATTAAAATTAGTACTCCACGACAAAGGTTTTGCGAGGCAGGTCTAACCTATTCAGGCTTGCGTAACACAAGTCACCGAAGAAGCTTGTTTTAAAACGTATTAATTTATTGTCAATCAAATCAAAAACTATTTATTTCATAAGTCGTGTTGTTTTGAATCACCTGGTTATCGTGCTGAGATAACTACGTACGACTTCCTGGATTGAAATCAGTGGCTGCCGACTCCTGTCAGATCATGAGCTAGCTTAAGTAACTCAAGTCGCTGGTACACTTCCTCGCTATCCTTATCCAACCGCACAGACCCTTGGGCCATGATGATAGACAGTTGAGGTACACCAGCATATCTGGTTTAAGGATTTTGTCAAAATAATGGCGACTTTGCCGTGGAGTACACCACCACATAAGCCTAAGATATATTAGGGGATGTGTAGACCAACTCCACTCTCAGAGGCAATTCCAGGGTGCACTACTGGCAACGCTTCTGTTTTTCCTGTGAGTTCAACGTTTCCAATAGTTTTCTATATCTCAACTGAGAGGCCTCGGCCTAAAATCATTCCAACCTGACAATAGCATTATCGTATTGCACGGGCGAGTGAGGCAACGTGTTATACAACGTATCTCGGCCAGTGGAGTCGTCACGCCGGGTTAGTGTTGGTATTTGAATGTGCGAGTGTGTTGTGTGTGTGAGTGTGTAGTAACACAACAGTCACAGTCATCATCTGATACGCCATCTACGGGAACTTTCCCCGGTCACTGTGTTAGTAGTGACTTCATTCTCCGAGGTGTTGAATTACGTTTCGGTCCAGTCATCCCAGACTGCATGGAATCCAAATAAATCCCACTGTTTTTAAAATTGAATGGCTTAACTGAAATTTTAAAATTTATTTTAGTTCCTCAACATGCACAAAAGCCCTTGAAGTAGCACTAAACTCGATTGAGCTAGTGATCTGATATGTGAATAAAAAATTATATTTTTATTCACATATCAGAATAAAATGGTGGTGGAAGTGGTGGAATTACGAATCGGTCTAATTATGAGGATGGTCTTTGCGGATTAACGAAGCTTTCAATAGTGCGGACGTTAATCCACACAAGAGAACACTACACCCACCGACCATCGCTCACAACTATCCACAATTTGTGACCTCCAAGTAGCTGGATTACAGGATGACGCCACCATCCCAGTCTAATATGAGACAAATTGAATATTTCATACTGGTAACCCTGTGTCCGGTATTTCAAACAGTTTGGTTTACATTAATTAAGACAGC
This sequence comes from Nephotettix cincticeps, assembly GCA_023375725.1. NCBI lineage: Eukaryota > Metazoa > Arthropoda > Insecta > Hemiptera > Cicadellidae > Nephotettix > Nephotettix cincticeps. The sequence continues at coordinate 17,248,380 of CM041788.1, read as the reverse complement.
TGAGTTTGTTGTTGTGCTACTCAATCGCCTCTTTAAACTTCAAGATGAAGAAAAGGTTGAGTGTGTATTGTTGTTAAAAGAACTGATTTTATTTCTCTGGTGATGTGCCAAAACCGTTGTCCATTCTAAAAAGCTAAGCGTTCGTCATATTGAGTTCCTTGATCATTTGTGGTCACCTCTTGCTAGGTTATGTGGCTCATGCCGCTGTTACGTCGCTATGTTTAACAAACCTCACAGAACCATGGTCTATGATAATGGACAATTAAGGTATTTTTTAAACCTGAATTCATAACACGTTGAAATAACTCAGTAGACTACAAATTGTGTATGGATTGATCACATTCCAGGATTGGTTCTTCAAGAACTTACTTTGCTTGAAGAAATCTACATTGTATCGAGTTTGTTGATTTAGAAGTGAGTTGTCTCAGGCCACAAGGGCTGAGATGTAGTTTTCACCCTGACTAATGTATCAGCTAATCTTAGTAACGAGCCAATTTTGGGTATCTCACCCGATTCACGCTACTTTTTGATGTCAAAGTGTAACAAAATTTATATACACCTCTAATTTTTATTTGGACACCGTTCTAAATTTTCATGAAGAGTACACTATATTAGATTTAAGTACATTCAAAAAGGTTTATCTGTGTTAATACATTTAGTTGGATTCTATAATACAATTTTCCACAAGCGTGACTACTTTAAAACCAGTTTCCGAAAATATATTTATTTTTAAAACTGTGAGTTTTCAAGATAGATTTTTTTCCATTCATTAGGGACTAACCAGTTTCATATCCCCACTTTATCAGTTGCTTTCTAAGGAGTGCCCTCACACGTTTTCAAATGGTCCCACCGTATCCTCAGAGTTTACTATTCAGGAAATTCTTTAAAATTCAAAACGGCCACTAAAACCCTAACGACTTCTTTAACGACGCAAAGACTTTTTCTTGCGACTATTGCGTCAGAAGATGTTTATGAAGTTTCTCATGGTGTTAATGGTATCGTTTATTCGCCCGTGAGTAATGAGATCATTGCGCATTGCGACAGTGACGAGTGCGCGGTTTTGATCGAGTTATAATGACGAGTTATGAGCCCGAGCTTGTGACAGCTGACATATTGAAACATCCGCAGTTGGTCTGTTGCAATACGGACATCGGGAGAAAGCAGACGCCAAGGTCTACTACGGTGATGGGTTTCTTGGGTCTACAATTACTTGGATTGAGGTTGGTCGAATCTGGGAGGTTGAGGCCATCGATGTTGGATACTTGGTGACCTTTGGAGCTAAGGCTTTTGAAAAATCTTCAATGATTTTGACATGGATATGTCTTAGCTTGGGAGTGTTAGCAGATTTGTGGAACTGTTTAGATGAACTGAAAACATTCCATTTAGACATATCCATGATCTAACCCTAACATATTTCCCATTGGGAAGTAGATACAAAAATTTTGAGATGGATATGTCTTAGCTTTGGGGGTCTTAGCGATTTGCGTGACCAAAATTTGAAACAGTGACGTCATAGTTTGGTTATAAGAACAGCTCTTTAGATGAACTGAAAACATTCCCTTTATACATATCCATTATCTAAACTATTTCCCACAGGGAAGTAAATACGTTTCTGTGCTGTCTATTGACTGGGACGGTTATGAACGATTGTCGGTGGATATGGTGTTCCCTTGTGTGGAGTTATGAATACTGTACTATTGAACAAATACTATCTTCATAATCAATTAGTTTGTCAACCAGTTTGTTATTCAGAGGCAAAGATGTAGTTCGAATCCTACGTTAAACATTAGGCCATGGATCTTATTGGCTATGGGAAATTAATAAGGCTGTGTCTAAGGAGGATGTTTGTATTTGTATTTACCCTGGAAAATCTATATAATTACTAGATCATTTCTATTATCTAGTTACAACATAAACCTTCTGGTTTATGCTGTATTAACTGATGATTTTCCACTCCTATCTTTCGCTATTCCAACGGAGACTACTGTGATGTAAAACAGAAAAGTCATCAACGTTGTCAAAATACAAGATTAATGTTGTGTTTCACATCTATTTACCTAATTTATATTACTTTTCGCTTTGATGATCTATAACAGTATAATGCATATTGTTATCTTTACGTTCATGTTTTACATTTACCCGAAGTATGAATACGTCTTATCTAAGTTTTCATTTACATAAAAAAATCCCCGGAGAAACTAGGAAATATTTGCTTTTTTTCAACTATTGTATTTTATACGCCAGAGTACTGTACACTCCAAAAAGTTGCCCTCGTTGCATTATATCTCACAGTCCTATATAGTCCCATAATTACTCAACTGTTACGTAGTTTTGACGATCCTATTGTACAGTTGTAGGCCGTCTTGGGTACCATTCCCATCGCGTTAGCCAACAGCACGAATGCACGATATACTAGCACGCGCGAACAGACGATGAAAGTGTCCAAGGTCCGACGCCCCGCGCATGTCAACCGTGTCCGTACACACTGCGCATGCGCACTGCCCACGACGCCCCGGCGCATGTGAACTACTGTATTTCCTACGTATACGTCACTGCCAACGTCAACCTCAGATAAAATAGTCACAGCTGTTATAGAAGTGAGGTTCCTGGTTAAAATCTTACTGATGAACTAAGATTTTTCAACTTTTGGGTTATATAATATATAATAGGCTGTATATACGTAATAGATGAATTGTAACACACCTATTATCATTCAAGATTACACAACGCAAGATAAAGATTACTATATTGTTATATTTTTAGTAATTATTCCAATTAGGTCGAATATTTAGCAATTTTCAATAGTGAATACTTTAATTAAAGATCGGTTTTGACATGAATGTGTCTTAGCTCGGGGAGGGAGGGGGTGGTGTTAGCAATTTGTAATATGAAAATTTGAACCGTAAGAACAGCTGTTAAGATAAACTGAAAAAATTCTACTTAAACATATTCCCTTCTAACCTTTTTACCACAGGGAAGTAAATACAAACATTTTAGGTAGCATCTGAATCACTGATGAAAATAAAATAACTTCGTGGTGTAGAAAAGTCTGTTCTGTCGCTGAAGGTTATGTTTGCATTCTTAAATTACGAATAACCTCTTCTAAACATTTTTGTTTGTATGCAATGATGAAATTGTTTTATATACTTATTCGTATGCATGCTAAATCGAAGTCCATTACGATTAATAAAACAAAGTCCACTTCGTCTCGATATCTGGAATCTGATCCCGTTCTTAGGTAAGGTGGAACCTAGAACTTGACAAGTTTATAATCATAAATTCATAATGCACACTAAGCAGGTATAAAGCTATAAATACAGATACTTAAAGCAACAAAAAAGTTACAAAAAATACCAAGCAACAATAGTCAAACACTCAATGCCAGAGAACAAAAACACAAAGAACATTCACAAGTCACCAGAGCTCAAGAAGACTGTCGAACAATCAAAATTTATATTTTTACGTATCATTTAAGTCAGAAGAACTATCAAAGTTACTTTTAAATGCAAAGTAGGCATATATTTTTCGTTTGGTTAGTAAGTAAGATTCATGTAACCTTATACTTATACTTTACACATTCAACCGAACCCAGGTAGGTATTTCAAGCCAAATAAAAATGAGAAATGAGTGTAAGATGATTGTGGCGCGATCTGTTAATTAATAGTCCAACAGCCAATGGCAAATCCAAGGGATCAGTTTAACGCGGAGTCTGAACCACTGCCTCTGAATTACGAACTGGTCTAATTATGAGGATCGTCAAGTTCTAGTATCAGAGTTTTTAGGTCACACTAGTGCCTTTAACTTGACCTAATGAATACTTATGTAGCCGGTACAAACGGCTTGACGTGCCTTCCAAAGCACGGTGGCAGACTGAGATGTCATTGACTGTTGGGCTTAATTAACAGTTCTGTCTAAGGAACATGTCAGCCTTAGTCAGTAACAAGACTAAAAAATCGTGCCACCATCATCCTTCACTGTTTCTCATTCATACTTGGTTTAAAAAACCTGCCTGGGTAGGTTGCCATTTCAGTCAAAAGTGTATATGTGTCATAACCGGGAATCGAATCTGAGTCTTTTAAGTAGTAATCCAGTACTCTACCCACTCAGCGATGATTTCCACATACAGTATTTCCTTTGGTGTACACAGGGAACAGGACACGAACACGAAAGGACACCCTCCCACGTGTACGAATCCCAAAGAAAACCAATATGCTCGGTTATGACTATGTATATTCCTGGACAATTACTTTGTTTAAAATTCACCAAAACGCTTGATTTCTGTCTGGTTGTTCCAGATACATAGATTATAATCATGTACATTTTCAACTTGACCAAGACCTGGATCACGTTGCTGGGCTTTCCAATTACTAAACGGTCCATTAACTTCCAGTGGCCGTTAATTGTGCAATGCAATCAGATGAAGCAACACCATCACCATCGCATTGATTGCGAAACTAGTGTCATTTAACCCTCTCTCCATCTTCAATTTTATGCGCTAGTCGGTGACGATCACATCTATAAAATAACGTCGGTGACTCACTGGATAGCGTGACTGACTCCGGACATGAGTCAGCGATGAAAGTGGTTCAGATACAATCACATTTTATCAGTAAATATAGTTCTGTGTCCGCACACCCCTTTCTGCTTGATATGTTACCGCGTACATGTAATCCTGTTCGGTAATCCGGTTAATTGGAGGTCTCGAATTGTGGAGAGTTGGCCTTCTTCCCGGCTTTGAATCATTGCAATGTCCAGACTAATTATCACCGCTCAAAAGGACTCTGCACAAATTAGGATTGCTTCTGAGTCCTTCTTCTCTATTTCATCTGATTTTTCATTCCCTTTGTGGCCATTGTGGCCAGAGACACATTACTCCACATCACTCTCATTACTTCATGTATGAGTAATAAGAGTGTTGGTGCCTCTGGAGACTGTTGGTGCAGATCCCCTCCAGAGTGCACGCCAGCCAGACCTGATCTTCTGCCGGTAACTCTGCCAGCCAATGGATGAAAGGCACTATTGGTTCTGTATTCTGAGAAAACAAAAACACTTGTCAAATTTGAACCTCTTAACCGGGAATGTGGTGTTGTCCTGTAATCCAGCTACTTGGACGTCACGAACTGTGGATAGTTATGAGCGATGGTCGGTGGATGTTGTGTTCTCTTGGGTGGATTAACGTTCGCACTATTGTATACTACGTTAAACCGCAAAGACCATCCGCATAAGTAGACCAGTTTGTAATTCAGAGACAGTGGTTCGGACTCCACATTAAACTGCAGGTCCCTTAAATATGCCAATGACTTGGGTGATGAATTAACAGTTTGTATGAGTAACACGTCAGCCTTAGTCAGTAACGTGACTACAAGATCCGCTTTTTAGAAAGTCTGACATTACAATATGTCACACCTTTTTTACACTTTATGCTTACACATATAAAAGTAATAGTAAAGGCTTTCTCAATGTGTTGCAGAAACCAAAAGGATGCGATTTCTTATTTACTAAATTCAACCATTGTAAAGAGGATTTTAAAAGGTTCAATATAATCGCGATAGCTCAGAATATAAATTATAAACTGGATAATATTTAGTACAACAAGAGTTAAAATATCATGTAATTAATTTAAAACTTTGGGAAGTCGTTAATCAAGTTTCTCATAAAGGTCGTGTAACTTTCCTCTTTAGTTTCATAAAATTACGAAGTTAAAAATTACAGAGATTACAGAAAAATTACAGAAAGATTTATTCATAATCTTCTAAGTACTGTAATACAAAATGTCGGAAAACATAATGGTGGTGCAATCACCGTATGAATTTGAGAGGTAAGAACTGAAATTATTTATACGTAATCTATTTCTTCAAGCAATATGTTTTCTACTGTAGTTAGTTATTATAAATTCAACAGTTAGTTGAAAAATATTGTTCACCAAGTTTGTATAATAGTTATAAATCCAACAGATATTTATTTTGTACTAACTTAGGAAGATAGTTTGAATATATTGTTCAACTATATTAAATAAAAATTAACTCTTTGTAAAAACTGCATACTAATCGATTTTCTAGAATAGTGGTTATTATTTAGTAAAATAATACATCAAATTAAATAACGGAATTAACCATACAATGCAAGTAAATTAAATTTGACAGTATAGTATCTTTTCCATATAACTCTCTCCAAAACAAATGTACCATATGATTGAAATGTTATAATATTGTTGCTGTTTTGTTTTTTTCAAATTTTTTGTTTCTAAAGTATGCAGTAGGCAAAATTATAGTATCTTTAACTCTACATTAATCGGCAAAACAAACACGCTAACATGAACCAGACATCCTCAATGACGTCGGCGACTCCCCTCAAGAACTTGGAGTTTCCTGCTCTGAGCCAAATGCCCAGGGTGGATGGGACTATGCCGCCGAACAACCCGGTAGACCAGATCGTCCCAGAGAAGTTCACTCCCGTGCCGCCCGGGCAGGAAGACGAAAGACCGCTTCTGAAAGACTTGACTAAGTGTATACCTAAGACTGAGGAAATCATTTCGAATGGATACAAACAGGTGAAACACGTGAAAGCAATTACTCTAGAATTAAAATTACTCCTAGAGCACGAGCAGACTATACTTGAGCAAGTAATAACTAGAATAGATAAGTTTAAAAACCTAAGAGATGAGAACAAGAGGAAGGCTACGGAATGGGAGAACGAATATAAATCCAAATTGCCGGAATACGACGCGTACGCTACGAAGCTGGTTAACGTACCGCAGTCCAAGCCTATCGCGGTGGAGGGGTTGCCAGCTCCGATCCAGCAGAAGATCCTCTACCAAATCGTGTCCAGAACATCCAACACTGCCGACAGAGTTGTGGTTTCATTATCGATGGAGCAAACGGTCGCGAACGACATTGACTTGACGCTCGGGAGCTTGAAAAAACAATGCACGGTCATACTGAAACGAATCCGCGGATGGTTGAAGATGTTGAACGCCCAGGAGCAGCAACAGGACATCGTACTAGACAGGTGGGACAAGTACAAACAAACCATCAAGGACATGAAGAAGGTTAGCGAGGAGAGGACAGTGACCGCCGTGGGGTCGACCGCCACCTTGGCGCGACAGCTCAAGCCGTACGAAGAGCGCATCAGAAGGTTGGAGGCGGCCATTTGTGACATGGGTGGAGCTAAGTACGGGACATGTCCTGATAGTCAATCGATACATGAAAGAGAGGGTAGGGAACCTGTGGAGTATGACTGTGAATCGCTACTGGCAGAAAACAATAACAGATGCGGAGGTCCTGGAAACCCCCGAGGCAACGCCTCCAGTAATCCCCCGGACTACGACAACCGTCTGTCTAGAGCGGAGAACGCGATCTGTACATTGTATGGGCCCAAGTACGGAACTTGCAAGGGTGGGCAGGGAGGAGGAACACCCTCAAAAGGACCAACGACTCCTCCAAACATTAAGCCTAATTCCAAAGAGGAACGTCTAGAAAGGATTGAGAAAGCAATCTGTGATATGAGTACCCAATCAGCTTATCCACAGTCTACCCAATCAGGCTACCCAACGCTCACACAATCATCTTACCCCCAGTCTACCCAATCAGGCTACCCGTCGCCAACCCAATCGGCTTACCCACAGCCTACCCAATCAGGCTATCAGACGCCCAACCAATCCACTTGCCCACAACCTACCCAATCAGGCTACCCAGCGCCCACCCAAACACCTTACCCTCAGCCTACCCAATCAGCTTACCCGTCACCCACCCAATCTGCTTACCCTCAGCCTACCCAATCAGCTTACCCGACGTCCACCCAATCAGGTTGCCCTCAGCCTACCCAATCAGCCTACCCGTCACCCACCCAATCTGCTTACCCTCAGCCTACCCAATCGTCACCATACAACTCGCAAAATTATGGTGAACCTTACTGTTGATTTCGAATATCAAATTACCAAGTTACGCTACATGATAATTCAAAACCAACTTTACTATCTGTATTTAGGTATGTTATTTTTCTTTAGTGTTTTCGAGAAAATAAAGTTTTAAATTGGTAATCATTCTTTTTGAATTCCTTATGTCTACAGTATAAAACTATAATCCAAACAATCTAATATTTACTGTCTTCTATATAGTTATTATCTCTAATTTATATGGATAAATCACTCGAAGTTACCTTTAATTTACCGCTAGTTAAAATGTCTAAAAGATTTATCTTTTTTTATTCAAAACATAATTGTTTTTGTACATTGTACAAATTGTACATTTTTTTCTAAAATATGTCCCCTACTAACTTAAAAGTATCTAGTAAACCAAAAATTGTGTATGACTAGGCTGTAGGTGTCGAGGTCAAATTATTTCTACTTTATTTGATATTTATTACTTACTTTTTAGCAAATTTTTACAACAAATTTTATTTCTCGGAAAACGTGGTTTAAGAGTACATCTTTATTAGTCCGCAAATATATATCGTGGATGAAGTTTCTTTTCTGACTCCAAAAATATTTTTTGATCGTCAAAGGTACACGACCAAGTTGGTACGTTACTCAATTAGTAACCCCGATATTGCAGTTCCAGACCCGACTTCAAGGGGAAGAAACACAATGTTTATGTGTTACTTTGTGTGAACTGTTTTGTACAAAATTTTGTTACCTGTTTCGTCTTCCCAAAAGATTTTTCATTAGTTTGTAATAATCAATTTGTTTTAGACTTGTCTTAGGGATTAAATAGCATTAGAACAATGAGAGAAAGTGCAGATTGGAAAGCCTTGGTGATAGGTGAGATATTTCACCCACGACTCCACTGTGTTGAGACGTTGAAGTTCTGTGGGTAGCACAGGAGCATTGTTGAACCACCAGAGTTCCTGGTTGCTCCCATGCTTTCTCTCAGTTCAGTGGTTCGTTGAATAATACAATTATTCTTGGATGCAATACTAATGTTTGCTTTTGTAACTGGTTGATGGGATATAACCGTGATATAGTTTGAGTTGGTATAACGATTATAATTGTTGTGATATTGCGGGTGGTGATAGTTTGTATTAAATTAATAGGACGAATTTATTAATTTAATAGGGATTTCATTCTAAAGGTTGTAAACTACGGGAATTCTGGCAATGGGACCTATATCTACTTATTTAAATTACAAGATGAAATGGATTACATTCTATTAATGAAATTGCAACCCTAGTATAAAATTTTATTAACAAAATTAAGTTTATATCAAAAACTTGTATACATCTTCTTCACGATGGTTAAATTTAGTAGTAGTAAATTTATTAGAAGTTTTTAAATTAACTTTCTACTACAGAATCTAAATAATAAGAAGAATGTTTTTTGTTCATTCGACCCCAGAGACATTTTAACAGTCAAAGAGTGACTTAACATAAATATTAGCAACTGAAATTGAAATCTGTCCAGATAGTTTAAGCAAAGTATGAATGAGAATTGAGTGTAAGATGATTGTGACGCGATCTTGTAGTCTTGTTACTAAGGCTCACATGTTCCTTAAACAAAACTGTGAATTAATAGTCCAACAGTCAATGGCATATCTAAGGTACCTACAGTTTAATGTGGAGTACGAACTACTGCCTCTTAATTAGGAACTGGTCTTATTCTGAGGATGAGCATTGCAGATTTAGTATTCAATAGTGCGGACGTTAATCCACACAGAGAACACCACACCCACCGACCATTGCTCACAACCATCCACAATTCATGACCTCCAAGTAGCTGGACACGCCACGGTCATTTAAGACTGATGTAGTGAAATTATTAAGAATGGAAGCTGTGCTATAAAGGAAAGGATGTGTTATCCAGGACCAAGATCTGCTAAGCCAGCTTCGCTGCACATTATTTAAATATTGCTCTGATAGATGACACTCAACTTGGAAACTCTATTCTATAACTTATCCCGCCATGTGTCAACAACTTCTAACTTGACTGACGGATGCAGTCTATGAAGAAAAGGGGAGAGTTAACGGCTCTAATTTTCTACTCTTTGATTTGGCTTTGTCACGTGACCGGTTGCTTGGTGCTTTGGCGGCCAACACATTTTTTAAATTAAGATATATATTTGGCGAGCCATGGTACGGTACGGCACAATCTTCTGTAAGAATCACCGATGGTTTTTGGGACAATTGTAAATTCTATTCTGTGACAGTTAAAACTACTACATGGATCCTCAAAGTTGTTTTTTCATACAAACTGATAAAACTTATAGACACGGTAGCTTATGGGTAACGTGCAGGCTCAGAAAGTCGAAAGTTGCTGGATCGAAACCAATGGCAGAGTACTCAGATGACAAGTGGTCACCTCTGGTTGTCCTGTGAGAAGTCCGCTGTGGTGCCTCTACTGTCTTTGTTTCAGCTCCCAGAGTGATGAGCAGTTGAGATTTTTGTTTAAAAAAGTAAGGTCTAAATCAGTGGTGTACACTTGGAATTTTGGTTTTGGGTTCTAGCGCCTTCCCAAACCAAAAAACTCGTAAAATCCCTTATACGGAAATTTGTATTTTGTATATTAATCACAATGTACATGTATCTCCATGACGGTTGGGTGAACTAAGTGAGATTGACCAAACATAATATAGGTTTACCCACGAAATATTGGAACCATGCTTTTTGGTGTGTTTTACTGTTTTGCACCTGCCCTCAGTGGAGTTTTTGCACGGAGTGAAATATTTTAAAAACAAGCTTTGAATGATTTAGATAGCTAATAATTATTAAAGACGAGGAAATTCGCTGAGGATGCAGGTCTGATGTGACAGGATGTTATTGTGAGACTGAATACTTATCTGAGTTAACCCAACTTCAACTTTGACCATTGATTTTCTCAGCCCCTTCGTCTAGAACCCACGTCTCCACTTCTCAGCTACCAGTTATGGTAGCATTGCACCACAATACCATCGCAGGTTCAGTGTTCACTGTGAGTTGCGATTCAGTAGACGCGTCGTCAGTTCCTACACACTACACAGAACGCACGTGTCAGTGAAAGTCGCGTTACGTTACTCCCGCGCTCCGCGAATGTCAAACAGCTGATTGACTATCGGAATCAGCTGTTGCGCCAATTAACTCAGCTGTTCGCGCTCTGTTGGTCTCGGTCGGAAGTCACTCACGCTGATATCCGACAACTTGTAAACAAAACCATACACTGTGAACTATTGTTCGTGGCTGGATGCGCAGGTGTTTATAATCAGGATGACTTGCATAAGGTCAAGATCAGATTAGATCTAGGTGAGATTTAATTAACGTGATTACCTTGGCCTTGATTAATAACGACTATCTTATGTAAGAAGACATAAATATTAGCGTATCTTATCCTAATGAAATAGACATTCCTAGGAAAAGTTTTACTATTTTGAGATCACTGAGGCGCTGTACAAACCAAGACGCATAGTAGGAAATACATCTAAAACGTTGAAACTTAAAACAAGGTTTCTATTAATCCTGTTTATTAAATATATTAGAAATCTAAACTAAACAGGATTTTCTCAAGGATTATAGCCCATTTGGTTACCCATGCCACGTTCTGAAAATATGCGGTTGTGAGTGACATACAACTTCTCTTGTCTTTTTGATTATTTGATGTCTGAGGGGAAGGCGTGTCCTTTAATGCAGCTACTTGGAGGTCACGAATTTTGGATAGTTATGTGCGATGGTCGGTGGATGGGATATTCTCTGGCGTGGATTAACGTCCGCACTATTAAATACTAAGTACATTAGCAAATAACGTTCTCATAATTAGAACCATAATCATGTGACAGGATGTTATTGTGAGACTGAATACTTATCTGAGTTAACCCAACTTCAACTTTGACCATTGATTTTCTCAGCCCCTTCGTCTAGAACCCACGTCTCCACTTCTCAGCTACCGGTTATGGTAACATTGCACCACAATACCATCGTAGGCTCAGTGTTCACTGTGAGTTGCGATTCAGTAGACGCGTCGTCCTACACACTACACAGAACGCACGTGTCAGTGAAAGTCGCGTTACGTTACTCCCGCGCTCCGCGAATGTCAAACAGCTGATTGACTATCGGAATCAGCTGTTGCGCCAATTAACTCAGCTGTTCGCGCTCTGTTGGTCTCGGTCGGAAGTCACTCACGCTGATATCCGACAACTTGTAAACAAAACCATACACTGTGAACTATTGTTCGTGGCTGGATGCGCAGGTGTTTATAATCAGGATGACTTGCATAAGGTCAAGATCAGATTAGATCTAGGTGAGATTTAATTACTGTGATTACCTTGGCCTTGATTAATAACGACTATCTTATGTAAGAAGACATAAATGCGTATCTTATCCTAATGAAATAGACATCCCTAGGAAAGGTTTTACTGTTTTGAAATCACTGAGGCGTTGTACAAACCAATACGCTACTAAGTTTTATCTGTGTAGAGTATAGTAAGAAATACATCTAAATCGTTGAAACTTAAAACAAGGTTTCTATTAATCCTGTTTGACAATATTAAATATATTAGAAATCTAAACTAAACAGGATTTTCTCAAGGATTATAGCCCATTTGGTTACCCATGCCACGTTCTGAAAATATGCGGTTGTGAGTGACATACAACTTCTCTTGTCTTTATAATTATTTGATGTCTGAGGGGAAGGCGTGTCCTTTAATGCAGCTACTTGGAGGTCACGAATTTTGGATAGTTATGTGCGATGGTCGGTGGATGGGATATTCTCTGGCGTGGATTAACGTCCGCACTATTAAATACTAAGTACATCAGCAAATAACGTCATCATAATTAGAACAGTTCGTAATTCAGAGTTAGTGGTTTGGTCTCCACGTAAAACTGTAGGTCCATTAGATATACCATTGACTGTTGCACTAAAATAAAAAAAACAGGTCTAAGGAACATGTCAGCCTAAGTCAGTAACAAGACTATAAGATCGCGCCACAATCATCTTACACTCATTTCTCATTCATACATGGATGGCTTGAAATACCTACCTGGGTAGATTGCCAATTCAGTAACTAACTGTCTGACTACTGTATATTGAAACGGGTCATATCAGTTAAACTGTAGGTCCATTAAAATAGCATTGCTATTGGTATATAAATAAACAGTCCTGTCTATGGGATATTTCAACCTTGGTTGAAAAAAGCCACAAAAACCCCTGAATATGACGTGTTTAAATTGATTATGAATTTTCTGTTCGAAGGATGGTTCAAAGAATTAGTCTACAAAATTCCGGTTATTTCAATTACGCGACTAGAAATAATGAGGTTTGGTCTAGTACATATAACAGGTATTTGTAACCCGTTACTGAGAATTACCTGTTATAGTTGTAACTGTTACTAAAAAGTAACCGGTATCGGCGACAGACAGCGCCGCCGTTGCATAATCGGCTTGGAGTCCTTCACCTAGATATCGCCGACAAGTGCGATTCAAGACCGGCGCGGTTCGACGAACTACCTTGAGAGGAATGCTGCAAAAACGCGGGAAAAACGTCGTCTGGGCGAGTCGCCCGAGAACATTCACCTGTCTGGGTCACTATCAAGTGCTTTCGTGTCACTGGAATAATCTACATAATTAAAATTAGACCTTTCTCACTACATTGCTTGTAATTATGACATTTTTGTTATTTTTACGTTTTAGACCCCAGAAAAGCCGACATGGGTCTTATCACAATTATGTCTGTTTTGTGATGCTTCACCGGAGAACCCAGAATCATTAAACTTATTTATATTATTTAATATCTTTTGGAGTAACTTTTTTAACTTGTTTACTTTAAACTTACCCACAACCTTTTAAAATAAAGTAATGAGCTCTCAAACCCCCTGTTTAAAAATATTAGTAACATGTTTACCACAAGGGACCGTATACAGTCCTATGTCTGTGGTTTTACTAAACATTTGTTTTAAATTTTTACTTTCTCCCCTTATAAAATACAGGGTATATATGGAAAAAGTATTGTTTTCAACAAAATTTTCGAATTTGAGTTGAGAGGGGATATATCTCTTTTGGGGTCCCCTGAATTCAACAAAGTGGGGTTCAACGTGATGTCTGTCTGTCCGTGTTTGTGTGTGTTCGCGCGTGTGTGCGTGGTTGGATGTGTAGAGCCACAGATCACCCCGTTGGTCCGATTTAGATTAAAACCATCGTATCTCCAGGTGTTTTTTTTTTTTTTTTTTTTTTAATTTTTAATTTTTTTGTTCGAAAATTTAATTTTTTAATAGCAACCAAAAATCAAAACGTGACTCTCTTTTTATATTCTCTGATTACCGAAAGACCACAATCACTACATCCAGCTCACTGGCCATTCCCGTGATTGCGTAAAATCGGACGACGCACCACGTCCCATCAAAAAAAAAAAAACAAATAAAAAGTGTTTCCATACCTATTTATATTAAATATTTAAACATATTTTTCTAATAAATATTTATTTTAATTTTATATTTATTCGAGATCTTTTAAATAACGCTTTATTTAATCCAAAAAAAAAACAGAACAACGTTTCCAACACCGAAACTGGCAGGTCAGAACTTCAATCCGATCAGGATCTCATATTGATCAAAACCCAGAAACACCATAATCTAACAATATTAGACATAAAATTGATCATGAACAAAAAACAGAAAAACGATATGAAATGAAAAAGGGCATACAGGCGAACCGGGAAAACAGCGTGGAAAACCACACAACGGAAGGAACCAACAAATAAATGAAACAAATTTTAATTTGCCAAATCAAACGAATTAAACCAGAAAGAAAGAATTATTAAAAAACGACCATTTATTTCCATGCAAACGCGGCGGCCTTTTAAAAAATACAAATTTTATTCTAATTTTCTGACTTTTTCTTAATCTTTATTGTTAACTTTTAACATAATTTCTTTTATCACCTATGATATAACATGAGTTTTAACGTATCCATCATATCCCACTGTTCAATATAATATCTAATAAAAGAAACACCACAATGACCAGTAATATCACACAAGTAACCTAGAATATGATTACAGAGTATGTCTCAGTCAAATATAATAATATGATCAAGGTTTACACAGTATACAGTAGAGGGAGAAATTATGTTCCAATATGTTTTGTGGTAGAAGCAAGTCAGGTACAATTTTCTCTAAATTGTAAAATATTTTTATTGACATAATCTGGTTTCACAGATTTAGTGTCGTTCTCATATCTGCAATGTCGATAGTCTGTTTCTAATAATAGTTCTGCTTTATTTCGTCATCGATATCCAATGTTGGAAGTTCTCGATCTCGGATCAACCATACCTGCGAAGAACACCAGGTTTAACACCAGTAAACTCTCAATGGTTTATGATTTCTTGTAATCCTTGCAACGTTCTTATTGCCAAATCAAAGGAAATGCTAGAAAGTTTTAATTTGTCACGGTAAGGAAACAAGAGGTCATTCAGGCACCGGTATCAGGGCTCATAAACTATTGTAGGATCAGTAGGGCAACGTTGCAGAATACGGAGAGGAAATTGCTTTATTTTGAAACTAGTATACTGATTCTGTAACAGCCTTATGAACAGAATTATCAAATCTAACCTTTTTATTGCCATGCAAACAACTTTAAATCATATTTTCAGAATTTTTGAAATTCATAATGGTGTTAGTTATTAACTATTCAATATATTTTATTCGACTTTTCAAACGCTTCTGTGTTTTGAACTACACAACGTTTCTGGAGGTGGAGAAACTCTCTCCGTTTTCAAGTAATTGCCTAATAATTTACATTAAAAATTGACAACATGATATAATTAATAACTTAATCTTTCAATTTTTAATGTAGGTTATTAAGTAATCACTTGAAAACGGGAGGAGCTTATCCACCTCCAGAAACGTTGTGTAGTTAAAAACACAGACGCGTTGGAAAAGTCCAATAAAAAACATTGAACAATCCATATTTTCATATGTCACTATAAAATATGCACTTATATTATTTCTTTAGAAATTGTCAGGCCCATTTAAGAAGTCTTTTTAAAGAAGAAAGAAAGAAAACAGTGCTTTATTACAAAACACATCTGTAAAAAATATCAGCGATTTAATATAGGCTATATATGTTTTTTCTTCACCGATTACAGCAATAGTGCACAGGACTGCCTTCTGGTCTAAGAAGTCTTTTATTCGATCAAAAAAGGTTTTCCATCAGAAACGTATTGTTTTAACTGCAAACATTTTTTCGTATTTTATGGTGAATGGAAGAAAGAAAATAAAGTAGCTAGTTTAGGTCATGAAGGTCCCTACTAAGTTTCGCCTTGGGCCCTTCAATGTCAAGGACCCTCTGGGAGTGTGCAGCGGCCCTATCTAGTCAGGAGGGAACGGTCCAAACCCTCAGTCCTGGATGGACATGACGTACCTGTCTCGAGCACGTGGTCACGTATTATGTGACACGCTCGGCAAAACACGTCACGCTCAACTTTTACTTCTTCATGAACTGTTATATTTTAGAAATTATTCACGGTTTGTTGAACTTGTGTGGTTGAGTGCTGAGTGAACTGTTATGGGACCTGGGAGAATATCGTTCAGCCCCCATTATGTGTGACTTGTTGAGAAAGGAAAGCTAACGAATGTGAAAGAAAAGTGAATTTCTTTTAAGATGAAAGATTACTGTAGAAGAAATTGAAAACATTTTTTCCGTTTTGGAATCGCTAGATAACAAAAACAACATTAGTTCAAATCTGTACACCTGCTTGACGTTGTTCAATGTCCCTTGATATGTGATCCGTTAGCTTTGTCAGTAACAAAGCTAACTTCTTTGTCAACAAAACTTTCACACTCATGAATAAGAATAGAAGTAGGATTTTGATTATCTTTAAAATAATTGACTTTGTTACATACCTGACTTTTAACCTATAGGTTAACTGAGCTTCTAATTCTATTTGCATCCTGAATAATATTATTCTACATTATTTTAAAATTTTAAAATGTCTTTATTCATTATTTCCCCGAGGTTTAAAGTACTTTAAATCAATCCTCATAAATATTTAAAAACATGTTATGTTGGAGTAACGGGAGTTTACTAATTAAGATGTAGATAGGAGTTGTATCAGCCCAATTTAAACCTCAGAGTCTATTTTAACACCAGCAATAAACTACGATCTAAAATGAATTATTTTTATCAATCTTACATATATTTTGGAGATCGCTATAGAATACAATCAAAGTTTTATGGTGGCCATAGTGCGTTTGAAATGTTTACAGATCGAAACTGTAAACAAAAGGTACATTGACTCCTGCATGCCAGCCGTGACCTTGTCTAAGGTCTACCGGGGGCCAGTCCACCTCGGGCTGTCGGGAGTGCAAGTTCTAGGTCTCCAGGTTCTAGGCCGATAAGATCTCCAACTTCCAAGCTCTAGTTATCAATGACGTAGTTAATGAGGTTTAATTTTTGTGTGGTAGTAGTTCTTCGATTTAAACAGTTATGCTTTGAGTCATTATCCTTATACAGTATATGATATTAGATTAGATCTTTGAAATGGCGACCATAACTAATGGACCTACAGTTTAACGTGGAATCTGAACCACGGCCTCTGAATTACGAATTGGTCTAGTTATGAGGATGATCTTTGCGGATTAACGTAGTATTCAAAAGTGCGAGGTTAATCCACACAAGAGAATACTACATCCACCGACCATCGCTCATAACTATCCACAATTCGTGACGTCTAAGTAGCTGGATTACAGGACGTCGCCACCGTCCCGTGAAGTGGGAAACAAATTAATCTACTTTCCAGTATATTGTTTTGTAGTAAGATGTCAAGTTGAATAAATTTTTATATTCATCTTACCTTTCAACGGTGTAAGCAAGGCGCAATTTTGATTTCAGTCATATGTCAGTTGCTTTCCCAAACATCTGTGAAGCTGAATACCGGAACACAACTATGTTGTTCCGGAAACGTGGCAATCAGCTGGTCAAAAAGAAATGCCGCGTCTGAATTGTTGCGATGACGTTAGATGTCGCACTAGTCGCTAATGCTTTGAGACTTGTCATGTTGGCAGGACTGGTCGCACTTTATGTGATGGATTGTCTGGGAAGTAAGACTGTGTTCGATATCACGAACTGAATTATATAACTTTTCAATTCGCTTCGCTCACGTGCTTTACTCGGCATTTGGAAATTTATATAGTTCTAACTCTGTAAACATTTGAATAGACCTATACAGTACTGAAAACAATGACTGTTATAAGTTTAGTAGGTCATTTACTTACTCAACCATCAACGATGACAGACATAAATATACATATTTTATTGGCTAAAATGAGACGTTCTTTCATATTCAGATTTTGGTAGAAATTTTCAAAATTAGTTAGTTGTTTTAAGGCGGAGCAAGTGGCGTTAAGGTAAACTGAAATCCATTAGGTCGGTATAGGCCTACTATTTTCACTTATTCGCTTTCGTTGATTGTTTCATGCAAGCTTCCAGAGTGACCGGTTTAAGATACCAATTCTGGTTTTGTACATTATTAAACAGTTTTAGACCTTCAAAATGATATATTTTATAGATCAAAAATGTTGCTTTGAAAACTCGTTTTCTGTAGTATATGATTTTTTCAAACATTTCATATACGTCACAGAAAAAGCTTTGTTATTCTTGCACTTTGCCAAAATTTGAGCTCAAAAGCAGAAGTAGGTTTCCTACACTCCTTTCAAAAAAACACAGAATTTCCAAATTAATCACCCTGTAACTCGATGAAATTGTTGATACGCATTGTCATGACTGGGAGGGCTACGTTATGGTTATGAGCGATGGTCGGTTGATGTAACATTCTCTTTGAATACTACGTTTATCCGCAAAGACCATCCGCATAAATAGACCAGTTCGCAATTCAGAGGCCAAAGTGGTTCGAATACAGTACCACATTGAGACTGTAGATATTTTAGGCGCCATTAACTGTTGGGCTAATAATTAACAATCCTGTCTACTGAACATGTCAGCCTTAGTCAGTAACAAGACTACAAGAACGCGTCACAATCATCTTACACTCATTTCTCATTCAGGTTTGGCTTAAAATACCTACCTGGGTAGGTCGTCATTTCAATAGGTAATAAATGTATTTGTTTTTAGTTCCGAAAGGAAGGCGAAATGAGAAATGTCTCGTCCATTGGACAAGCAATAAAAAACAAAAAATGTACATTGTGCAGACATTGTCCAAATTGAAGTAGAACTATTTCAATGGATATAATAGGCTATTGTATGTACTGTATTGCATTATACTCCCGAGGACCAGAGGTTCACCTAAAGTTATGAGCATTAGTAATAATACGAGTTATAAATTTTTTTTCAATCCTTATCGAAAATTAACGTCAGTATATGCTCCCTCGTCCAGAGCTTTTAGCAATGGTTTACCGTTGGTTTAACATCCTCTTAATATCGATTTCACAATATTGTTGCCAATCTACAAAGGCCTATACTACGAATACCGGTCCCCGACAGTATGACTTGTAATGGTAATGGTCTTGTAGCAGACCAGTGGACCTTATGTTGACGTTTCTCCGTCGCACGCACGCACTCTCGTGTCCGAGTCCACCGTCACGTAACGGCACTTCCTGATGCTGTGACCGGGACCTTTACCGCGTTACGAAACGGCCATCTTCCCCTGACGTAATGGAATCGACCACTGCGCATGCGCAAAACACTAAACGCTTTGCGCATGCGCAAAACTTCATCTCAACGGAGTGTGCATTTAATACCAGTGACATCGAGCGACCTTGTGGGGAAATTAGGGAAATTCATCTTAATCGCCGAGAGAAAGGGATTGGGTCATTCTGAATTGGTGTGTTTTCGTGTAATCGTTAGGATAGGGTCACACCTCAATCTCTTGGAAAGGTTCGCTAATGCAAATGTCATATGAGTATTGATGTAACTCTAGGTAGCTTTATTTAAGATTGTCTTCAAGTGGACTCAGGAAATGAAAAAGCGAATTTGTATTTTCATAACCTATGTATGTATTACGGTAGTAATCTTAAATTTTTCAGAAAAAAGTTAAATTATGGAATGATAAAAACGTTTTGCATGATGAGTAAAACGATAGCTCAAAATTCTAACATTTACGTATAAAATGTATAATACACTTTATAAAAGTACATTTATAAGAAATTAATTAGGAAGAATTTAAGGAATTGCCTACGAAAAAGTTTAAAATTCAATTTTTTAAATCAGATTAATCTCCACTGTACTTAATTGAGGAGTAAATAACACTCAATGGATTGTTGATTAGCAAATTAAAAAAGTTAAGTTAAAAATGAAAAAGTAAAACGTAATAATTTAATTACAAATTATTATATTTTAGTATATAACATATGACTAAGTGAAAAATTGGAAGGTACAAATAGTTGTGCTTTCATGTATTCATTTGTATATTTTCTTATAATAAAGGTCTTGTATCTTGTAACCTTGACTAGAATTTTCGATATAGAGTAATTTTCATTTCCTTAATTACTTTGAAAACTAAACACTTAGTGAAGTAAAATTTATTATTATATCTTAAGTTAAGTCTTAGGCTTAGTTATAGACCCCTAAGCAAGCGTTTCAATAAATTTAAACATCTACGATTTGACGAATCGCGCTCCAAAGTTTTCCAATTAGTCCAATCTAACTAAATTTCTCTAATTTCCTACCTAATTGCCATATCTTATACATTAAATTTTTCAGAGAATTAATGCTGAATATAAATTTGTTAATTAATTTGTAACTATTGATTGCATTTTTTAATGTTGTAGACCTTATGTAGATATCATTAAAAGCACACATTTTAATCAAAAAGGTATTATTCTGCCTTGTTTCACTGCAGTATAGCAAACCACAATAATTACCAACTAATCATTTATTTTCCCACACCAATCAACTAAAAATTTAATACTCTTTCAAATTCAGTTGATTTCATTGTAATTCATAATAGGAAAACTAACTTATTTATTACAGATATATATCAAACCTGTTATATTTTATTATTGATTTGGAAATTCGCTGAGTACGCAGGTCTGCTGCGACAGGGGTATTTTAACTTACAGTGTAGCCAAAGGATTTTATTTATGTTATTGTTTTTTCGTTTTAGTTCGGTATTAATTATTTAATTATTGTATTTGTGGCTGTAATATTATTGGAATAAGTTCATTAATCAATTCATTCATTTACTAAACGACGAACTATTGAATGTGTTCTGTCATCACTGTGGTTGTGTATATGCTATTACAGGTTATTGCGGTCAACAGCTTTCAGGCAAAGCAAGGAAATGCAATATCTGAGCATTAACGTATCACGAAATACTGATGAGAATGAAATGAGAATGCCTTTGTTACGCTATTGTTTTGTAAAAAATAAAGGAACTTGGTAAAGCCGCCAGTTTTCCTTGTAACTGAGATCTGATGGCAGGAAGCTGTCTCCAATTGAGCAATCAGTACAGTTAATTTTATATTACATACTAGGTAAAAACAGGAATATCAGAGAAAAGTTTTTACTTTTGCTTTCATTTAATTATTTTTTCTGTAATTTATTCTAATGCAGACAATATGATGATTTGCAAATGATTACCATAGCGATTACGTAGGATGTTTTGCTAGCCTAATGGTTAGAATCTTGGTGCGAGAGGTCACGGGTTCAAATCCATGTAGATTTGAACCGCTTTCACAAAAACGTTTATGTAATAAAAGCTGGTCGACTAATTCGGATTTATTAGGATTTTACAACAGGAAAATGCGTGATCCATTTAGATCGTCTAACTTAAATTAATTTGAATATCATAGCTATTAATACGAGAATGTTATTTTTTTGGAGATTACCACCCCCCTCTGAACGAGACTTGCCTAAATTAATTATTTCATTATTGTATTTGTCGCTGTAATATTATTGGAATAAGTTCATTAATTAATTTGTTCATTTACTAAACGACGAACTATTGAATATCTTCTGTCATAAGTTTGGTTGTGGTTGTGTGTATGTTATCATAGGTTATTGCGGTCAACAGCTTTCAGGCAAAGCAAGGAAATGCAATATCTGAGCTTTAACGTATCACGAAATACTGATGAGACTGAAATGAGAAAGCCTTTAGTAAGCTATTGTTTTGTAAGAAATAAAGGGACTTGGTAAACACGCCAGTTTTCCTTGTAACTGAGATCTGATGGCAGGAAGCTGTCTCCAATTGAGCAATCAGTACAGTTAATTTTAGATTACATACTAGGTAAAAACAGGAATTTCAGAGAAAAGTTTTTACTTTTGCTTGCATACAACTATTTTTTCTGTAATTTATTCTAATGCAGACAATATGATGATTTGCAATTGATTACCATAGCGATTACGTAGGATGTTTTGCTAGCCTAATGGTTAGAATCTTGGTGCGAGAGGTCACGGGTTCAAATCCATTTATATTTGAACCGCTTTCCCAAAGACGTTTATGTAATAAAAGCTAGTAGACTAATTCAGATTTATTGGGCTTTTACAACAGGAAAATGCGTAATCCATTCAGATCGCCTGACTTTAATTAATTTGAATACCATAGCTATTAATACGAGAATATTAGAACGAGGACTTGCCTAAGGAATAATGGTAAATAATGGACTGTAATGAACCAAAGATATGCATTATTATAAATTGCATATTCATAGGTAACCTTAAACTAAAAATTAAAACTTAATTCTTGCCACTATCTTTTTTTGTTATTTTGTGTTTTACCACGCCTTTTGGGTTTTTTTAATTTTTATGGGGAAAGGTCTGAATTCCGGTCTTGTTACTACCTAAAACGTCGATCTCTTGGTAGAAAACATCGTTAATTAGATTAGATTATTGAAATGGCGACCATACCACAAGGTAGGTATTTTAAGCCAAGTATGAATGAGAGTTGATTGTAGGATGATTGTGGCGCGATCTTGTAGTCTTGTTACTGACTAAGGCTGACATGTTCCTTAGACAGGAAAAGCCCAGTGACAAAATGGAAATTAGTTCCAGATTTAAGCATTACGGGATTCAACCTGATACTTTCAGTTTTGGTGAATACTACAACCATAACTATGACTGAGACGATGATGTGCCCTGTAACCCAGCTAGTTGGAGATCTCGAATTGTGGATAGTTATGAGCGATGGCCTGTAAATACGATATTTCCAGGTATAGATTAACGTCCTCAAAATCGAATACAGTGGAACCTCGATCTAACGAATTTCAAGGGACTAAGAATGATATACGTTATATAGGGGTATTCTTAAAAACGAGGTTTGTTAAATTGAGGTTAAGTTTTGCCGACATTTGTAATATAGGAGTTAGTCATAACCTCCAAATAAAGAATATTGAGATTTTTTGGCATATGTTATACCTTATGTTTACTGTACTACATTATTCTCCGCAAAGACCATCCTCATAAATATACCAGTTCGTAGTTCAGAAGAAAAATTGTGGTTCGGATCCTACGTTTAACTGTAGGTCCCTTAGATGGTATTGGCTGTTGGGCTATTAACAAACAAAAAGAGTCATATCTAAGGAACATTCCAGTTTTAGTCAGTAACAAGATCGTGCCACAATCATCTTAGACTCACTTCTCATTTATACTTGGCTTAAAATACCCACCTGGGTAGGTCACCATTTCAGAAGGGTAATAAAAAACCACTCTGCCAATAAAACTTAATATACTTAAATCTTTGCATCAGTAACATTTCACTTCCAGACCACACAAGCACACTCTAGTATAGCACGTTGTCTCTACAGTTGGGGAAAGTAAACAGGTCATTCCAAAAATACTGGAGCTAGTTCAAGAACACGTTAATCACCTGCGTCTCGAGCAACTAACGGAAACACAGGAATGTCAAATGTGTAGCACGCTTGGCTGTGAACCGGTCCGTGTGCAAGACCAGTTTCACTACTACGACCACGACCGTGTACAAGGCCCGTGATCAGCTGACGTAACCGAGCGATCGACTGCTTCAACAGCTGATTAGTAAACAGCTGATCAGAATTAGAATACGTTACTCGTACGTGACCTTTTGAAGAAAGTACAAATGTCGAAAAAATATTTTTTTAAATGGATATGTCTTAGCTCTAGGGGGTGTTGGGTGTTGGGTGTTGCCAACACCCTCCAATGCAGGGCAAGAGGGTTTGAAGGGGGAATCAGCTGTCCAGGACCTAATCGGACCATTTTCGTGCGGTTTACTCTAGTAAGCAATAGAATCCTCATTTTAAAATAGAGAGTGCGCTCCAGTGATAGTTTAGTCCTATGAATATACTGAGTTATTTTTCTAATTTATTCAAGTGTGAACTTCTATGAAGCACGTCTAACAGCTGTCTCTTGAGTGTTAACCACTGCGCACTCAGGCATGACCAATGCTGGTCTGCTTGGAACAGCTGACATGATTTTTTTTATAAAGTTTTATTTCCGGATCAACGTTACAGAAACATTATACACAGAAACAGTAACAGAGAAAAATAACAATAACTTTGGCGGGTTCGCTCTGTTCAGAGACACCCTGAAATTACTAATGTAAACAAGTTAACAGAATAATAAATAATTAATAATAAAAGGGAAAATAAACATAATAAAACAGAAAAAAATTAATTGTTCTGTGATATAAATCAATCAAGGAAGATCTTCCAGGTTGACATCCTGAGGAAGCCTGGGTTTTAACCGCCGGTACAAGGTTGGCTCTCCAATGGCATAGGTAACCGCTCCAGGAACATGATGAAGTTTGGACATGAATTTTGATGTAGTATTCTTCATGAATTTTTCTATGCTGTCCAAGCCAAATTCTTTGTGTAGCTGTGTGTTTCGAATGTACCATGGGCAATTTGAACCAATCCTCAAAATCTTATTTTGGAAAATTTGAATTTTGTTAAGTTTACTTTTTGATATACACATTCCCCAAACTGGACAGACATACGTTATCAAAGGTCTCAGAATTGTTTTATATATAAGCAGAGTACATTTTGATTTCAATGATGATTTTCTGTTTACTAAAGGGAATAAAATAGAAAGGCGAGCATAAGCTTGGCTCAATTTTGTGTTAATATGTAAGTTCCAATTTAGTTTTGAGTCCAATGAAACGCCCAAATATTTCACGCCTTGATCATTTGGATTCCATGAAATAGCAGTATTTTCAATATTCAATATATAGCTGACATGAGAATTGTCTCAACCAATGTAACTAGAAATATGCAGAGAGGTAAGGGTCTCGTAAACAAAAGCGGTGACGTCACTGGTACATAAATGTTTATACACTTCAGCTGCTAGATATGTCAAAATCTTTCAAATGCCATAATGATTGATCCTAACCTATTTGGTATAGACTTTATACAATTACTTATATTTTTAACAACACAACCACAGGGACCCTTTTATTTTATTTTACAGCCTAACATACCGGGTGTCTCACGAAGTCGTCCCCATTTTTGAGTTGGTGTGACGGACCTGTGGATCGCGCTACGGACCTGGGACTCAACAGTCCTAACATACACATGTGCAAAAGAAATACCCCCGAGTATCAGTTAATTCTGACACATTAGGACAAAATAGCGGGATATTAAAGAAATAGTATATTTTCGTTAAAATAGTTTTATTTGCTTTAGAGGCGGTTTACGAGCTCGGGGTTTCGCGAAATATCTGTTTTACGAAATAGAAAAGTCATACGCTTTGCGGAACAACTCTCGAGGTATGACTGTTTTCTATTTCGTTGCTATCAGTGCATTGCGATCAATGGACATCAGTTTGAATAATGTTTAAGGATCAAATAGATTTTATTTATTTATTAGTTACTTATATATTTAATTCCCTAACGTTACCGGACACCCGGTATAAAAACTACACATTTAACGGCAGCTAAACCCGTTAATCATAGATAAATATAATTTAACCATATTTAAGTTTCCGGTAACCAAATGATGAAATAAAGATTATTCATGTATTTATGTAAATAAACAATTATGTCACTGGTCAGAAACCTCTACGTATTTCTAGTTACATTGGTTTTAAAAATTAGATTGACGCTGAAATTCATTATGGGACATGTTTGGGTACAGAATCTGATAAAATACTGGAAGAATATCTACGTAGACAAATTTAATTTCCACCCGCACGGATTTCTATCTCTATGGGTTACGTTTCAAGCGTCAGGATAAATAGATTAAATTCAAAATGTACTACAATTTCTTGAAGATGAGGGAATTTGATTTTTTGAACTTACCTAAACGATATAACTGGGAGTTTGAAAACGCCACACTGAATAGTCAAACCTTGAAATAAATTTAAAATATGTGTCACCAAACCGTTGAAATAAATAATTTAATTAATTTACATATAAATATAAATGTTTGCTTTGACCTAAGTCATAAGTTCCGACAACGTTGATGTATTGCGATATATAAATATTAATTGATTGGTTCCATGCAATAGTTTTAGATGAATGTAATGATATTTTTAGGACTACTCTGTTTTTTCATTTCTTATAATATAATGGGGAATAAAAGCTTTATCTATTGAATCAAGCTTTTTTAAATTGTATTATGTACTAGCTGACCCGGCGAACTTCATAACGCCTGACAGTAAATACATGTTAACTTTAAGTTTGGCCATGTTCTGAAGTCGAATAGCATTACGGTTTCATTGTGAAAGGCTATATATTCTAGGTCGCGGCATAGTGAATAACAATATTGAAACGATATTACATATTAATAACATTCCCATAAAACAAATAAATCTTAGTGAATTAATTCACAATTTTCAAATCCGATCCAAACCAAAACTAAGTGCAATACGGCTTTTATAGGAAAGATGTACAACAGCTGATTATTATGATAAACGTAATAATATAAACATTGTAATTATCATATAAACACGTGATTTTAATCAGACAGAAAAAAATATAAATACATAATCCCTCAAAACCGTAAACTATTAACGTGGTGAATAAAGCTGTTCATTTTTTACAGTGCACATTTACTTCATAGTTTTTCATTAATGAATGATTCAGATGGCATTGGATAGTAAAGCTAATGGAAAGTAAACCAATCAGCTGTAGCTAAGAAATCAAATGTTTTCATTGTAGACAATTTGTAAACAAACTTACTCTCCATAAGGTTAACATTAGAAGTTTAAAACGCCATAAAATGGAAACTTATGGGGTTTTCGAAAATATTTTTTCACTAAAACCTTCCCGGACACATGTAGAGCAACTTCCTAAAATTTCATGGCGATCGGATGAGTAGTTTGGCAACGCATAAAGGACATACATACAGACATACAGACAGACATACATACATTCAATTTTATATATAGAGATAATTTATCACTTGAAACTTATTACTTTTGAAAATTACAAATTACTACGTAGTGATTCATTAAAAACAAAAATACTGTATTTGGTTTGCATAAACGTGTCTCGAACAGTTAGACTAATGAGATAAAACTCGTTATCTCTTTACCTATTATTACTCTATGAAATTCCAAATTCAGATTTGTAAGAATGTATGTTTCTAGGGTTTGAAGAAACAAGTGTAGGGCATTGTTTAAGCTATGGCGCCTGCTCACGAGATGCGGCAATTTAGCTCCATGAAAATGTTGCGGGAATTGCATACTGATTGTGAAGGCGTTCTCGTTAACAAGTTTGAACTGTAGAGTGTAAAACTCCATTTGATCTTTAAGTGTGGTTTGAATTCTATTAGTTAAACTTATCTTGTCTGAAAAGGTTTAGAGGTATTAAGCATAATAAAAATATAAATTAATAAATATAAGGTAAATAAGGCACCTGTTTTTACCATTTTTTTCATTGGGTTGTTAGTTAATTTTTAATGGCCATGGCAAATGAAATTATCTCTGCCATACAATCTACATGTTATTAAATCCATTACACTCATAACACTCACCCTTCACTGATACTACCTTTGAAATACCCTATTTATTTATTTATTTGGCCAAAACCCCATTTAACAATGGAACAATGTAAATACGTATATATTAGTTTATGAGTACACAATACAAACTCAAATAGTGGACAGTGCAAAGTAGGTCTCGTAATTCAGAGGCCGTGGTTCGGATTCCACATTAAACCGTAGGCCCCTTAGTTGCCATCGGCTGTTGGGCTATTAATTAACAGTCCTGTCTAAGGAACATGTCAGCCTTAGTCAGTAACAAGACTACAAGATCGCGCCACAATCATCTTACACTCAATTCTCATTCATACTTGGCTTAAAATACCTACCTTGTAGTATGGTCACCATTTCAATTATCTAATCTAATCTAATCTTGTTAATTAGCTCCACAAAATATTTTTGCTGGGCACACCAAATCACCTTCTTTAAAGCTGAGATAATGTTTACCTGTCCAATTCATAGTTGAGTGAGTGTTTCGACAGTATGAATACAAATATTAAAGAATATGAATATCATGAATTTCTCGAGAATCTTTAAAATTCATAATGGTTATTAATTGTTCAATACATTTTATTAGACTTTTCCAACGCGTCCGTGTTTTTTTTAACTACACAACGTTTCTGGAGGTGGAGAAACTCCCTACCGTTTTCAAGCGATTACCATTACCTAATAATTTACATTAAAAATTTAATGTTTAAGTGACAGATATAATTATATCATGTTGTTAACAATACTACTTATCCATCACGCCCAACATATCTATATCGTGCTCTAACTCTCGTTCTGAACGAGTGAACGCACGTCGTCGGAGGCGGAGTGTTGTGGGTATTTGTTGCGTTATCAATATAGTTTTTCTGTTGTGCATGATATCATAGATGATAGAAGAACTACTTCTATTTATTATCAATGATGATGTACTTTACTACATTAATATCCGTTCATCTCTGGTTAGAGGATTGATGTTCTCAGTCTGCAGTGAGTACGTTGACGTCGTTGGCTAACCTTGAGATTGATAGTAATTTTTATTTTGAAGGGTCTGAATAATTGCGCCCGCTGGTCGTCAAAAGATAATAGTGTGTCATCAATGTTTCTCTTTCTTTAGAAAATAGTTCATGTAAGTGGAATCATCTATGTCTTATGTGAATTTTTTTTCCATTAGTTCAATCATTGTTTATAAAAAATGTTTGTGTTTACTTCCCAGTGGGAAGTAGGTTAGGTCATGGAAATGTCTAAAGGAATGTTTTTAGTTATTCTAAACAGCTGTTCTTATGTTTCAATTATCTATGGTTCAATTTGATGAAGATCCTAACAAATCTTGTTTATAACCTATCTGTTCTGGTAAGAAGTAGACCAATAAGTTAGATCTCCAAGTTGTTTTTATTTGACTTTATATTGTATATTTTTGTGAACAATCATGATTTGATATTATATAAATAGGTTTAATCTTATGTTTAACAGTTTCTTTCACATTATAATAATCTTTCCAGTTTTGGACATAAAGAATTTTTTTAACTTTTGTGTTGTTAAAGATTCTTTGTTTCATTTTATAGATAATTGTAGGTTATTGCTATTTACATCATTTTCAGCCCAAGATTCTAATTAGAGAATGGTATTGGCAGATCTAGTTGGAACTCGGCCTAACTGCTGTTATACTGTAGCAAAAACTTTGTTACAGTGAGCGATGCCAGTGGAAGATATGGCGGCAGTTTTCTCTGGGGTAATACCTACTGGCTGGGCTCCGCTACACTGTGTCACCAGATCACACGCATGGCCAACAAACCACTTTTCCCCCTTGGGTTCTACGTTTTACGGACATACATCGAGCTGGATCACAGGATCACACCGAAGGTGAAATTAAACAAATAAAACACAAATACTAGTTACTTTCAGAATTTTAGTCCATTTTGTTTTAGACACTAGTAAATTGTGTGTTTACCGCAATGAGTGTGTGCGTTGTGTACCGGCATATTTCGGGAACGATTGTGCTCAATTTCAGTGCTGCAGCCAACCTGTAAGGTTCTGTGATGTGCTTTCAAAATGTTTAAGACTAGCCTATCAACTCCTTCATTGTAGGCCTACACTAAAATCTTTGGATTTTGTGGGAGTTTGGGGACCCAATAGGAGCATAGTTTCCTTAACTATAGGTGTTCAAAAACAATTTTATAAGCACTGATCTCAGCAAATAAACTGGCTGGTTGGTATAGTCGTAATAATACCTGCCTTCGAAACTGAAGGTCCCTGAATCAAATCCTGCAAGGTTCGATAAAATCTGTCATTTGTCATTGGGCTATTAATCAATGATGATTCCTAACAACGGTCAACGTTAGGTAGTAACAAGATTGGGATTTGGACCGTTCCCTATCAAAACATTAAAAAATTACTCTGGCATAAAAATACACAAAATAAAAAATTTAAATAAAATAAAATCGTTTGAGAAACCTGTTATTGCGAAATGTTTTCTCTCATCCTCGCTTTAACCACAACAACGTCATTACAGACGTTTCTGTAATCAAAGAAGGACTACCGGACTGGTCGTCATCATGGACGTTGTCACGACTAACTTTGAATTCCTGTACCTTTGTACACACTTTGCTGTCAATGAATTTCTGTGCAGAAGACAGGTTTCTTGCTGCCAAAAACCATATCACTGACCGAACCTAACACATAGTGGGCGAGTTCATAATCTTAATTAATCTTAAGTTGTTGAACATTTGAAAGCTTACCACAGATGTTCCCGATGCATGCTGGTAAACGACGCACACGCTCATTGCAGTATACATACGAACTACTGTACTAGTGTCTTCAACAAAATGGAAATTATTGTCTGAACGCACCTAGTATCATATTTACATTGATAATTTAAAGATCATACTATAAGGGACTCTGAATGTTTTAAATTGGTTTTGTAATAATAATTCTGTGTTTGCTTGCCTAGCCGAGGTCCCAGCTGATGGGGGTGTGTCTGCCGCGGTCATGTCGTGCTGAGGATGTCGTCCGATTAGTCCAGTTGTCATCACATGAGGCCCGTGCGAGCTCCCATCGAACAGTAGATGTTGTTGCTGTCAAGTCTCCTCAGTCTGAGTATGTGATGAGCGAGGACCCTGTCTTCGTACTTATTATGTAAGTATTAATGCAAAAAACATATCTCTACGAACAGTTTTAAACTCATACATTGTGTATTAAGAGGTTTGTCGAACTTTAGAGAGCTGGTTTCATACAACTAACTGGCATTTTAAAGTAAAATATGTGCTATATATTCTGCTTACATGCTTCATTACATTACATCAATTTTCTATATCTTTGAAAATAACTCTTGTATTTGAAAAATTGTATATTTTAGGAAACATAACTGGTGAGGAAAGTTTTCTCTGAAACAATTCTTTGGTGTAAGAATAATGTGGTAGATTCTAAACTTTATGGTAAAAAAATATGAAATATTTTGGAAATATATAAACTTGCCTTGTGATTTTTAACGAAGCAAACAAATAATAATAGAATACTACATAGAACACAATAAACAGAAGCGCTAGAGTGATGATGACACTTTGCAATTGACAAAAAGCGTTATGGTTTGCAAATCAAAATGGTTGTTACGAGATTATAGACTAATATGTTTAATCTGGGTAGGCCTATAAATCAATTTTTACAAATTAGCAGTTGAAACAATTTAACTACAGTCAATGAGTCAATATAGATCTTAGATCTTGTAAAGTAATTTAGCCCCATGGTCAGTTTTCATTTTTAAAATATTGAATTTTAAAACATTAAATTAATGCATGATTTTTTCCATTTAATTTACTTAAAATTGTAGGGGCCAAAAGAAAGCCTTTGGTTTACGAAAATATCAGTTGAACTAAGTGCTAATATTCAAGTTCTACAACTTTAATATACCATACAGTTTTACATATTTTGTTATAGTCCTATTTATTTTCAAGGGCGTCCTGCACAGTTGTCGGAGTGTTACTGATTGTAGGCACAGCCCTAGACATTTATCGCCAGAGGAAACTTGCCTCCAGATCTAACTTTACGTACGACAACTACACTTTTGTATTTTCAAAGTCGGCCCATCGCAGCATCAACTCTGTGCCAGGGCCGGTCAACATGGGAAGTACCAATGGTAATTCATATTCTTTATTAAATTTATAACTGAACTTGTTGTATCCAAAGTGTTGCTGCTTCCATCTTCGACCCCAGGGTTCGAAGATGGATTTTTGAAATTACAAGAAGCAACTGAGTTTTCTTGATCTTATTTACTCATAAGAAAAAATTATAAAAATGTTCAAAATGTAAGATCGAAATATAACTTATTTTGAAAATTACGATGTTTTTATGGGTTTGGATTGTTTTCTCTTAAAACCTTTGGTTTATCTCATGTAAAAATGGTGATATAATTGACATACAAAAAAGATCAAGTTCACAGATGACTGATCCTAATGGAGTTGTGCCAACTCTGGCCCAGAGTCCAAATGGAGACCAGCCCTCCAGTCAGATCCTTCTAGAAACTATTTTAATAAATATCAAAATATATTAAATCAAAAAAAAATTAAATTATCTTTGAATTAAAAAAGTCTACAGGTTATCTCAAACTCTTTATAATATGTATTAAAAAATTTTAATACATATTTTTTTTCCATTTTTGTTTAATGTAAAAAGTGTTTGTATCCAACTACTATTTCAAACTATTTCCATTTGATGCCTATTTATTTTCAGTGAGTTTTTTTTCAAGTACACAATGTTATAAACTAAATTCCAAAATAACTTTAAAAACAACTTTTGTATTTATATATATCTTTTATTTTGTAAAATGTTAAAAAGATGTTTTTGTGAAAAGATGTTTTTAAAAACTGATTTCTCTGTTAAAAATGTAATTATAAAAATAACTTATTTTAAATTACGATATTTTAACATTGTTTTTATATTAAAACTATGGCAGAGTTCATAAAGGAGCAATTCCAGAGAAACTATTTTAATAAATATCACAAAAAGTAGTATATTTTTGGAGCAAATGAAAATTATCTTTGAGACTAACTGATGTCAAAGAGGAAGTCTCAAAGGGTTATCTTGGTATAGATAACTAGATTGACTTGGTATAGATAGTCATCCGCTATGTGGCCCTAGAGAAACATTTTAGGGACCTACCCAATATTTGGTATTCAGATGGTTTTTCCAAATATTGTTTAAAATGTCAGAGAGTGTTCTCACTGACAGAAAAATTTAGCAATTTTATTTACTTGTTTTAATATAGGTTTACAAAGAATATAATTTATATCAAAAATACATATTTGTTTGAATTTAAAACAAACAATGTTGTAGTAATGTAGTAGCAGATAGTCTGCAGTAATTTCGTACAGCCTTCATTTCCTGTATAGGTCACAGTCACTGTTAAAAACCCTCTGTTCAGTTGATGTTTCCTGCTTATGCTACTATACTGTCTCCATTGTGATCTGTCATTAGTTTTGCATCCAATTTTACTAAATGTTTGATATTTCCATTGCCTGTGCCCTAATATTTGCGTCACTAGCTGTATTTTAATCTATTTAATTCAGTATTAACAGTAAAATAATTGGTATACTTGAACTAGTGGTGTTTAACAGGTAGAATTCCTGAGAACGAGACATCGCCTGAAGGCAGCGATCCCACCACAGAAAACAACTCGGTCACCAGTGATGAAACTGTCGTCAAAACTGGTAAATATGATGTACAATTGTGTAATCTGTAGCTCCGATTGTTTACTTATGTGAAAATTATCTACATCGCTACTTAGTTGATGATTATTAGCCACAGCCTAATAAATTTTTGTAATGTGCCAAAAATAATTTTTGTGGAATTGTCTTTAAGCACTAGATTTTTCATCGTGTATCTTTGCTGTAAATCAAATGAATTCTAATCTTACAGATTTCTGTATATTATAATATTTTTTAAACAACCTCAAGTTCTAGATTTTTTAGTTCAAAACAACTTTGATTTTTGATATTTTAATTTAGCATTATGTTGGTAGAGAGGTGATTGAAAAAGGCACTGGTATTGCTGAGTTTTAAAGCAACCAATTTTTGTGTATTAAGCAAGATGTAAAATATACGCTAAAATTTTGATGAATATTAATTAGTATGAGAATGTTAAATCACTTAACGAAAGTTTTACTATTTTCAGGTTTGCTGGCTGAGATTCTGCTGTCTTTCTCACTCAGGAAGAACTTGAACACGATCTGTGACCAGTCTGTGGGTGCTGACACCATTCCTACAGTTCACGGACTCAAATCCATCTCCATGGCTTGGGTGATTCTGGGGCACACATGCATTGTTGCGTTTAAATACTCAGGTTGGATCAGTTCAAGTACTATACTATATTTTTGCTGATTACCAGGTTTTCAGATTAATAATAATAATAAATAAATAGTAACGTCATATACGGTTTTGGGAGTGGTACTGTAAAAGGAAACCTTTTAAATTAGCCCTAGTTGGATCTCTTGACTGGTTTTTAGTAGTACAGAGGTCGAAATTGGGTTCAATAAAAAGAAGCTGTCCAATTACAGGTGCCCTTTGGCTACCCAGTGAGACGGATTTCCCTAACACCTTGGTGGTCCTTCTTGTCTCTCTTGGGGGCTTAATTGACTCCTGGCTGAGCCTGAATACTCAGTCTGACCAGTCTTATCAGGGTATGGTGTATCTACTTGCTTTACGCCTGGGAGGGGTGCCCAGGAGGAAAGATACTTACCTGGCATGCTCTTGTGGTTACCAGGGCAATAGGATATACTGTCCTAGTATATGTACCTTTAAATGAGTTGTTGAGGACTCCTTGGGGTGGACCTGGACGAAACTCACATGTGCCCCGACTCCCAGCATGCCTCGCGCGCACACCGTCACCGTCAACAGCGTTGTTCTGGTTGTTGTGTGCTGTTTATAGTGTCAGTTCAAAATGTTTAAGGTAATCAGCCTGCCGATTGTGAAGTAAGGGCAGTGATAAAATTTCTGTGTCTGCAAGAAACATTTCAGCTGGTGAGATTCGTCGGTAGAGTACTGAAGTTTATGGTCCTAACATAATGAATGACAGTAAAGTGGGCAAGTGGGTGCGACCTTTCAATAAGATACGGGAAAATGTGCACGATGAACCACGCTCTGGCCGACCATCGACCAGACTTCATACTGCGAAAGAAACACAAACTTTAAATCTAACAAGAAATTTCGATGGGAACAAATAGACTACCCTCCGTACAGTCCGGACTTGGCTCCAAGTGGTTTTCACTTGTTCCCCTGCCTAAAGAATTTTCTTGGAAGAGCTTAGACACAGATGATGAAGTAAAAGAAGCAGTAAAAGACTGGTTATCTTCATAGGCAGCTGATTTCAAGTCAGGCATTCAAAACCTTGTTGAACAATGTGACAAATTTTTAAATAAGAATGGAAATTATGTAGAAAAAGTGAAAGATGTAAGGAATGTAAATATAACAATTGTTTTGGCAAAAAATTTGGTTTTGTATTTTATTTACTGGACTGTACTTTTGAAATATCCCTTGTATTTTGCAACGAAACCCTTTTCACTGTCAGCAGGAGTAAATAGTTGGGGAATACTCAGCCATATTTCCCATTTCCAAGACTATATTGGTTTGTAATCTAAATCAAAGTATACACATTGGCAAATATGAGGAGTAAGAAAGTTTAAGAAAAAGGAGTTGCAGTTACATACATATTTATCTTTGTTTCAGATAACATGTCTTATAGAGGAGTAGTGGAGAGAGAGTTTCTATTTCAAACCATCAACAATGGTGCATTTTCTGTTGACACGTTTTTCTTCATAAGGTGAGCATCAGGTGGCTGCATAGTAAAGGATTTTTTATTAAAACACAACCTTTGTTCATTGAACTATTAATTAATGGTCATGATAAATGAATCAGCTAGCCTTTGTTAGTAACAATGCTGTATTGTCAAAAAATCCATTATACTCATTCATCTTAAAATTTTAAGATGTGTATTCATCGACCCGATGAATATTAAACATTCATCGGGTCGGGTTAGCGACATATTGAATATGAATAAGTTTAAAAAACTTAAATTTGAAAAATAATTGAGTTAAAAAAACAACTATAACCATTTAAAATACTTAATACAGTAGAACTTCTGTAGATCAAATCCTATGGGGAATGCAAAAATTTCAAACTAAGGATCATCCTTCTCAATGTTTGATTTACAGGAGGTTCAATTAGCAATTGCAAGCAATAAATATCATGACAATTATTGATAGTCTTTTAAATTCAGTGCAAATACATTGTACTTCAATATTAATTGTATTATAATTATCAATGTTTATTCTTATTAATTATAATATTATTATAATCAGAAAATGTACCGTAATACAGGGTACTTATAATGCAATAAGTAGACTGGTACAGGGACTGGTTTTAAAAATCAATATTTATTGGAGTTATCATCACTATACTTAAAACTTAATAGGTTCTATCTCAAACCTAACATATATTTTGTGTTGCCTGCAAAACCATTTTTGTTATTCAATGAACTACAATTTTAACCAGTCCTCATTGTATTAAGATTTTACACTGAAATTTACATTTCAAAACAAATTTGATCGTAACATATCTTGGGACTAATAAAACAAAATAATTACCATGACATATTAATACTTTGTTTCAGTGGTCTTCTAGTCTCATTTTTATATTTTCGAACAACCGCAAAACATGATGTCACCAAACTCACACGAACCAAAGGCTTTCTATCAAATGTCCTGCAATTTGTAGGAATGATAGTGTATCGATTTTGCAGGTAGGTTAGCTAGCTGCTATTTCTATTTCTATTTACAGCAATGTGCTAATTTTTTATATAGTAATTATTTACTTATCAATTAGTATTTATTTACTAATTAATGTAATATTCAGGATCAGTAACATAAAACTCTGAGACAAATGCTTGGTCACAGCGTTTTAAAAATATTTAATAACACGTAAATCACTTTGGGGTCTTAAAATATACAAGGCTGACTTAGTGAACAATGTTAATGTAATATTTATTGAATATGAATGAGAGATTAATACAGAATAATCAACCTCATGGGCATAGCACCAGATACCACAAAAGATATGTAAACTCTAATTCAAAATGTTGTAATGACCAACTTTAACTTTAGTTGAAACACTTAAAATCCTGAAAAAATTACTTCAAATGCTCTAGTACTCAAACATATGTGACCCTGTCACATTCCCATCACTCTCTGAATACGCTTCATCTTTTTCCGAATTACAAGGGCAGTCCACAAAGTAACACTGTTTGGGTGTAGCGCGATAGGTAGTGGCGCTGCCATCCTTTATCGGCATGTGCAGCCGTTCAGTACTATCCAAGAAAGCATTATTCAAGAGTTATAATCTAAGTGCTGATTTTTTTTGTGTACATGTAGAAAATCTACTTTTCTCAGATTTTCAGATCCCCAGATCAGATCAGATCAGATTTTCTCTATGAAAATCTGTAGTTTTAAGATGTATATAATACGATTTTTGTACTTAAACTGGTTTATTTTTTATCTCAAAACAGAGGTTACTTTGTGGATGACCCTCGTACCTCTATCAAACAAGTCATGGCAACAGAGAAAGTTTATGTTTTAAAATGGAGAAAGTAGTCAGTTTTCAGTACCTGTGTAAGCCCTTTAAAAAATTATATTTACATGTAGATATAGGTAGATTGACCACACCAAATTCTGTCCATCTTTTGTGTGGTACAAGTATCTCTCTCTATCAATCAAATAATGTTGTCAGTGAATGTTGGTCTAAGAAATTTTGATGAGGAAAGTTTTCAGTTGTGTATTTCAGTATAAGGTTTTTTAAATGATACTGACTCTGAGACATTATTGTGTAGATTGACCACACCATACCTGTTTGTCTTGGGCGTGGTACAAGTGTCGATGAAGTGGTTCCACTACAACTCTGTGTTTGAGCCACCGGCAGCGGACCATATCAACTGCCCCAAGTACTGGTGGCGTAATCTGCTCTACATCAACACACTGTTTCCGGTTAAAGACATGGTAAGCATTGTTACGTCGCAACATATTTACAATTGTGGTAGTAATTTTATATTTCAAAACCTTTTTTAGCAAATTTCCTTTAGGAAATAGAGCTACTGGTACAAGACAAAAAAAGTTAAAAATAGAATTCGAAAATAAGGGACCAAGTTTTTTTAGTGAATTTCCCATAGGGAAATTAGCTAATAAAATATTAAATTAGTTAATAAAACTAGCTAATAATTAGGAAATTAGCTAAATAGCTATTACCGTAGATCTCATGGCAAGATATACCATGTTATTTTTCCATGCTACTTTTAAGATGCCTAGAGACCAAAAACAATAGTCATTAGAATTTATATAACTCCATGTCAAAAATGGACATGTCTTAGCTTTGGGGCTGGGTGATTGGAAATCCGTCACATCAAATTTTTTAATGGAAGTTCTGTCATATGTTTATAAGAACAGCTGTTTAGAAAAATTGAAAACATCCCCTTTAGACACATCCAGAATCTAACCTATTTCCCACAAGAAAGTAGGGCTAAATACTATAATTTTTTCATGTAAAACTTATAGGATTTGGTTTTTCAATTGGTGAAATGTAAAATGTTTTATACAAGGTGCGGCAAAAAAACCGATATATTTTCTTCTGTGAACCGCTCAGCGGTAGAACGTCTGGGAGAAGTCAGAATAGCATTGTTGTAAAGCCAACATGATGCCATTTTAGTTGCCATGGAGCAGAGGTTTCCTGTGCAAAGGGCGTTTGTTATTGAAGCATATTTTAAAAGTGACGATTCAACCATCGCTACCCAGCGACAGTTTCATGCAATCTTTTTATCATTATTTTACCTCTTAAGTCAAAACTGAGTTGTGGTCAAGCTCCACAATAAAAGTAATACTTACACTTGGATAACCCTGAAAACTTATAGGTATATAATACAGTACTATACAGAAAAACAAATATTATTATATTAAGTTCTATATAAAATTATTAAAATTTATTCTACTACTTTTGTTCCTTGAATTCATAAAATGTTTGTTCCAGTGTATGCTATGGAGCTGGTATCTAGCAGATGATACACAATTCTTTGTTTTGGGTACCATCCTCCTAATAATGGCTGTGAAGTATGTATATTAATCAGGAAAATCTTGAGTTCATTCCAATTAATAAATGTTAGTTTTCTTATAAAAGATAACAATAGAAAAGTTGGTAAATAATAAGATAAGTTAAAATAATGAAGTAAGGAGTTTACATAAAAGAATTTTCAATATGAAAATGAAACCATGATAAACTTAATCAAAAGGAATACAAGAATAATATCTATTAAATTAAAAGAAGACCGAAATTCAATTTGCAGTTAATCTGAAAAGTTTAGTGATTACCGAAAACTAATGTGATGGCCATTACTTTATTCAATTGTACATTGTTTTTGCAATTACTTGCAGCTAGTAGTAAGTAATTACTAGTTCTCTCACAATAAAGGGAATAAAAACCTTCTTAATTATATAGTCACAGGTTTTTGCTCAAAATATCAGATTTGGAGGCTAGCACCCGCTTGGAGTCTGTGTGTGTTTTCTTTATTATACCTTACTTAACTTCTATTTCCATTTCCAGTGTATTTTATGATTCCCTTTTTTAAAGAAGTTGGTACAAGAGGCAAGGTTTTTGTTGCACGTTCAAGTATGAATACCATGTGGTCTGCATAGTGTGTTATTCACCGTGTTAGTGCAAGTTTTCAAATTGCCTCACTGGGACCTTAGGCTAATTTGATAACATCACTAATGTTTGTAGTTTTGGTAAACGTTTTACTTACTCTACTTATGAATTTTATTGCAGTTTCAACATAGTTTTATTTTGTCTAGTACAGATTTATGTTGAAGTTATTCTAAAATACAAAAATTGTATGTTCAGGGTGAATGATAGCATTATTAACTGTGGTTAGGCCTGCAAGAATGTTGAAATGAATATTTTATTTAAATGAATGTACAAATACTCAATGTTAATAATAAAATTAATTTAGACATATTATTCTTGGTTTATTTTAAATGATTAAATATCAATAACCATAAAGGAATTTGCTATCCCTCAATAACTTTCTAATCTAAGAAATGTACAGGAAAGTTTTATTCGAAAAAGTATCAATAAAGTAAACTATTTTTGTAGAAATCTACGAGCAGCTGCGTCTCTCATGGTCTTATTCCTCGTAAGTTCCTGGATAACCACCATGTACATAGCTTATGACAACAATCACATGCCCAAGTAAGTATCAAGAAATATGAGTATACATTCGAGGTATATATTAAGGTTTACCTGCAGTCTTCAATCTAATGTTATTTTTTACACAACTAGTTTCGGGAACAATGTTCCCATTTTCAAGTGTACTTGAAGTGTCATATTCTAGGTATGTCAACACCATACATCATTATATGGATTTCAATTTGATACATAATCCTGTGACGGTTATGTTAGGTCATTATTTTATGAAGAACATATCAGTAGAAATAAAATATTCCTTCAGTCGTGCACCATACTTAGTAGCTTAAAATAGCTCAACCATTGTAAGATAACTGAAGTGTTTGTTTCCGGTCTGTCAAACTACCTTAGTCTATGAATTAATCAAGTAAAAAAAAAGTACTGAATGTGTTTATAGTTAATTTGTACATTTACTGAACTTATGATAGAAGCACCTAACCTAACCACTGCAGTGTGTGTCCATGATCATTACTCGGACCTGTATAATCTGGAAATACCAAGGTGTCTTACTTTTTGGGGACTATAAAGAGCAAAACTACTCACTCATGGTCAATTTAATTCAGTAAATAAGTGTCTCAATATTTATTACTTCTAAGCTATTGTGATTTTAGCAATCATTAGAGATTAAACTCTCTCTACAACAGGGTGCTCTTTCTAAACCGGGGAAGTCAGAACACTTTGTTTTAGGTGGGTTACATTCAGAAAAAACAGGCTCTCTATGGGGTATTTCGTTTTGTCTCCAAAAGACAAAAGGATTGTAATAAAAGTGTCTTAATACATAATCATAAAAAACCATTGTGGTCCCCATTACAAAAACATTCATGTCCTTTGTTGTTGAATGTTGGTTTTACCTTTGATATTAGAAATCAGTCTACCTAGCCATGCTCCTGAGATGAAGCCCTGTGGCATACTTCGTTAATGTTTTGCCTCTAGTATTGAAGGGAAGCTAGCTAATAACAATATTCTATTTGTAGCCTATTTTGTACTTGTTTCTTTAACTCTAGAACTTTCAACACCAATTGGGAAGTAATAGTGTCGTAGTTTACCATAGTCATTTTTTTAACGTTATTCCGCCGCGCCATACCAGTTGTTAAATTGTACCAATTGATTCCCCACTTATTTCTGCATATAACAACATATATCAACTTTTATATTCCTATAATGATTTTCTTAGTAAAATTTACTGGCTAAAACATCCAAACGCCAAATGCTGCAATAAGCTGGAGTGTT